>JAUPFZ010000023.1:12037500-12500000 GCA_036937285.1 Euphydryas editha
CTCGAGTGTAAGAATATGGCGGGTCTTATGTACGTACTGTGCACAGAGAGACACAAGAGCAAGCTTGAAGCTATGAAATTGACTGAAGGTAAACTAATGTTGTATTGACATTTCAAGTTTTTTTTTTTTTTTTAATTAGCTGGAATAGCGACTTCGTACGCGATTACAAATTTCGACTTTCATATCCTTTCCTAAGAGAATTGAATTTCATGATAAAAAGTTTCAAGTCTCCTAGCTCGTAGTATGGACATAAATGATGCCAAACTATTCAAATTATGGAGGTTAGAGGTAAGGAGCACAGTCTTGGTTACAAAAAGTGTCCCCCGAAATAACCTTAAATAAAGATGGCATTGCTGTACCAGAGGACCGTTATTACGTTAGACAATTTATTTAACTCGCTAGCCGTTTAACTTTAAATTACAACACATTTACTAACTACTCTAGTCTATGAGAATACTTGAAATTATTGTAATTGATGGTGCTCCTTACCTCTACCCTCGATAATTCAAATTCATTCAATTACTTCGGAGCGATGTGCAGCCAAGATAATAGATTAAAATGAAAAAAATATACATACATATATCATACATACATTTTTGGCTTCAGTTATCAATAATAGAATGCCGTACAAAAGAAATTTCAAAATATTTTAAATGTTCATGATTAGACCTATTACATTTTTATTATAAGCATAGGTAGATACGCAGAACTTACAAAAATACGGGAAATTGAAAAGTTAATCACGAATCACTATACTATAGCTAACTCAGTTTGATATTTGAAAAATAATATCATAACTATTGAAATTAGGTTGAATTTTAACTATTTTAAGAGAAGAATCTCTCATGTTTTTAAACTATATAATATAACTAAATATTAGGTTATAATACTGAAAACCGGCGTAGCTCCGTCAAGTCCGACATAGAACCGATTTAAAGCCCAGTAGTTCGAAATAGAACCGATTTAGAACTCAGTAATCCGACTTAGCGCCTATAGGCGCTACTTTCTATTCCATTTAGGTCAGATTTTAGTCGTAAAGTGGAAAGAACGGAATGTTGTGCCATTTTTAGGTGCTAAGTTGGACCTAATTTAACATGGGTTAGGACTAACTTTGAGCCCAGAGGTCCGATATAAGTCCTACAGTAGGCGGCACTAAATCGGATCTAAATTTTGACTCGGGATCTGACGAGTAGTTTTTGAGTTATCCCAAATAATGTGTATTTAATAGAATTCGAATACGTTGATGATGTTCTCTTTTTTTTAAGTCGGTTAAAAACAGTGTGGTCAACACTTCTATTATTTTAGGGATAAAAAGTAGCCAGATTTTTAGTAGCCTTGAATTTCTGAAACTTTTTCAGAATACACAAATTATATCAAAGCGTTACATAACATCTTAACTGAGAGTCAATCTCTAATCATGCGTCTCTCGCGCGGTTACAAGACTGCGGCGAGAGTCGACTACGAATGGCGGCAGAAGATGAAGAAAGTCATTAAGCATGTATGTACCTTTATAACATATCTTTAGAACGTCGCTCATAGACTCTATATGTACCAAAAATACAACAATAAAACTACCATTTAATTACCCGACTGCGACAGAAGGAGGGTTATGTTTTTCGAGTGTATGTATGTATGTATGTATGTATGTATGTATGTATGTATGTATGTATGTATGTATGTATGTATGTATGTATGTATGTATGTCCATTTCTTTGGCACGCCCTACAGCCCAAACGGCTGGACGGTTTTTGACATATGAGGTGTCGTTGGATTTGTCTAAATTGTAGTAGTGACATAGGCTATATAAATTTTCAAAATGGCGCCCGCAAATGGCGGAATGAGGGGAGGGAGTTGAATTTTTTTTTCTTACTGTAGCAATATGGGTATCAAATGAAAGCTAGTAAATTGTTTTATTCTTTTTAGTTTATAATAAGAGTACGCAGTCGGGTTTTTCGATTTTTTAAATTAAGCATACTTGTATAACTAACAGAATGTTGCCAACTCTAACAAATGAAATTAGATTAAAATTTAGTTTTATTCTATCAAATTTAATTTCGCATTTTGAAGAATTTCCCTACCATAAGCAACGATCGCCAGTTGCGGCGTATGGTAGATTGGCAAATGGGCAGTTTTGAGCCCCCTACTTAAAATAAAACACCAAATACTAAACGTTATTTCTATTTACTTATTTATTTACTTTATTTTACTAAAATATTCGATCACATTATTAAAATTGACTTCCCTGTCTCTTTCAATGATAAAATCGAAAGATTCTTTAGTCGTGCTTGGCTTATTGCGGACCTTAAGTAAGATTTTATTAATTTTAAATTTGAAAAGCTTCTTTCACATGAAACAAAAAAAAAAAATAACAGAGACAGCGCTTGGACAGACTTAGAATAGTTTTACAATGAATCTAAGAAGCTCCAATAGGTATAGTCCAATCAACATGAACTCATTCTTTTTGGGAATTATATTCGAAAAAAAAAAATTAATATAGTTGCGATGCGTTTTAAAGTATGATATAAGTATGAATTTAATTAGCAGGGTACAAGAGTAGGTAGTTATTTATTGATATGTCTTTAAAGAGGGAGATTTTGAGCGCCATCTTTGGATTTACGAGTGAGTTGGCGTTGTCACCCCTTGGTGCTTGGCACCGCGATGGACCGCCCTTTTACGCCT
Source organism: Euphydryas editha (assembly GCA_036937285.1). Taxonomy (NCBI): domain Eukaryota; kingdom Metazoa; phylum Arthropoda; class Insecta; order Lepidoptera; family Nymphalidae; genus Euphydryas; species Euphydryas editha. The sequence goes on from JAUPFZ010000023.1 coordinate 12,040,180, forward strand.
CCACTGACAATTTATCTTCATATATCTATCCTATATGTCTATGATAATAACTGGGACCGACAGCTTTTAATCAAAACAAATATTTATATGTATAAATGCAAATATCTGCCGCGACCGGGAAAATTTTGCTTTCGATTGTCTATATATTTTTCACTAAATTAAAATAAGAAAAAATGTATATAATTTAGTTAAATTTTAAGCATGGAACGTTAGAATAAGAGACACCCCCACTGCCCAAAATTTTTTAACACAAAAAATCTGGCAGCGGTGGGATTCGAACCCACGCCTCCGAAGAGACTGGTGCCTTAAACCAGCGCCTTAGACCGCTCGGCCACGCTACCTGTGACGTTGTAATAAAAATACTTTTATATGTTGCTTCCACGTCCCGTAATCTATTTTTAATGATCCCAGAAATATTACAACACATTATCTTACACAAATAAGTCGTTAACTAATTCAATGATTTATTTATTATTAATTTAGAGGTGTATTTATAATAATTTACTAATGAATAGCTAATAAAGACCCAAAGTTATCAGTTATGTACATGTAATGACTAATATTTAAATTCATGATAATACTGCACAAAGTTTATGTAAAAATAAAAACTTAAATGACTACGAATGTTAACAAAGAACTGTATAAAAAATCTGATGCTGACTGATCAGGACAAATAGTTTCGCTAGTTATTAGAAAAATTTGAAATATTATATTAATTATTACAATTCCGTAAAAAAGAAAAAAGGATGTTGTTTCTCCTCATGGCTATTTAATTTAGGAATTTAAAATGCCAAACAAAACAATCCGTTGAAGACAGAGTTTTTAAAAAAATAAAATGGCGTTTAGACCGGATGTAGGTACCCTGCCAATCTGTCAAGTGACATAACGGACTCCGCGTGACGGCATCCATTAATAATTAAAAACTAAGTTTTCAAAATTAATAAATAAAAAACATATACAATTAGATAATATTCTTGATATATCTAAATAATATTTATTTGTCATTATTAATTAATGACATTTAAGAGCAGTTATCAGTCATTGTTTTAATAAAGAGCAAACCTGAGTCATTACAAATTTTTTTGAAAATATTGTTTTACTAAAACAGATAAGCACTTTTATGCTTAATTAAAGTTGTACTCAATAAATAATCAATTCAGTTGTAAAAACAAATAACATAATTGCGATTTAAAGATCATAATTATCACCTAATATTGTTTATTTACTAACAGTTAAATATATCTGTCAAAAATGCATGTGTTGCTCTTTACGATTATTCTGATCTCAAATTCAAGGAGGTAAGGTTGAATATTGCTTACAAAATACTTGAGCGAACTTCAAGACCATCGCACGATTTAGTACTAGCCGTGAGACGGCATGTCGACAGTAATATCTATACAATTTTAATAAACGATTCTGAACTTTATCTATTTGTAACTAGTTTCAATACTTCGTACACAATTTTATCGGAGGAACACCAGAAGCACAACAATACCTATTCGACATACCAGCGCTGCTGAGGACCGAAGCGCCCCTAGAAGACAACCCTCATGAAGACCCATGTGAAGATGAGGAGGTACCAGTTAAGGAAGGTAGGTTTAAATGATATAAGGTAGAAGTAGGGAGGATAGTCTAACACTTCTGTTAATCTAGTCTGAGATTTTTCTTCTTTTAAGATACTCAAGACTTAACACGCTTCGCAATAAAATAAGTACGAATTTAGCTTTATAATGTAAAAGTATTTTAGATTGTAAGATAATATTATGGCAGGACTCGAACCTGCATTACTTGAGGTGATCATAGCGTCGCTAATAATATAAGGTGAAAAGAATCTACTTAGTCGATCGTGTTCCGATGGTTGGTCATTGGCAAATTGAGTTTATCATAATTAACGGGGCGATTATACTTTATGAGTTTGTGCGTATGATAATTTTAGTTCTTTTAGTAGTTTTTCATTTCAGTTACAAGTTATGTATAATTGTGTAATGAGATTGAAATACTCCAAATGAAAGTTTTAATCGGATTTTACGTAGAGTAGTTGGCTCTATTTCGAGGAAATGAAAGTATGGGTTTTTTATCTTCAAAATGAAAACTTAAAATTTACTTACCTTATCCGAGTAGTCCTTAAAAAGACTTAAATGATCATTATACTACATAAAATAATTTAAGTGTGTCACTTTAGTCCGATTCCAACTGAAGAAAATGTAGAGCAGTTACAGTTATTTTAAAATCACTTATTGTTTGTCAAAATGCAACAGAATACATATTGCTATCGCAGCTTTTCAAAGCACGCTCGCTTCAAGCATCCGATCTAAGTAAACGCGGTCAACAAGTGCATGCACATGTAAAGTACATTATTGTTTCCTAAACTAATGTAGATCCCATAATAAAACTTTTCGTTTTATCTAGTCAAATTCAAAAATTTCCATTAAATATTTTATAATTTCTGATTTAACATATATTTTTTTAAATATTCAAAACCGCTTCAAAAAATTAAAATCTATGTCTAGTTAATATTTAAAGCCCTCAAAATCAGAAACTAAAATATAATAAAACGACTACATTATTATATGTATCTACTTTTTTCAGAACTACACTTAGACAAATTTTAGCGAATTTCGGAATCATAGATTTTTATGCTAACCGCTTCGTGAGAAATGCCTCATAAGGGATTATGTTATTTAACTGAAAACATCCCTAAGAAAATAAATATAAAAAATATCGAGAAAAGCTCTTGTTTTAAAATTATTTTTTTTAAATTATATAAATACAATTTTATTGTTGCAAAATTACCTCATAATATTAAATTACAAACAAATAACACTGAACAGAAAAACTTACCGATAAATCATTTCCGATAGTGTTAAGATCTATTCACTGCTAAACCTTATGCTCAAATATTGAGTCCTTCAGTCAGCACTGACCACTTAAGTATATCACTGAATCGAACACTCTACGACAACACTTCTCAGGTCTCATACAAAATATTAATTTTTGTAGACACGAGAGATAATGTTGTTCCACTAGCACAGGAGGCGATCGACTGAACTAATCGAAACTGGACATAGCAAATGTTAATTCGTACTAACAATTATACTCCGTTTTTTTTTTTCTACCTGAGTTGTCCCTTTTAACGACCAATGGGCAATATTTCACAATATGCATTTTAGCGAGTGTTGACGATACCAAGTACTTCTAACAATTTAAAAGTAAAACAATACGGCTTTTGTGTATGTTCTCTTTGTAAAAATTTCTAAAAGACGTTCTTAGAATATTTAATAACTGCTGTAAAAATTATTTTTTTTTATATATTTGCAAAGGAAATCGGCTTCGGAATGATATTTCCTATCGTCCCGTCTATCATTATCGTCTGCATTCTTACTCGATATTGGAGTTCCAAGCAAGCATTAATGGCGTCACGCATGGCGAATAATTACACTAATTACCTAATAATATAAAAATTTGATCACCCTATTTATTATCACATTTAGCTAATGAAGGTGTATGATCAGTGCATAGTAGAGATGCCACGAATAGTGATTTGGCCGAATACCGAATACCGAATAAACTAAAAAATATGATAATGTAGAGAACGAGAATGTATAGTAATAAGAGAATGTGTAAAAGTTCTGTGGCAAATGAGATTGATTTTTACCCGCTTCTGAAAATAGCCTCTCACTATAAACGCTACGGCCAAGAGACGATAGATAAATCTTAGCATTTGTAAGGATTGGACAAACTTCTTAGTAGGTATATATAGAAGAGTCTTTGGGATTCGATACGGTTTTGCATTGACTGACCACCATTTGTAAGGGAACTAGTCTGATTTAAGCTCAACTAAAGCCTATCTGATTTATGAAAGAACTTTTATCTGCATCCTCATATTTTTAGTAGTAAGGAGTAAGTAAGAACTACTCGTATAAGTAACACATATGATATAATAACTAATAATGAACGCACGCATCGCAATAAGACAAGTCGTAACATATCACGGACGAAATGCACACATCTATTATAATATTCGACGCTTCAGCCAAGAGCGTAGCCGAATATTCGGTATTCGGCCACATCACTATTCGCGGCATCTCTAGCATAAACTTCACAATTACAAACCCAAAAGCAATAGCTTAATTCTATATTAGAATTTCATTGTCATTGTATATTTGTCATCATAAATGTCTTAAAGATTCTGAGCGATCAAAGCGCCTACGTCGTACACAATAGCGTTGCACGTAACAATCATATCATAATCTGTATTAAAATGTGCCGAAACAATGCCAACTCTTGTCTAGTTCTGATGAATGCATTATTTTGAATACTATCTCAAATTTATTATACTCTATATCTTTCGTTAAGAAAAAGTTCCTTAGAAAAGATTTAAACAAAGTTAGTTTCGAATCATACAAAAGTAATAACCATAGAAATAGAACAATAAAAATTAATAAAACTCGATAGTTCTTTTTTAAATTCTTTTTCTTTTTTGTACTTAGTTTAAAATGGATGTATATTACGTGGGTATAAGGAAGTAATTCTTCAGCCTTTTGAGAAAATTTGGAAATTTTCAATATATAAATAATAATAACAATAATATAATATAATATATAATAACATCGGTAATGTTTTGGTGTTCTTAAAACAAAAGCGAAAGATTAATTTCGTATGTCTAAATATCGTTAAGAATATTAAGGAAAAGATAATGACATTGACAACCGTTGTGGCGTAGTAGTGCGTGTAGTCACGTTAACGCCAGCGGTCGCGGTTTCGATTCCTGCTCGTGTCAGATATTTGTATTTGTACAAATATTCCTTTCTGGTCTGGCTGTATGTCCTTGTGGGTTTCCCCGCCGTGCCTCGGAGATCACGTAAAGCCGTCGGTCCCGGTTGTTGTCATAGATCATCTGATAGCGACCGTTACTTAGGTAGAAAAATTATCCGCCACCCGCAGTGGAGCAGCGTGGTGGATTAAGCTTATGTAGAAGAATCCTTTTCCCAGCAGTGGGTTGTTTACAGGCTGATTCAGTTCAGTGCAGGGAAATTGTAGCGTACATTTCTAGCTCCTTAGCGATACCTATCCAAAACGTGCTTAGGAAAGCGTTCGTCTGATATCTTGTTTGATAGCAAATAATTTTTAATTTCAATAGACGATTTTTCTATATGGGTTGATTATTAACGAGTATAGTTTTATCTAAAACTTGTAAAATAGTGAGTCAATTACTAGTCAAGTTAGTTGAATGTTTATTAGATTAAACAAACCTCACCTACTTCACATAATGCGACAAACATGCTTTAATATTTTCGTCGTAGAAATTGAATTAAATGTAGGTATAACCTAAACCAAATCAAAACTCGATTCCTTTTTTTTTTAAATCTCGTAAGTTTTTATGTAAGCCGTTCAACGAATTAGACATAATTTGAAAATGCGTTTGATATGAAATATGTATAGATTACATTCAGAATTTAGATATTGGAATAACAAAACGTGTTTAACACTTATTAGCGAATAAAAGAAAACAAGAAGTTGACTAAAATGATGATGTCAGTTGCTTCGAAAATATAGCGGTTAAAAATCTGAACTAAAAATTAAAATCCGACAGATAAGTACATACAGGTTGTATGTTGAGTTAAGAAAAATATTATCTATACCTATAATTTATTATCCTGTTTTAATGACACTTAATGATTGAACATTTACTATTTAATCTGCTTTGTAGGTAATTAATTCGTTACACATTTCTTAGACTTGAGTCGTATAAATATTTCGGCAAACGGTATTATTGAAAATTTAATATGCCTCGATTCTCGAAACGAAAGAAGGCACTTGATGTGATAAAACATTGTACTGACAAAATCTTTGTTTAAATATTAATTACAGCAATTTTTGGTAGATAATTACCAAGTATATGAAAAAGAGTAAGAATTGTCACTATCTTCAGAACTTGCCGCAGAAAAAACAGAGGAATACATGTTTATATGTATACTATTAGTTTTTCTAAGTCTAGGTACTATTCATTTGCAATAGTGTACCTTTTTAAGTTTAAATATGTATATGTCATTACTTTTAGTGTTACGTAGTATTGCATAGCACCATCACTCAAAATGTCACTGCTACTTGTTTCGTTGCTAATTGCTATTATCTATACATTTCTCGAAATTGCCAACTTACAATAATATTTTAATTACTAGCAATTAACTCTAATTCACTATTTATAATTATTAAGTAATTAGTTGTAATAATCATTAAGTAAATAATATTCCTATGATACTTGCCCTACTCTTTTTTATTATATTTACATTAATATAAATTACAATATTGTTAAATTTAAAAATAAAATAATATAATTCTTATACTATACTTATACTATACTTACCGATTGGAGTGTGGGGTGAGGCAAGGGGGCATAACCTCACCTAAGCTTTTCAATCTATATGTGAACGAGCTAATTGTGGGCCTCAGCAGCAGACCGGTCGGATGCTGGATAGATGAAGTTTGTGTGAATAACCTTAGTTACGCAGATGACATGGTGCTACTGGGTCCTACAGCTGGCTCTATCAGGACGCTAATTAAAATTTGTGAAGAATATGCGATAAAACATGGCCTTACATACAATGTGAAAAAAAGTGAGTACATGGTCTTTGTGGTCCGCGGAAGGGTAATTGACTATGAACCAGTGTTAAAACTGAACGAGGTACCGTTAAGACGGGTAAAACTTTTTAAATATCTAGGACATTACATTTCCGAGGATCTCAAGGACCACGCAAATATAGAGCGTGAACGAAGGGCGCTTGCCGCCAGATGTAATATGCTGGCCCACAGGTTTGCTCGCTGTAGCAACGAGGCTAAAATAACCTTGTTCAAATCATATTGTCAAACTTTTTATACGTGTGCCCTGTGGACCAGGTACAGTAAAAAATCCCTGGACGCACTTAGAGTGCAATATAATAATGGTTTTAGGATTTTGTTAGGGCTGAGACGCTTCTGCAGTGCGTCCGCAATGTTCACTGAAGCGAATACTGATACCTTTTTTGCAATTTTAAGAAAGCGGACCGCGTCACTATTAAACAGAATGCGGCTCAGTTCTAACAAAATTCTGAAAATGTTCAGTGCCAAGCTTGCCGAGCCTATGCTTCAGAACTTTGTTAGCGTGGTGGTGAGGCAAGTAAGGCTAAGTAAGTAGTTTAATTTTTAATTTTTTAATTTCTAATATTGTAATTTTAATTTTTTAATTATTTATATTGATCTAAATATACTAACGTAGTTGTAAGTTTCTTGTACAATGATACTAACAAGTGGACTGTAATTGTCTTAAAATAAACGATTATTATTATTATTATTATTTCTAATAAAAGTTTGAATTTGTTATGTAATATGTTTATTAATATTTATATATTATATTATTATTTTTTTATATAATTATTTATATTTATTAATATTAAATATATTTATATTTATTAATATTAAATATATTTATATATTATATAATTAATTATTAAAAAAATCATGTATGTAATATGTTACAATAGACTTGAAGTATGTTTCATAGTTCATACTTCAAGTCTATTGTAGTTTTTATTTTATTTTCTTGATATTGCAAAATAAAAAAAATGATTTTTTAATAATTAATTAAAAATATCTTGTCCAGGATGTTTTCAGCAAACCCATTTTTAATAAAAATTTTAATAGACTATGAAATTAAAAAAATTACTTGCGGGTGTATTTAAGTCTAAGAGACAAAATCGTATTGACTTGTGGTGTAATTATACCAACGATGCAGATCGGGGCAGATATTTTTATTTGTGCCTATAGTTGTTTTAGGTCTGGGTGTATGTACCGCGGAGGTGGTCATGAGGATCGAAGCACTGGGGCTTAGGTTGGCCCTTAACAAGTTTGCGGCCCTGCTTTTCCATGGTCCTCGACGTGGTCCACCCGCCGGTGCCTCGATAACGGTTCAAAATACTGTGGTCGTTATACGGGCCCACATGAAGTATCTGGGCCTGGTACTCGACGGAAGGTGGTGCTTCAACGAGCACTTTCGCCAACTCGCGCTGAAGCTCGTCGGCACCGCGTCCGCCCTCGGTCAGCTAATGCCGAATATGGGCGGACAGAGTCTAGCGTGCCGACGGCTCTACGCCGGGGTGGTCCGGTCGATGGCGCTGTACGGCGCCCCCGTGTGGGTGGAGTCCCTGACTGCCCACAATAGATCCCGTCTGTGGCATCCACAGAGGGTCATGACAGTCAGGACCATACACGTCTATCGCATGTAGGTCCCCCATGGGATTTGGAGGCGGAAGCGCTCGCTGAAGTTTATCGGCAGGTGTCGGCGGCGCGGATGGGGTGCACTAATCCCCCGCCGAATGAAATCACCGCATGGCGGGACGAGGCCCGCCGCACCACCTTCACACGGTGGAAGGCTCGGCTGGAGACGCCCCGGGCTGGTCTTCGGACCATAGGGGCGCTTCAGCCGATATAGGAGGAGTGGACGGTGCGGCAGCACGGAGTCCTCACTTTCCGACTCGTGCAAATACTTTCACGCTGTCGCAAGGAAGGAGACGACTCCGGGCTGCCACCACTGCGACTGCAGCGAGGACTCGGCGCAACACACGCTCGAGTCGTGCCCGGCCTGGGCTGAGCAGCACCGGGATCTCGCTGCAGTCATTGGAGAGGACCTATCGCTGCCGGCTGTAACGCGAGCGATGATCGACGGTGATAGGGCCTGGACCGCGGTCGCCACCTTCTGTGAGGATGTCATTTCGCAGAAGGAGGTGGCGGAGAGGGCCCGGGAGGACTCACTCCTTTCGGACCCAATTCGCCACCAGCGCGCGGGGCGGCGCAGACGCGCTCACATGCGCCTGATGCCGCCCTAGCCGAGGCTGCGGACGGTAGGGTCGGGGATTGCCCATCGTCCGCCGAAACAGCCTACCGCGAAGGTGTGATGCTCAAGTGCGCGGGGCGTCGCACAGGAGAGAGTGCTCAATGGAGCTGCCGCCTGCGGGCCACGGAGCAACGTACGCGGTACCCGTGGCCCGCCTTGTAAGGGCGGGTGAGGGCGCGCGGCGGGTTATTTTAGTGGATGAGGGCCCCACACTATCACGTTGTCTCCCTGGGCGACGGGTTGTACGTTCAGGTACATTTATTCCCGCCAAAAAAAAGGTCTGGGTGTATGTCCTTGTGGGTTTCCCCACCGTGCTCTGGAGAGCACGTAAAGCCGTCGGTACCGTTTGTTATCATGGATACCTTATAATAATCGTTACTTATGGTAGGGATATTATCTGCCAACCCGCAGTGAAGCAGCGTGGTGGATTAAGCTCCAACCCTTCTTCTATATGGAAAAAAGGCCTTCGCTCAGCAGTAGGTTGTTTACAGGCTGATACAATACAGTACACTATAGAAGCATTTGTGGCTTGCAGTGACGAAACTGAGCCTTACCATAAATATTAGAGTCTATCTAAGGGGAAATGTTACTGCCGGGTACAGTTCTTAGACCTGTTGCTTAAAATAGGAAATGGTGATTTCCAGGAACTGGATATGATGTATGAGTGTATATGAGTATGTATTTACCATAAACAAAGCTTAAGGTCAAACTCCTAATGTAGCGGGAGTATACTTGAGCGAAAGCTGCTTCTCTCACAGCCAGTTGTATGTGGCATGTTCCAGAGTAGCCTGGTGATTCTAGCACCCCGAAGGAAAAACAAAAAATATTGTTTATAAAGAAATACTACGGAAGGTGTAGTATTTCGATTTCGTTGTAAAAATATAATACCTCTGTGTAACTTTCTCCAGATCAAAGGCCGAGCTTCGTGTTCCTAAAATATAACAATTTTTATTTTTAAATGTTTATTTAAACTTTAAATCCCTAGTCTATAATAAAGACTGTTATATTTTATATGTATTCAAATATTTTAATATAATAATTTATATGTTATAACAAAATTAATAACGTAAAAAAAACAAATAAAAATCCTATTATAATCATTCTCGACTTCTACGCGGACGAAGTCGCGGGATAAAAGCTAGTAATGTCATATAACATTACTTTGACAAGTATTGTTTTGAGAATGTATAGTACGTAGAATAGAAAAATAAAATAAAATAAAATAAAATAAAACAATGTAAATACTGACTTGTATTTCTTTTTTTTTTTCTGCCACCATTTTCAAAGACGGTCACAACTATTGTTCTTTTCTATGAACTTGGTTTGTTTCATGTACTTAAAATTTTAATTTAAAAAAGGTTCGTCGTAACACAAGGGAGGTATTTATGTGATTCATTTCTTAAAATTAACCAAAGCATATTTTCCCACATTATGTAACCCCTTTTTGGTCATAAGAGAGAAACCTCTCATGTACAGAAATAGACATACAATGACACATTCAATGACATTTAATGGTATATTGATAAATTGATGGTATGGTTTAGCCTGCGTCGATCAACGTACTTACCCTTTGTACTTAGTCAAGTTTTCGTTAAAATTCAACTGAATTTCAATGTTCGTTTGATATGATTTTGTTAAAAAACAAAAGATTGTTGCAAATATTGGAAACAGAGAGGATAGTAAAAGCGATTATTAGATGAGTAACAAATTACAACTACTATTTACTGCTAAGCTATCGCAGGTGAAACCGTTGAGTACAACTAGTTATATAATTATAACTATTTTGTAGTTATTTTTAAACATTTTTAAGATTTTTTTTAAATATTGTACTTTTGTATGTCATACATTTTAATGTAAACAGTGTTTCTGCAAAGTAATAACTATGAACAGCAATGTTGAATTACTTTATTTTCATTTCTTTTCAATATCTACAGAGTTTAGCATTATATACTCACATATATACATCACAATGTCTGTTTTAAGTGAATGAGATTAACACAGTTTTAGTTGAGCGCAAATATTATCGCGATAAAAGCCATAATTTAGAACTTTATAATTATATTCTTCGAAAACCAAAACATAAAATTTTTAATGATTTCTTAGTACATTTTCTAACAATAAGTGTGGTATAGAACTTCATTTATGATCTACAACAATACTAAAATCACTTATACCGTTGACTTTTTTTCCCAATATTACCATAAATGCTATAATCAAAGTTGCAATTATTTCTCTTTACAATTTCATTAAAGTTACCCTTCTCTTATGGTTCCCGCACTGAAGCTGTGTGGTAGATAAAACTCCGACCCTTTTTCTATATGGATAAGAGACCATTGCCAGGCAGTGACAAGTTTAGTGTTACTGTTATTGGCCTGTTTTCAGTTTTCAGTAAAGGTTTCATCTTATAATTAAATTTATTACTATCACACCATACTGAAAGTCTACCTATATGCTATTGTATGTTGATAAAGTCTTGTTTTAAAAGTTATGAATACTTGAAACAATCAACGTCATTTCTAAAAATGAATGTAGAGCCAAGAGCAGAGTAGTGTTCACCTGTGTAGAGCTTGGTCGCCCATGTAACATGCTTTAAAATAATGAGCGATTTTAATAAATATTAAATAAATAAATACTTAAATATGAATATAGGTATATATGTATATAAATAAATAAATTTTAATATTTAAATTTCAAATCAAATTAATAATTTCAAAAACACACGTCGCTAGTCGTAGTCTGCGCTTAAGGCAGGCAACTTAATGCCTGTGTTTAGATCATAGTCGACTGATACACATAATAATTATTATTATTATTGTAAATATACACACACATACATAATATACAAATATTACACCGAGTATCGGGGTGAGAATTGAACCCACGGCCCTGGAGCGAAAAGCATGGTCACTGCCAACTGTACCAACGGGCCAAGCACTATATGAATAGCTACATACATTTTTAAGACATTGTAAAAAATATTTTGTTAAAAATAGTTTTGAAAATAATGTTTATTTATATAGCATTTTTTATAATTTAAAATAACCGACACCAATCTATCATAAACTAATATAACCTAATAATATTCTACTGAATGATTTATATCTATATATATAAAAATCAATTTCTGTTCGTTAGTGTCGCTAAAACTCGAGAACGGCTGAACAGATTTATCTTATCTTGGTCTCAAAATGTTCGTGGAGGTCTAGGGAAGGTTTAAAAGGTGAGAAAAAATTGAATAATTGCCGAGAAAACCCTAAAAACAGCCCTTTTCTTTTTCGTATATAAACGTTTTCTAAATAAAATGTAGAGTCTTGAAATTTTGTAGGAATATTCCTTTCGCCGATAAAAGATCAGCTAAGAACGGATTTTATGAAATTCTACCCCTAAGGGGGTGAAAAGGGGGCAAAGTTTGTATGGGACAACGTGATTTTTGCATAAATATTCTTTAACAGAATTAATTGAAGACGTGTTTTGTATTTTATCAAAATTCATCCCCTAACGGGGTTAAAAGGGGATTGAAAGCTATTTGCTTCGAAGTTGATATCAATACTCCTTAGTGCTTTTAATTGAAATTACATTTTATTTTGACAACTCAATCCGTCTATTATAAAATATTTTCCAGTATCGACGCAGGTGTAAATGATAAAAAAATATAAATTTATAATTTTTTAAATTTTAGTTAAATACCCGTGCGAAGCTGGGGCGGGCCGCTAGTTTTATTTATAAAGATAAGATTTTTAACCGACGTTTAAAATTTGGGAGTTCTACTCGTATATTCGTCTGATAGTATAATATGTATTTGTGTTATTTTCTTTTTCTTTTTTTTTGTATATTTTTTTTTTCACATCAACAGGCTTACATGCGCCTATACCCTTTTCTTTACATATATTTTATTGTAACATACAGACGTTTTTCTCAGCAAAAGTAAATAAGTACTTAAAACTAGACTTAATATCTCTAGTCCCTGAGACGAGAGTCCAAACTGACCACTTTTATCCTAATATATATACATTTTTTTTTTACAATACTATACCTATACCTATTTTTTTTTTTACAATACTATAACTACATGCATTTATTATATTATTCCATTTATATATATTTATAAATATTACATTATTTATAATTCTCCTATTTTGGTACGCTATAATTTCGGTTTATCTTAATCAGCACCAGCCCCCAGCTGTGCGAGCACATCCTCAATGACTGCTGTGTCTCTATGATGAATTGCCATCTTGAGGGTGTGCTCGAGGATTTCTTTTGTAGTGGCCTCCGCCACCCTCCCCACGAATCGGCCGATTGCGTCATCCCTGTCGTCGGCGTAGTAGACACAGGTCTTGGTGTGCCTACTCACCGCGACCACCGCATGCGAAACGCTATTGTGTATTCGCAGCCTCTTAGCCCTCGTTTGGATGACAATGACCTCCTCGCTCGCTCGACCCTGCGCCTCATGAATGGTCATACGCTCGACCCTTCTCCGGTACCATATCCCCGGCCTATTAACTCCTTTTTCTCCTCTTGTGTGAAGACCAGTTACAGGGTCCGGTTCTGTTTTTCGGGTATTTTAGCGCCAGTGAGCCTCTCCGCACGCAGGGAGTGGACGAGTGGAGTTTTTTGTATATTCGTCCATGTCTATTTTAATTGGACTCACATCATGGTCATTTACAATATTCAACAAATCACGGTATGATGATGGAATCTCAGATAAATTAAGTAAAAATAGCAAAAATACATTGATTTCTTCGACGTTTCTGGATAATAATTTTTTACCTATTTCCATAAACATATTATGCTCATGACCCGTTGATGAACTTTGGAGATCTTCGACAGAACTTAAAAGTAATTTAAGATAAAATAAATAAATTATTGCTGCTGCTAGTTACATATGATTTTGCAAAAATAACTTACACTAAAATTATTACGCCCTTTTTCCTTTTTTTTTTTTAATTTTGAATTTGATCAGTGTCTGAGTTTTAACCGACTTCAAAAAAGGAGTAGGCTCTTAATTCGACTGTATTTTTTTATGTGTACCTCATAACTTTTTACATGTGCCGATTGTACCGATTTTGATGATTCTTTTTATTTATTTATTTTTTTTTTTCTTTTATTTAGGAACAAATAGTTTTATACAATATAACAAAAAATACGTATATGACAATAATTTTAAACCTATAGTTCCCTGAATTAATTCACAAAAAAAAAGAGTAATATTATAAAACTAGTAAGGTTATATTGTTAGATACGTATTGAGAAGAAGAAAATATTTATTAATTTAGTATTCTAATAAAATCTCTCTTAAACATGTTCTTGTTTGTACCAAATATATCCATATCACCTAATCTATTATTATATAATTTACATGCACGTCGTATAAAACTATTGGCAGTGTAGCATGTCCTACTTTTAGATGTTGTAAATAAATTCTTTTTACGAATACTTCTTTCTTGCTTGCGAGGAATACGGAAGTAGATACTAGACAGCAGGAAAGGGGCATCAACTACATCATTTAAAATTTTAAATAGATACATCGCGTCATTACAGTCTCGTCTTACAGCAAGGCTCGACAGTTTGTGTACTTTTAATGAATTACTATATTCTGTATAAATATTATCAACTCTGTATTCTAATGACTTTATAATTTTTTTTTGTAATCTTTCAATTTTTTCTACATGTACTTTTTGATAAGGATTCCAGACGCAACTAGCAAATTCCAAACGACTGCGGACATAGCTATTGTACAGAATCTTATAAGTAAATGCACTTTTGAATGGTTTACCAACACGCAAAATAAAACCCAAAAGTTTATAAGCTTTATTTAAAATATTCTCAATGTGAGGAATATAGGTTAATTTAGAATCTAAAATAACACCTAGATCGCGTATTTCATTAACTTTGGATAAAACATTATTGCATAATGTATAATTTTTTTGGATTGGATTTTTTTTACGTGTATAGGTTATTGTAAAGCACTTGTCTATATTAAGGAAGAGATTATTATTATTGCAATAATCAACAAAATTATCAAGATCACGCTGTAAAAGATCTGAATCATGGGTATCATGAATGATTCTAAATATTTTAGTATCGTCGGCATACATCAATACATAGGAGTTATTGATCGAGTTAGAAAGATCGTTAACATACAAGGTAAATAACAGAGGGCCTAAATGCGAACCTTGTGGAACTCCAGAGGGTATATCCTTATACCGAGAACACAGACCCGACAATACAACAGCCTGACTACGATTTCTTATATAGGAAGATATCCAACGGAACAAATCTCCGTGGATCCCAAGTTGGAAAAGCTTAGAAAGCAAAGTATTGTGACAGATTTTATCAAATGCTTTAGCAAAATCAGTGTAAATAGCATCGACTTGAAGATTCCGGTCCATGGCTTCAGTCACTATTTCAGTAAATGATAATAAATTACTTTCAACGCCCCGACCCCTGTAAAAACCATGCTGGTTGGTTGAAAGTACGCGTCGTACTGCATTAAATATCTTAGCGGCTATTATCTTTTCGAGTATTTTACCAAACTGACATAACTTAGATATAGGACGGTAATTAACAATATCTTGTGTTATATTACCTTTTGGTATTGGTGTTATCCAAGCCTTTTTCCGTAAAGACGGAAAGCAACCCTCGTTCAAAGATTTTTTAAAAATAAGAGTAATTGGGAGAGTTAGTACGCTAGAACATTTACTGATAAGTAAAGGATGCACACAGTCAGGACCAGCACCTTTGCTAACATCAATATCTTTTAGCTCTATATATTATATTCGAGCTGGTGCTTGTCATGCCACCATTTAAATTTTAACGAGATCGGACGAGTAATTTTTGATTTATCCCTAATAATGCATTTTTAATTGACTTCGACTACGTTGCTGATGTTCTCATCAAAAATCGACAAAAGAAAAACTGTACAGAATGATTTGGAAAAGCATCGTAGTTTTTCGAGGTTGTCCCTTTCTAGTTTGTTGATATTCTGGTGATCTTTGGAGGCATACAACGGAACTCTTTAATAAATGACAGCATATCTGCCGTGATTGCTGCAATCACATGTTTATGTATTGATCAAATTAATATTTATGCAAAATAAATTAAATGCAAGTAGCATGCAGAGTGCCATCTTAAATAAAAATATTATCGAGTTTTAAATTTTTGATTTCTTTGAGGAAAACAGTAAGTGAATTTCTATTTTTTTTTTTTTTCAAAACTAGCGTCCCGCCCATTGAAGTAATATGTACTAACGTTGCGTCTGGGGTGTGTATATATACATACCTAAACCTTCCTCATGAATCACTCTATCTATTGGTGAAAACTGCATGAAAATCCGTGCAGTAATTTTGAGTTTATCGTGAACGGATAGACAGACAGACGCCGCGGAGGACTTTGTTTTATAATATGTAATGATAAAGCTTAAAATACACTAAAACAATATTTAATAATGGAGACAACGTGTTACCGTGAACAATGTTCACAACGCCTACTTAGGTTGAATGTTTTGCACGAACGTATACCGGAACTCAATTGAATTTGAACTAAAAATTAACTACAAAAAATTATCGTAAAATCACTTTTACAACAAAAGTAACGATGAAGGGAAAGTACGGAGAACGATGCAGCTAAACAATTGAATCCCGTTTTTCTACCTGAGATGTCCCTTTTTTTACGCCGAAAATGAGTTACATTTTAGCGCGTGTTATAAAGTGCGAAAATACACCCTAAAGTCAAATTTTGTTATGCATCATATTAATATTACTCTAATTCTACTGATCACTGTTTATCTTTATTCAATAAAAATTTTAGAGGAGTTAAAACAAACGTAATATCCCTACATACGTATCTACAATAATTGACAAGTCTCAAAAATAATCCGTGCGATAAATTTCTTGCTTTTTTCGTGTCAATAAGAATTTTCTGTTGAAAATGTACGTTTATAATATAATATAAACTAAATATTTCCTCGAAATTTCGAGAATAAATCGTTATTAAACAAGTGACATCGATAACATTTTGGCTGTGTGGCTAAAACAAAAATAAGTTCAAAAACTAAATAAAGTTATTCCGAATACTTAAAAAAAACGCTCGAAAAGTATGAAACAGGGAAAGATTCTCAACATCTATTTATATACCTACTAGCGGCCCGCCCCGGCTTCGCACGGTTATTTAATTAAAATTTCAAAAAATATAAATTTATATTTTTTATCACCTACACCTGCGTCGATACTGGAAAATATTTCATAATAGACGGATTGAGTTATCAAACATAATATTTTAGCCCGCGACTTCGACCATGTAGAAGTCGAAAATGGTTATAATAGGATTTTTATTTGTTTTTTTACGTTATTAATTTTATTTATTTATTTATTTATTTATTTATTTATTTATTTATTTATTTATTCGGGAACAAACAGAGAATAAAAAAAAAACAGAAAAAAAAACAGAAGTGGTGTAATGTCCCCGAAAAGGAGTGTCACTCAGCTATTATGAAGTACCTAAATACTTCATAGCTGATTTTCAGTGATCTCCTGAATTTTTTATGTTTTAATTTAAAATAAATTATCAAATTAATATATTAATACTATTTTACAATTATTAACTACTTATATAAAATATATATTACATAGAACTATCCATACTATTTAATATATATACATATCTAACTGTACTGTATATAAACCTATTTCCAAAAAGAAAAAAGTCTAAATAATATTAATTATAAAACATCCGCACATATTCTTAGGTTAATAAAAATAAAAAAAGGGATTTAAGAAGTCATTGGAATTTGTAATTGTTCTTTTAATAAATATTCTTTATACTTCTTACGAAAGCTGTAAATTGTATCGACATTTCGACAAGGCGGAGGTATATTGTTCCAGCACTTGGTGGCCGCATAGCGAAAGCTACCCTCAAACGCAGATGATCGGTGGGTTGGAGTCAAAAGTATATAGTGAGACGCACGAGTATCGTATGTTGTATTAAATTCATTTGCCCATTGTAGTTTATTAAATAAGTATTTTGGCATACGGTAGTTTACTATGCCAAACAACAATGTTGCAAAGTGGAGTTGTCTTCGGTAGTCCATTTTGAGTATCTTGGCGTTATTGATGAAAGGTGTAACATGTTCTTTAGATGGAATATTAAAGCAATATCTAGCACATGCATTTTGAACTTGTTGTATAAATCTTTTTGTAGTTGACAATAGTCTTGGACCCGTAACAGCATCAGCGTAGTTAAGTTTAGATAATACTAATGACTCGCATAACTTTATCCTTAAATCTACATCAATATCGTCTCTAAACCGATAAAGTATTTTAAGCCGATAATAACAGTTTTTTACAATGTTGATGTAATGTTTATGAAATCTCAAATTCTCGTCCATTATTACTCCTAAGTTACGGGCTTCTGCTACCCTATCTATCCGAGTTCCTTTCAAATGAATATTTATGTCCTTGTCCGATAATTCTCTCAAAAATTTCTTTGTACCGAATACTAAATATTTGGTTTTATTGGGATTAAGTGTTATTGTGTGTGATTCCGACCAATTTTCAATGCGTTTCAGATCTTCGTTAAGCTTTATCACCGCTTTGTTTAGATCATTTAACTTAAAGGAAATATATACTTGTATGTCATCTGCAAAAATATGATAATTACAATTTTTGAAATTTTCAACAACATCTGCACTGTACAATGCAAAAATGAGAGGTCCAAGAACAGATCCCTGTGGAATACCTCTATTTACTGAATCGCAATTTGAATAATGCTTAGATCCGTCTTCTCTTGTTATCTCTACAGTTTGATATCTATTTTCTAGGTAACTCATAAACCATTTTATTGTGTCTAAATTAAAACCATAAAACTTCATCTTAGAAAATAGTAAGGCTCTGTTAATACTGTCAAACGCACGAGAAAAATCCAATAGCACCAATATAGTACCCTCACTGGCATCTTGTGCTTCTAATATATTACCGACAACATCAGCCAAGGCCGTAGTGGTGCTGTGTTTAAATCTGAACCCTGATTGCTTATGAGGTAATATGTTCATATCATTTACATATTTAGTGACTTGTCGGAGCACTATTTTCTCTAGAATCTTGGACAGGCAAGGTAATATACTAATAGGTCTTAAATCTTTAAAATCACATATATTTTCCTTTTTAGGTATAGGTTTCACTAATGCTTTTTGCCATAGCATAGGAAATGTACTAGTTAATATAGATTTATTTATAATTTTTGTAATAGTACTTAGAGTGTAAGGTAATGTTAGTAACAACATTTCTAAAGATATATTGTCGACCCCCATGGCGTTAGTATGTAACGATTTAAGCATATTTTGCACTTCTTGTTCATCTGAAGTTTTCAATATAAGTGAACCTGAGCAAAAAGTATTTGTTTCATAGTAGTTTATAGTCGATAATCTGACGTAGTTATTACCTGGGATAGTAAGAAAATGATTATTAATTTTAGAAGGATCGTCAAGATGGTTAGGTAGATTATAGCGATGCTTGTTTTTAAAATTAATATGCTTTCTAATATTATTCCAGAGCAAGTATGGATTTTTTAAATTAGAATTAATGTATATATTAAAATATGCTTTTCGTTCACTACTCAATGCTAAATTAACTTGTTTCTTTAGGTCTTTATAATATGTTTTATGTTGTTCAAACCCTGTAGAACGTGATTTCTTATAAGCCTGATCTCGTGTCCTCATCATAAGTTTGATGTTATAAGTAATCCACGGGTAATATTTTTCCTTAACACAAATCGATCTCATCGGTGCCAACCTGTCAAATGTTAAGATAATAATTTTATTGAGATCAGCAACCATTTCATTCACATTCTGTGAGTTAGAAAATTGATCCCAACTTATTGAACTTAGAAGTTCTTCCAGTTTACTAGAATCGATTTCTTTAATAGGCCTGTAAAACAACCGCATTGATTTTGGTTTCTGTCGGACAATGTCTATTTCACAAGTCACAAGAGAATGACTACTCAGATCAGGAATGTGGTCAACATTGACTCGATTAATATTAATATTAGAGCAAATAAGATCAATCAGCGTGCAACCGCTGTTGGAATAATGTGTTGGTTCTGTAACTTTTTGTGACAGACAATTAACTACTAAAAAATCGTTTAACATATGAGTGTTAGTATCATTTTTATTTAGTAGATTTATATTGAAATCTCCCAAAAGTAAAATTGTACTATTGGTGCAAGTAGAAGTAATCGTTTCTGTCAATGCATCGAAAAAAATAGCAGGTTGTAGCCAAGGTGGTCGGTATGCAGTACCAATAACCATTGATTGTGCATTAATTTTGACACGAATCCACATTTGCTCCACTTTAGAATTGTGGACGTAAGATAAGATTTGTATCGGTATGTCTTTTTTAATATAGAACCCCACTCCTCCGCCTCGACCGCGTATTTCTGAAGGTCGAGGTATGTGATGCAAGCGATAACCAGGTAAACGCGGAGCACGGTCTTCTTCACCTGTCTTAAGCCATGTTTCGTTGATTGCCATGATATCTACATTATGACGAGACATAGCTACCAAGAATTCCTCATGTTTGGTACCAAGTGAACCTGGATTTAAAAAATCCAACCTTTAACCGATACTGTTTAATCATTTTGATCTAAATACTCGCACACAGAATCTATCTAACAAATAGAATCGTACACAATTATGTCTTGCTTTAATTACAATTAGATATGTATTATATACATAAATATACCATACAATGTATATATAGTTAAAAATAACATTTTTTGTCAATGAACATCTATAATAAAATATATATATTTGCATGTCCTTAAGTATTATACGTATTTGCCATTCAAAAATATTAATTAAATAATATAATATTATATATAATTTAAAATACCTAACTAGTCTATATACGTATATGAATCTAAATATAATTAAATATGTGTTATTTACATTTGACATTACACCACTTACTTTACAAATAAAAATTAAAATATTAATATTAAAACAAAATAAGTAATTAAAAACTGGATGGCAGGGTATCAAACGGCATATAACCAAAAATAGCTAATCCTTGTTCCATTTGAATACGCTGCGCTGGTGCCCCTGGATATTGTCTGGCATATATGCGACCATTACGTGTCCAAATGTAGCGCCAACTATTTTTTCTACCGAGCTCGCGTGCTTTTTGGAATAGTTGATAATTCCATCGCGTAAGCCTTTCGTTTAAATACAGCTTGTGAGGGTCTCCGTCGAGAATACCAACCGTATCGATGTTACGGCGTACACGTGCGGCTTTAAGTAGTTCATCACGAAGAGCGCGTCGCGTCAGACGTACAGTTAAAGTGCGGGGGTGAGTGTTGTCCTCTGACCCACGTCGTATCCCCAATCTTTCTGCATTGACAACGTCGTTAGGTTGCAGCTCTACTCCTAGCTTTTTTAATTTTGTTACAACATATAAATTATTGTTTAATTAAAAGTCTAAAAACGGATTTTATCGCGTTTTTAGACTTTTAATTAAATGAATAATATTCGCGTAAATATAAGAGAACAGTATATAAATTATTATATTAAAATATTTGAATACTTATAAAATATAACAATCTTCGGAGTGCTAGAATTACCAGGCTATTCTGGAATATGCCACATACAACTGACTGTGACAGAAGCAGTTTTCGCTTAAGTATATTCCCGCTACAGTAAGAGTTTGACCTTAAGCTTTGTTTATGGTAAATACCTACTCATACACACTCATACATTAAATTATTATATGGTTCCCGGCAATCATCATTTTCTATTTTAAGCAACAGGTCTGAGAACTGTCCGGCAGTAACATCTCCCTTAGATGGACTCTCATATTTATTGTAAGGCTCAGTTTTGTCACTGCAGGCCATAAATGCTCCTGTATTGTAGTGTATTGTATCAGCCTGTAAATAACCCACTGATGAGCGAAGGCCTTTTTTCCATATAAAAGAAGCGTTGGAACTTAATCCACCACGCTGCTCCACTGCGGGTTAGCGGATAATATACCTACCATAAGTAAAAATTATTCTAAGGCATCCATGATAACAAACGGGACCGACGGCTTTACGTACTCTCCGGGGCATGGTGGGGAAACCCACTATACACCCAGATATATACACAGACCTGAAACAAATATTGGCACAAATAAAAATATCTGCCCCGAGCGGGAATCGAACCCACGACCACCGCCATTGAGGCGAGGCGTTTAGGCAACTACTTGTACTACTACACCAGAACGGTCATCAATGCTTCTTTCGTTGTATCGTAGGTATAATTACACCACAATTCAATACGATTTTGTCTCTTAGATTTGAATAAACCCGCAAGTAATTATTTTTTAAATTTTAATTGACTCGGCACAGTTGGTAGTGACCCTGCTTTCTGCTCCACGATAGTGGGTTCGATTCCCGCCTCAAGTCTGGGTATAATATGTATTCATTTCTATATGTATTATTTATATGTATATTTATAAAAAATGTATATCAGTCGGCTGGTACCCAAAACACAGGCATTAAGTTGCCTACCTTAGGAACAGACGATCGTGTGTGTATGTCAAACATATATTTATATTTAATAATAGTCCAAGACAGCTTTTATCTCCTCCTTCTTAGTTTTAGTGTAAGTAAATGGGTACATGATTTATAATGTTTTCTGATCTTGTTCCAACATTAGTCCGTGGTGGCAATCTGTACTAATTGGGGTGTTAATGCCGTATAATTCAAAAATGTTTCCAAGTTCACTTCTGTGTCTTCTATATCTGTATCGTTGTGAACTACAGATGCCTTGCTGATGAGTTATCTAGTTTAAAACCCTTGACTTAACACAACACCAAAATTGAAGTAAAAAATATTATATAAGACACTATTTTACAATAAAGCAATCACACGGTATATTTACAACTCAATTTTTTTACGTTTAATATATAGTCTTGCCTGTTCCATCAGGAGCACCCAAAAAAAGATATCACCTGCGTCAACACTGGAAAATATATTATGACGAATTGAGTTGTCAAACATGTGTCAAAATCAAAAATAAAATGTAATTTAAATCAAAAGCACTAAGGAGTATTTATATCAAAATAACTTTCTATCCCCTTTTAACCCCGTTAGGGAATGAATTTCGATAAAATACGAAACACATATTCAATCAATTCTGTTAAAGAATATTTATGCAAAATTTGAAGTAGATTGGACCAAGGAATCACGTTGTCCCATACAAACTTTGCCTCCCTTTTTCATCCCCTTAGAGGTAGAATTTCGTAAAATCCGTTCTTAGCTGACCTCTACTTGGCAAAAGGAATATTCCTACCAAATTTCAAGTTTTTAGGTCTCATAGTTCCAGAGATATCGTGATGAGTGACTATATCTATAGAAAGTCTCCTATATATATATAGACTATGCAATACACATATTATCGTTTGACAAATAAACAACTTACATATTTCAATGTATTTTTTGTGTATTCATACTGATGTTTAAAAATAACTGTGGATACGACCACGTCTATTTAGCCCTTAAGTTTAAGACCACTTTCTAATATAATAATAGGTACATTGTTATTTCGGTAGGAATATCTAATTATTATACGGAAGGTACGTTGTTTTAAAATGGGCATTCAAAATGATTCTAAAGAATGTAATTTAACTAAATTAAACAATAATATTCATTGAAAAATTTAAAAAAATACAGAAACGGGTGTCATTTTAACTAAAAGACCCATTGTACTGTACTGTATCAGCCTGTAAACAACCCAGGCGAGGCGACTACTCGCACCACTACACAAGAACGGAAAAGACCAATCGTCGTTATATTTGAATGTTTACTATTTGCTATTATAAGACAAACCTTAGCTCCGGTTAAATCTTAGTTTGGAAAGATACGAGTATTTTTCTATAAAGCTTAAATTACTGTTGGCATACGGTGTACAGGGGAATGGTAGCGGAATAGGGGATCGGACAGTGATCAGATTAAAATCTAAAATGTGCTTAAATAAAATAAATATACTGTTTTACGATTATTTACCTAATAATAATTTAATATAATTCATGTAAATATTTTTAAATGAAGAAATAAAATGTTGTTATTTTCAATATTTTCAAACTGTACTGAAACACCAATCACAGTGCGTGACGTCATCTGTGGACAATCATTGACTGCGTGGGTACTATCTACTTAGTTTACTCAGTTATTTCCATAATCTTGTTGAAATTATAAAAGTTGCTAAAAGATTATTGATAAATTAGGATACGGTAATCGATTTAAAAGCTGTCACGTGGTGTTTAACCAGTTTCTTATAATGAAAACAGGATTTACGAAAGCCGACAATCGAAATCTTCCCAGAGTGAATACGTTTCTGATTTGCAATTTCTTTGCAAGTAATTCAGACTTTTGTGACAAAACTTGTGTTTTAAAATGTGAAAACTTCTGTATTACTATTATAAATATATAATAATATATTATTTGCCATAATTACCTAGGTACTTGAAAAAATACCTCCTTGAAAAATAACCTCTAATATTACACAATATATGTATTGTACCTATTGTACTGTACTAGCCTGTAAACCACCCACTGCTGAGCGAAGGTCTCTTCTCCATATAGACAAAGGGTTGGAGCTTAATCCACCACGCCGCTCCATTGTAGGTTGGCGAATAATATACTACTATGAGTAACGATCGCTATCAGGTGTATATGATAACAACCGGGACCAACGGCTTTACGTGCTCTCCGAGACACGGTGGGGAGAACCACAAGAACATACACCCAGACCGGAAACAAATATTTGTACAAATACAATTACCTCCCCGAGCGGGAATCGAACCCGCGACCACTACTCGCACCACTACACCAGAACGGTCGTCGCAAGTAGAATACTGTCAACACTATATCACATTCTTTAGTGTTACAAAAAAAAATATACAAAAAGAAAAAATCTATAATAGTAGTTGACCGTAGAGAGAAAACAATATAATATATTTACTAAAAATTAATTTAAGCAAATTTCATTATATTTGTTTGTAGTAATTAATGTACATTTACCTCAAAATGATCTTCACAAAAGTAAATTGGTGAAATTCATTTCGTTGCATTTTTTACTCGCTAAGTCTAAAAATTTTTTTTTCGTTTATCTGCTTTTCTTGGCATATAAAATGAATATTTTATTTGGAGTACTTTTTGATGTGTTCGTACGTTAAGGTACTGCACACTAACGATATTTTTTGCGTTCCATAAGAACAAATAAAAAATCTACTCCACGAAACAAAACTTCTCGTGAACTTATGCTCATGCAGCTGTTTTGTTATAACCGCAGATGACGTCACGCGCTCTCAGATGATATAGCGTGGCGTTTTGGCGGGATTTTTAAATAGACAATATTAAAACATGATTTTAAGTACCTAAACGGCTATAAAAAAATAAAGTTTTATTTTTTATGGGAATAAGTATCCATAAAGATTAATTTAAAACACTTTTTGAAAATTTGTCCGATCCCCTATTGGTTTCGTACTGCTATGTGCACCGGGGAAACAAGCGAAGGTAGACGGCGTGGTGCCAATCTCACTCCCTTGATTCAAACTATACAAACCCCAGGCGGAGAGAGACCTGGGGAGGAGGGGCAGCAGATGCCCATACAAGAGTGATCCCACAACACTTTCAAATTCATTTTGAGGACGATCCATTGCACGGATTTCAGTGGGGAAAAAATCCCACATAACCTGGTTTTGTCTTCAGAAGCTAGATATCTTTTTAAGATTTCTCCTGTGTTACCAAAAAAAAAAAGCTTAAAATTAAAATTGGTTATAACTTTTACCATTTCGTTTTAAACAAACCGACTCTTAATTATCTATAGCAACATTAAAATACAGTATGTTTAGGACATAAAAAGGTAAGTTTTCACCAAAATTTCGTGGAAAAAAATTATAAAAAATAAATATAAAAAACAAAAACTTAATTATTTGAATTTTTCATATAAATTTTGAGGTTACGTGAAAAAAGTGTAAATACAAAAGTAGTACGTTAGTACATATTACTTCAATGGCAGGAATGATAAAATTGTAACTCCAAGTTTCCGACTTCGCTAAGTAAACGGTCTCGCATACATAATTATATCCTGTGTTAACCTTTTTAAAAAAAAAAGTACAATAAAAATTAAGTTAAAACAAGAAATTGTGAGAAAAATATACTTAATTATTTAATTTCATAGACTTAAGCATGCTGTGACACCTTAATAAGCTGTACGGCTACCTTATTTGTTATTTGGCATAAGTTACTAGATATAAGATTTGCTGTATTCGCTACTGGTTGTCCAAATAAATAAATAAATAAATAAATTAATAAATAAATAAATAAATAAATAAATACTTAATAAATCTATTGCATATATTATTAAATTTTACAATTGCCTATACATGAATTTAAAATTAATATTAAAAAGCCGACGACCATTCTGCTGTTGTGGTGCAAATAGTCGCCTCAACGCCGTGTGCCGACAGTCGCTGGTTCGATTTCCATTCCGAACAGATATTTGTGTTTGTCTCCAGTATGTCCTTGTGGGTCTCCCCAACAGTGCATCGGAAAGCACGTGAAGCCGTCGGTCCCGATTGTTATCGTAGACACCTGATAACAATCGTTACTCATGGTAGGGTAATTGTATTTGTACAAATATTTGTTTCCTGTCTGGGTGTATGTTCTTGTGGTTCTCCCCACCGTGTCTCGGAGAGCACGTAAAGCCGTCGGTCCCGGTAGTTATCATATACACTTGATAGCGATCGTTACTCATAGTAGTATATTATCCGCCAACCCGCAGTGGAGCAGCGTGGTGGATTGAGCTCTAACCCTTATTCTATATGGAGAAGAGGCCTTCGCTCAGCAATGGGTTGTTTACAGGCTGTTACAGTAGAGTACAGTACATTAAAAAGTCTATTATAGCCAAAGCTTATTATTCAGTACAAGATTACGAGTAGGTATATAAAAATGACAAAGATGTGTGGGTTAGTGGCGCGGGATTTGATGCAAAACATGTGACTGGATTTATAATGTTTGAGTAATATATTGATGGTTTTTAAAAGAGTAACTGTTGAGTTTCTTGGCGATTCCTCTTAGAAGAATCTACATTTCGAATCGTTGGTAGCTATAATTAATATATTTTGTAAAATGGTGCTTCAAAAGTGCTATGTAAGATTTTTTTTAATTCTTTAAATCTTTGAGTTATTGCATTATTTGTAAGTAGTTTGTTGTTAACGTAACAAAAAGTACGTAAGTCAACAAGGGCCAAAAACCAGACATTTATATTTGAAATCTTTTTCTGGAAAAAAAAAGAACAAAACAATAAAATCGGACTAGACATTCATGAATTATATCTAAGTACACATTTTGTTGCAGGTAAAAATTTTCATATAAGGACAAAACGATCATAAACACCATAGTTTGGAAGACAAAGTCAAATCCCTTTTTACTTGAATATTACGATAAGTATGTATAGAGTTGCCACAGTCAGACTACATAGACATTGATATTTTCTGAATGTTAAATAAAATTTGTTGATTTTGGTACAAAGAAACACTTTTATTAAGGTTATACAGAATGACGGGTAAATTACTATCAATATTTAAGGAGAATACTCGGTACATGATTCTCATTCGAATTATGTAAAAAAAATAGGTACTTAATTTTCGACCAAATTTTCATAAATTTCAATTCAAGTAAATGACGCGTTTACACTCTACAGTCATGCCGGCGGCACGTGCACAGGTGTTGTACTGTGCCGCTTGTTAACATTTAAAAATTGTCAAAGTAAAATATCTTAGTATTTTTGCCTATCCTAAGCCAAGATTAAAGTATTAAGGGGGATTGGATCATGCTTGTTTATCCTGCTACCCTGTTAACACGTGGCGGCGTTTGGACGTAGGTAAAATACCTGTTTTGTGTCGAAAGTGCAGCTAGCTGCTAGGGTGTCCAGACGACGCGTACATAATTGGATAATTGTTGAGAAACTTTACTTAAAAGTTTATTAATATTTACCTGTTTTTTTTTACATAATTCGAATGAGAATCATGTACCGAGTAGTCTCCTTAAATATTGATAGTAATTTACCAGTCACCTGTATACCTATAATAAAAAATAATAACTTATAATAACTATTTGTGAAGTATACTTTTAAAACTTTTCTTTCTTCTCTTTATTGTACCTATACCAAGAATAAGCAATTTACAGAAAAAAAAATAGTAACAAATTAGGAAATAACAACAAAAGGCTTATATATCTTATCTTTAAAAAAATAGAACGATCTCTTCCAGGCGACCTACGGGCACAAGAAATGGTATATTTATGGTAGGTATACCTAGATGTACAGTTTCATTTTATACAAATACGATACATATAAATATACTATTTATTATAGAGAAATGAATTTCATAATTTATTAAATAGATAAATAAATATTTTCATTAATAAACATTATGATAATAAAATTGTTTGAATCAATATTGTATTGTACTTACATTGCACACCATGTGTGCATGCCATTATAAATGTTTACGAAAAGTCCGTCCGTCAGTCATCCGTGTGTGTCTGCTTCCGGTATACTGAGTGACCGAAACTACCTACTAGTTATATATCTACACGGCTCATCGCATCACCATCCACATCACCGGGCGTCGGTAGCTACCACTCTCATCAACCGCGCTCATGACCTGTGTGATGACCTTCACATACAAGGCGAGCTGGAACATGTACGCGAGGTGTTAAAATGGAATGGTCACAAACCTGTTAAGAACAAAACTTGCAAGCAGAGGACTCGTCCTTCGGAAGCACAAAGACAGATGGCCTACCTACCGTTTGTTAAGGGGGTGACTGACAGAATAGGCACATTGTTGAAGAAACAATACAATATCAAGACCGTATTCACTCCTTTACAAAAGATTGCCCAGATGATGCGTTCTCCGAAGGATTGCCTGCCATTCCAGTGTCCAGGAGTGTATAAAATCGACTGCAGCTGTGGCAGCTCATATATAGGTCAAACCAAGAGACCCATATCTACCCGTGTGTCTGAACACATAAAAGCGGTAAAAAACAACGACCCACAGAAGTCTGCGATCGCGGAGCATATTCTACAGCCGGGAACAAATCACTGGATTGAACTCCACAACCCCCGAGTTCTTTCCACAGACCGCCACTACATACTTAGACTAGTGCGCGAAGCGATTGAAATTCGCAAACACCGGAATTTCAATCGTGAGGATGGCTTTAAGCTAGCCAGTACGTGGAATCCAGTGGTAGAATTATGCAAACCAGAACAGCGCCGCATGAAAACAAAAGAGAAAAGTGACGTTGTGAGTGTATTTTGCCGAAATTTTCGCGAAGTTCCTGTGAAGAGAACGAGAAAGAGGGTAGTTCGCTACTACCCATGACAGTTCCAGCTACACACCTCGCGACACCTCAGTCCTGTCGTGACCACGATCCATACAACTAGGTCGAAATATTGACGAAAAATCACTGGGTTATATCGTGGTATGTACCCGTTTTAAACATAATAATATGTCTTCAAACCACGAAATAAGTCTTAAATCATTAGTATATAAATATATATATATATATATGTATGTGTGTGTGTATGTGTGTGTGTATGTGTGTGTGTGTGTGTGTGTGTGTATTATAGTAGATTATTTATAGTATTATAGATTTATGTTATTTTCAGTTTCCTTTTTTGGCTATTCGCCCTCACTCTAATAGTGGCAGAAAAGACATTGATTCAACGTAGGTATACAGCAAGTAAAGTGTAAACTTTGCAATAAACGCTTCACTTGCAACGACCCCTAGTAGTATGAAAACCCTTTGTCAAGGTCCGAAAACACAATAAAAACATCATCATCATCATCATCATCATCATCATCGTATCAGCCATTGGATGTCCAGTGCTAAACGTAGGCCTACCCCATCGACCTCCAGAGCATCCGGTTCGAAGCAGCCTCCATCTAACGGCTTCCGGTGACTCTCTTCAAGTCCTCTGTCCATCTCGCGGACGGCCGTCCAACGCTATGTTTGCCAGTAAGTGGTCTCCACTCGAGAACCTTTCTGCTCCATCAGCCGTCAGTTCTACGAGCTAAGTGCCCTGCCCACTGCCACTTCAGCTTCAAAATCCGTTGGGCTATGTCAACAACCTTCGTTCGTCTGCGGATCTCACCATTTCTGATTCGATCTCGCAGAGAAATACCAAGCATAGCTCTCTCTCTCCATTGCACGCTGTACGACTTGGAGCTTGTTTAAAAGGCCATATGCCATACAAACACAGCGAAAAATATATTATGAAAATAAATAATAAAAAATATATAATATGAAATGCATTTGTAATCAACAGAATAAAATTAATTAAATATAAAGTCTTCGTAACGATAGCATTGCGATATTTTTCTAACAGTATTCTTTATAGTTAATCTCCGCTAGT
This sequence comes from Euphydryas editha, assembly GCA_036937285.1. Lineage (NCBI taxonomy): Eukaryota > Metazoa > Arthropoda > Insecta > Lepidoptera > Nymphalidae > Euphydryas > Euphydryas editha. Next base: position 12,070,500 of record JAUPFZ010000023.1, read on the forward strand.
TTATTATTAGCTTAACTTTCTTAAGTACCAGACTTTTTTTTTTTTTTGTTTTGGCGGGAAAAAATGTGCCTGACCGCACACCCTATCGTCCAGGGAGACAACAGGGTAGTGTGGGGCCCTCACCCACTAAAATAACCCGCCGTGCGCCCTCACCCGCCCTTACGATGCGGACCACGGTTACCGCGTACGTTGCTCCGTGGCCCGCAGGCGGCAGCCCCATCGGGCACTCTCTCTTGTGCTACGCCCCGCGCACTTGGGCGTTGCACCTTCGCGGTAGGCTCTTTCGGCGGACGGTGGGCAATCCTCTTAAGTACCAGACTGGGGTAAGGCAATTGGGGTAGTAAATTAAAAAAATAAGGTATTGTTACCTACAGTTGTTATACAAGTTTGGTTTAAGAATACCAAATTACAACATACTACATACGAAAATGAGCAAATCATCAGACGACGGTTTGCTAAGAGTTCTTTGGCAGGCTCGCACAAGTTAACAGAAATATTAATAAAATGGTAATATTAATAATAACATATTTATGCCAAAGAGTAATAATAACATATTTCAAAAAGTTTTCTGTGATATTTTGAACGGTCTGTTAAAAATTAAATCGTCTATTTAACAAGTATGCTTAATTAAAAAAATCAAAAAACCCGACTGCGTAAAATACTCTTACTTTAAACTAAAAAGAATAAAACAATTTACTAGCTTTCATTTGATACCCATATTGCTACAGTCAGAAAAAAAATTCAACTCCCCCCTTTTCATTTCGCCATTTGCGGGCGCCATTTTGAAAATTTATATAGCCTATGTCACTACTACAATTTAGACAAATCCAACGACACCTCATATGTAAAAAACCGTCCAGCCGTTTGAGCTGTAGGGCGTGCCAAAGAAATGGACATACATACATACATACATACATACATACATACATACATACATACATACATACACTCGAAAAACATAACCCTCCTTCTGTCGCAGTCGGGTAAAAAGAAATACATACTGAACACTAATTTTTTAATATTTTAATGTCGTGTTAGTGTATTATTTATTTGATTTTGATTATTTTTTTCTGATTTAATTTCTGCATGTCTTCTCATTTTAATGAATTATTTCTAATATTACTATTTAGTTACGTAAATTTTAAAAAAATTATATAATGGTATTAGGTATAAGTTATATAATAGGTATTAGGTAAATAGAACAATGGCTTTCTGATATGATTGCCTCGAAGAACACGTTATATGAAAGCCGTCGGTCCCGGTTTTTATCATAAAAATTTTATAACGATTGTTACTCATGAGGTAAATAGGGGAAAATATCCGCTAACCAGCAATGGAGCAGCACGGTGGATTAAGCTCCTTGATAAGGCTACAATATGGAGAAGAGGTTCTTGCACAGTAGTGGGACGTACTGTATCATTTTTCTTAAGTATTTAAGAAATCAATTGTCATTCGAATTTCGTTCGAGTTCATATCATTGGTTAGGGAACGTACCCATACTACGTCATTCGTTCGGGGGGCTAGAGTCTTCAAAAATACGCTTGGAAGGTACGCTTGGTCACTGGGGCAGCGGGGTGGTCTTAGGTTTTCGTCACGTACTCAATATCCTCTAGAGAAATCTCGTTTTTTTCGAGCTATATTCAAAAATGGCGCGCAGCGTTTAGCGCTTTTTAAACTGATAGGTTAAAAAAAAATTAAAAAATGGGTCACGTAGTATGCGTACTACCTACCTCTTATTGTTGTTGTTGTGTGTAATAATAATCAACCATTTATACCCGCGACTTTGTTTGCGATTATATAATTCTACTTTCAACCTCTCTCCCAAGGGAAACTTACTGTATATCAAGATAGAAAGTACCCAGTATCCTATATCGTATCATCGTAGTATGTGCTCAAATCACGCCGAGTTTCATTTCTTCATTCATAGTTACAGCGTATGTAATGTACGGCGAAGATAATAAAAAAATAAAAAATACAGATTTGCGTTATCACAATATCACAATATAATATCAATCACAGAGTTTAAAATAAGTTTTTTAAACAATCTTTTATTTATACAAAAGTATTTTTTCGAATTTAACAAATCTATACATAGGTATATAAAAATTGTAACGAACCGATCTGTTTATGAGAAGTACAAGAGACCAAAACAATAATTTTTAGAATTTTTGTCTGTCTGTCTGTCTTTATGTTTATTATCGTATCAAGCGAAATCTGCCACACAAAATTAGATGCGGTTTTCACGATTGTGATCCTGAAGATCTAACTTAAAATCTAGTCTAGTTTTCATCTTGATACAACGTCTAGAAGTAGAGTTTTTACTCTCTACATAATTGTAGAGAAATTTTAATGAAGTCGTTTTGTATACACATTAAAAGCAGCGCAGATGAAGTTGCACGTATTCACTACCTAGTTTATAATAAATCAATTATCGTAGATAATATTGAAAATTAAATGCTCTTTTTAAATATTATTGAATTCTATTTTATTTTCTTACACGTAACATAAATAAACATTGTAGTTGGAATATTAGAGACTAATTTTTTTTTTTTTTAATTTCAATATGTCTTTTAATAGATTGCAGGTAATAAACAAAAGTTTTATAATAGAGTGTACATCCTGTTATAGAATTAATTACTGTAGGATCGATAAACTTTTATTCAACAATAAGTGTTAAAGGCGACCATTACGTCTAACAATGTAAAAATAAAACAAAGCGGTCTTTGTGGTGTGTGTGTGTGTGTGTTTTTTTTTTGCAAAATATTAGGCCACCCATTTTCACATTTAATTACAGTTATAAAATATAATACGAAATATTTTAGGGTAAGTTACAAGAATGCGTTGCAATAAATGCTTTAATTATTCTAAGTAGACTTACTCACCCGTACATGGTGCTTTGAAAAATCTACGAACTCCATTTTTAAGTTTCCAGCTAACGGCTAATATCTTTTTAGCTAAATTGGTTGATGAAACAACTCATTGTCGAAAGAATTACTACAGAGTCAATAAAAAAGAGTGAAATAAAATTCCTCAAAAATATGAGCCCATTATTTATTTATTTATTTATTTATTTATTTAATCATAGGTTTAGCACTAACATTACAGGTAATCCTAATTCGTTAGTGTACCTTATTCATTTAAATTATTTTATATTTATATAAATTTAAATACTTAAGTCAATTACAATCAATTTTCAATCTTAAGTTAATTTGCCTTACACTCAACGGCCCCCAGTAGGATATGAATCCTGTGTCGGGAGTCCGGGAACACATATAATACACAAGCACAAACGCCCAGACCACGAAAAACATCTATATGGCCTATACAAATATTTGTCATGTGCTGGGATCGAACCCGCGACCGCCAGCGCATCAGCCAGTTGCTATGACCACTGCGCCAACGCGTCGCCTTATAAAAAATTACAAAATAAAAAATTACAAAATAGAAAAATAGTAACGTGACGCGAAACGATGCGACAGACTACGATCAATTTTTACGTGACGTGGTTTGAAGCGACTACATATGATTAATAATTTAAAACACCTTACACTTTACGGCCCTCAATCAAATGATTCGGTAATATCCTGTATCGGGGATGCTGAAACATACCTAATCAATACACACAAATTCCGTGACTTGGGGTCTCTCTTTCAAAAATCTGTATGATTTACAAAAGTATTTGCCATGAGCAGGAATCGAAACTATGACTACTACGCCAACAATCAGCAGCTGTGACTACTGTGCTGCTCTTCGTCAATACAAATGCACATGTGAAGATATTATATAGTATGGTTGTTATAAGAAAACAAGATATTTTTCCATCGTATCACTGTATTTCTCACCCAAATAGGACAAGGGGTTAATTTCTTTATTAATGGCATATATTTTGTAGAAACCCAACCTAACAAGCAGTGGTGGGAGACAATGGAAGATGAGACCCGACCGTTCATTATGTTCGGCGACATGGCCGACTTCAAGCCACCTCAACGGAGAGAAGTACTCAAATCTGTTAAAGCTGCTAAAACAGCGCCGAAGAAGTGGAAAGAATATGGTATGACGTTGTTACCTTCAATAAGTATTGATTTTTTTTTTTAAATTAGAATCTAGCTATAGATAATTAAATAGAACTCATTTATGATTAAATTGATCGAGGTGATACCACACTCACACAAAAACTTTATGTATATACTGTAATATAGGTTAGTAAAAGAGTTGTCCTCAGAGTCTCCTCAGTTCCCTTTTGTTAAATAATGTTTAGCAAGCAGATAAAACATGTAGGTCTGAAAGTTTGCATTGTCAAAGTATTGAAACAATTTGCATTTGCAGTTGCGTGTTTATAAAAAATAATTATAAAATGCTTTCTATTTACTAGTTTTTAACGACATGCTCCTGAAATCTCACTGTCCTCACGCGGATATGATAAAAAATGAATATTTAAAACAAATGCCGGTACCTGGTAAATGGGAGTGCACACAGACAGATCATCAGACGTTTTCGAGAGCAGTGAGTATAATTAGTTTACTTATAAACTTTTCTCACACTTGTAATGCAAAATGGCAACTACCAAAAGAAAGTGATAGCATAGACCACCATATGGAGTACTGCTCTCGTCTCTGGGCGGGAGCACCGGCATACCAGCTTGGTCCTCTTGACTCGGTTCAAAGGAGAGCTGTGAGAATTGTTGACGATCCAATACTGACAAGCGATATCGAGCCCTTAAGTCTAAGAAGAGATGTTGCATCCCTATGCGTGCTCTATCGTTTGTATAATGGGTTGTGTTCCGAAGAATTGTTCGAAATGGTGCCAACGGCCACTTTTTATCATCGCACCGCTCGCCATCGACAGGGAATTCATGCTCACACATTGCAGCCCAAATGGTCCCGTACAGTTCGGTATCAGAGGAACTTCCTCCCACGGACCATTCGGCTGTGAAATTAACTCCCTGCCGAGGTTTTCCCACAGGATTACAGTATGGGGTCCTTCAAGAGGGGAGTAAATAGGTTTTTGAAGGGTCGGCAACGCGCATGTGATGCCCCTGGTGTTGCAGGCGTTCATAGGCTACGGTAACCGCTTACCATCAGGCGGGTCGTATGCTTGATTGCCACCGTCGTGGTATAAAAAAGAAAAAAAAAATAGTCCCAAAAATAAACATGAACAATTTATATTGATTAGACCACATTTCCTTAAATCTATTCTATTATTATTTATAGTTACGGATTAAAGATGAAATAATATATAGTAAGACCTGTGTGTAGTAGTAATATATAATAAGGCCTGTAATCAAAAGTCAATTTGTTATTGTAATGGCTAATTTATTTTATGCCTTCGTTTTATGAAAAAGTAAAATATCGGTATATCCCACGTATCAGAATACCTATAGGAAAATGATTAAAAACTATGCCTATCATAGATTATCAAAATTTGACTGAAAAAATGTTACATTTAAATTACTTTCTCCCGAAAGATTCCTTTGATAATATTTAGACAATACACGTCTTTAAAAATAGACAAATATATAATTAAAATACATGATTCATAAATATTTACTATAGGTAAACTAAGGAGTTAAAAGGATGTAAAAAATTGTCTAATTTGTGATATGGACACTATTTTTTAACTATAGATTAGTTTGGTTGACAAAAATACTTGGTGATTGTCGAATACACTTCTAAATAAGTCAAAATTTATGGAAATACCAACGATAATTTGAGTGTAAATTGGTGACATTTAAATAAATTTCTTCTCGAAATTAGTATTGTAATCTCGATCGCTCTGATAAATCTCTTCCGTGTATTCTTATTATGAATTAATTAATGAATTTAATTAATTTAATTTTTTATATAATATATTTTTTTACTTTCAGTCCGACACCAGTCGACGCATGACAACCGCCTCTGTTGACATAAGGAATATGGGATCTATACTAAAGATGATGTTAGTAACAATAATAATTATATAATTTAATGTCCAACTGTTTGGCAACCTTTCCGTAACAAATAATTGAATGTCCATGAGTAACATTAATTTGTCAAGCTATTGTTTCTTAATGAACTATCAAACGAAGAATTTCCTAATTCTAAATCCTTATTGGAAGACTTTTGTGAACAAAGAAAATATAATTCCCTAAACCTATAAATTTATACTTAAAATACAATATAATTATCTTGACAAACTAGTCAACTGATTCGACATCGCTGAGCCTTAATATTATTATTGAGTCTAGTAAGATTTAACTACTGGTTTCGGGTAGTTAATTCATCCGTTTGAAAAATTATTTCTATGTTAAATATAGATACGATCATTAAAAGTGGTAGGCTATAAAACTTCATGCCATGACTGATAGTAAATTAACAGTAACAATAAATACCAAACAACGAAACAAGAATCATAACCAAATCGCGGGTGAAATAGCGCTGGTCACGCTGGTAGTTGGGTGATTATATTATGATTAAATTTATCTTATCCCTAGTACATCGAACGGACCATTAAATACTCCAAAGAATACGTTACTCGGGGCGAGAGATTCCATGGAAATAGCATCTACAACGAAATTGGTAAAAATAACTTTTGTCTTCTATGCTTCACAGGTTATTTATTATTTTTATATAATAATATCCTGGTAAGCGTACGTTCCGCCTGATGATAGTAGTAGGGGTTATCGTAGACTATGGACGCCTACAACACCAGAAGCATCACAAGCACGTTGCTGACCCAAAATCTTTTACCTATAAATATATTTTTTGCTTATTTTGATGATGAATTGGTGATCTCTTGTCGCAGCAAGATAATGTTTGATACTCGCGTATAAAAAAATTGTGTCGGCCATACAAATGTTTGTCAGAGTCTGGACTTTTGTGTTTGTATTGTGTGTGTTTTCGGACCCTCGACACAGGTTTCATACTTAATACTGCAAGCCGTTGAGCGGTAAGCTTTTATTTGTAGTCAACTTTAAATACACAACGTATTATCTTGTGAAACGGTAAAATTCTAGTATAACAACACGGAAATGCGATCCTGTTATTTAAATCGTATTTCAATGGTCGTTTAGTAATGATAATTTTGCGCGTTTTTTGCGTTAAAAGGACACCATTATGACATTATAATATTATAAGAAAGTTGTTTTTGTTAAAAACCGTCATTTTGAAGCTAGTGATCTTCCACTGATCTATAATAATCGTGGTACTATTGTAATGTAAAATATATTTTATTATACGTAATTTAAGATTGATAGGTACATTTTGTAAGCACCGGTTTTCGGAATTGTCATTACATCTGATTATTGCAAGAACAGATCGCGGGTTCAATCCCCATTCATGATAAATATTAATTGTAAGACATAATTTGTCGTGGTCTCGGGAATGTTTATGCTGTGTTGTTTTAATACAGGATATCATGTTAAGGACTATTGAGTGTGAAGTGTCTTACTTTAATGTAATCGCCAATAATTTAATTGGTACTTGATTATATTACTATTTGTTATATAAATAGATTTAATTTAAAGCTTAATATTAAATAATTACATGTAGCGAGAAAAGCATAGACAAACTATCGAGCACGGAAAAGTCGTACTGAACATCGGAAACAAAGTTGTAAGTATATATTTTTTTTTTGTGCTAACATATAAAATGCTAAATATACAATTTTTTACTTATACTTTTTATACAACCTTTCGTACTTTACTATTTTTTGTACCTTTAATAATAAAAAAGGTCCATTCATTAGTTTTTTTTTATAATTATTTTATCACAGATTGTAGGACAAAAATTCATAAAAAACCATGTTTCCCATTTTATTGAAACGGAAAAACTTTAAGTTCGATGACGAACCTCTTAGTATTAGTAGAATTGGAGTTTTGAGCTCCGCTTTTAATAGGAGCTATGTTCGGACATATTTTGGATATTTTGGGCTGAGAGCAATAAAAAAAATTTAATAGTTTTTTGGTACACCATAATATATTATATATTCAAGGAAATGCTCCCTAGCAGTTTTTTTAATGCAAAGGTTTTTATATATGAAATAAATAATTACGTCTGTTTTATCACTTTGTGCGCATTTTTTTTTTATTCAACAAAAAATAATTTTCTTGTAAGACCTTAAAAACTAATTTACAATACAATACAAATATGCTGTATTGTATAACAAATTCAGAAAAGAAGAAAGATATACACATTACATACATTAAAAAAAACCTTGAACTCAAATACACAATAGGTGATCTTATCGCTAAGAGAAAGATCTCTTCCAGACAACCATTAGGTAAAAGCGAATCATTTACCTCAGTACTATCTAAACATTAATCAGAGAAATTTTCCATTAATTACGTTAGTGAAGCTATATTCGCTAAATATAAGTGAATTTCAATAACAAGTTAGTGAATATTCACTAATACACAAATACATATAACGCTCCACTTGCTGCATCTACACTTATCAACATAATGTGATAGCAGTTCATCGCAGGCCTATAATGATTTTAAAAAATATCTCTAATTTAGCTTACAAGCGACAGTATTCTGGTAAAACTCGTACAGTAATTCTTGAAACCGACTGTAAGTCTATACTTATATTTCAAAAAGAGAAAATGTGTATTTGTTCCTTATCAATGAATTCCGAATATTTCTTAATAGGTATTCATATTTTTTATGCGGCAATAAGTACCTACATTTAAAAAAAAAACTAAACGAAAAAAAAGCGGTCGTAATGGTAAAAACATTCTGTTCCAACCAACTTTAGGAGGTACTAAAAAGAATTTCTATTGAAAGAATCATCAAAGTCAAAGGTCGAGAAACGAGAAATAAGTCTTTCATTCTCAGATATTCCGAGACAAACATAAACCGTCAATAAACATTGAATGAATATTAAGATAAGTTACAAGAGTATTTATGTTTTATTATAGTAAAAAAAAAAAAGTTAAATTGCAAACAATAAAAGTGAAAAGCGTAAAGAAATTGTATACAAAGGCGGTCTTATACAAAGAAGGTATTTATATGCGAACAATCTTAGGTGAAAGGAAATTCAATACAAAAAAATTTAAATAGGAATGTATAAATACACATATATTTTTTCTTAAAATAAGTTGTAATTATTATCTTAATTCAACGCGATTTATCTGTCAACGTGTAAAAATGTATGCCAAAAATGCCATAAATATTCTTAGAAGTTCATAAACTTTTTGAATCTCCACAGACTGTTTTGCCGACAAAAAAAAATTATCGTCTATAACATTTTGTAAAAGCTTCCTCTCTTCTTTTACTTTTTTTTTAAATTTAGGACTCACTCTTCAATGAAGTGTATTCAGAAGTAGAAGCAAATCAAGAAGAGATAGAAGAACCCGAGCCAGGGCCAAGGTAGAGTTATTATGTAAATTTATTTTAAAATAAGGTTTTACTTGCGTCAGTATAAGCAAATTTTGATTGTTATAAGTGCTGCAGAAAATGTAATTCAAATTTACATTTAATTAAAAGTATTAAACTAAACTGAATCAGCCTGTAAGCGTCCCACTGCTGGGCAAAGATCTCTTCACCTTTTAAAAGAAGAGTTTGAGCTCAATGCACCATACTGCTCCAATACGTGTTGGCGGATAATTTCACTAGTATGAGTAACGATCGCTATCAGGTGTCTACGATAACAATCAGAACCGACGGCTGTACGTGCTCTCCGAGGTAAGGTGGGAAGACCCAAACTAGAAACAAATATTTGTATAAATACAAACATCTGCCCCGAACGGGAATAGAACCCGCGACCGCTGGCGTTACGGTGACTATGTGACAATTAATATTAAAAGTAATTAGTCGAAGTGAAATAATTGCTTTGAATTTTTTTTCTTTTTTTAGAACATGGAAAATAAGTTTTTTAAATCTTCCTAAAATGTTTTTTTTTTTTCGTAAAACATATTAATTTATTTAGTTTTTTGGTTTTCATATTATAAACATGAATATATTTTTTTCTATATTTTTGCCAAAGAAAACTATTCTAACACAAAATATCGCGCGGTTGCATCGCTATAATTTAAATAAGTTTTAACCAAACACTTCTATGTATACATAGAAGTGTTTCGTTTTAACATTAAAATGAACATATACATAGGTCTTTGGTTTTTACATTAAATTGAACATCTCCCTATTTCTCTCGAACTCGTAAGCAAATAAAAAGCAATGTCTTAACAATATCCTGACAAACAGGAATTGTCGTATGAAATATGATTTGTCCAACAGAAAAAATATGTTCATTAATTTCCAAACAACTTCGGAAAACAAGTTTTTAAGCTTTTTTTAAGCTAGTATTCTTGGCACCATTACACGCGGACATGATTTATACCAAAGTGTACTGTACTGTGTGTAAATAATTAAAGTTTTACATTATAAATATGTATAATATTGTAAAATTTTAAAATAAATGTATATTATAGGAGAAATATAATAATACTTCTCGGTTGCGCTTACAAGGAGAAATGTGTTTGTAAATGTAATGTGAATCTAATAAGTGGTTCGAAATTTTTTTTTTGAACTCTGCAAGTTTTTCCTAATTATAATATTATACAAAATGAAAGCTAATTATATAAACATTTTTAATAGAGAAACAACATCTAGAATGGAAGATGAGGAGATCGTCGACGAATCGTTATCAGCTCTCGGGTCGAGTATTGCAATTTTTTCGTAAAAATTCACAATCCTTTAGAAGTTTTAATATAAACTAGACGACCCGAGTGGTTTGACCTACCCTGGAGGGATCCTGTTGCCTGCAGATCCGGGACCCTCCAATTAAAGCGGCTGAAGGCTCCCGCAGGGGTTTAGTACGTTATTGCACTCCCAAAGTGCCGAGTCCGATATAGGTCTGGGACTGCCGACCCGGGCGTCCTGGATATCATCTGTAAATGGATTCCCCTACGACAAAAAAAAAATGGCTTGACCTATGTAGATTTTTTTTTATGGTTACTGCTTTTCTTATATATTTCACGATGTTATTAGAGATAGACATACAGACGAACATTTTCTTTTATTGTTAATTTAGTCACTACCATCCTAATGAAGATAACAGCAATATAATGAGGTGCGGGTGGTAATTTTTGTTTCATCGTACAGAAATATTTTAAAGTCTGAAATACGAAACCTGAACAAGAAATGAAACAGGAATTAAAAAAAAAAATAGGCCAAGTGCGAGTCGGACTCGCGCACGAAGGGTTCCGTACCATTATCTCTATTACTAAGACTCCGTCCGTCTGTCACCAGGCTGTATCTCATGAACCATGATAGACAGTTAAAATTTTCACTGATGACGTATTTCTGTTGCCGCTATAACAACAAATTCTAAAAAGGAGAATAAAAGGGGACTCCCATGCATCAAACGCGATTTTTTGCTCATTTTTGCTCGATATTTTTAAACGGCAACAGGTAAACGCTTGAAATGTTCACAAAATATTTAGTTGTCACTTTAAAAATAAATAACTAAATTAAAATAAAACAAATATTTAAGGGGGGCTTCCATACAACAGACATGTTTTTTTTTGCCGTTTTTATAGATTTACCGTTATTTACCGTTTTTACAGTTTTACCCTTTGAGTACGGAACCCTAAAAACTTGTACCTAAAAAGTAGTGTTTTTCAATATCTAGTATTAACTCAGTATTTTTATTCAATAAATATTGTTATAGCTGTTTCAGTTTAGATATATTTTTATCTCAGATAATTTCAGGAAAAAAAAAATTTTCCGTATACGTATTTGATTATTATAATATTTTTTTCTTAAATACAGAAGTATACACAATGACAGCTTGCAAATAATTCCGTCTCACATTCCGGATCAAGATCACAAGATTAATTACGAAAAGGTAAAAAAAAAATCCTGATAATAATTTTGTAATAATTAATTAGCTTAAAAACGATTAATCTTTATTTTACGTAAGACCCATAAGAAAGAGATCGCAGGAAAAATTTAATAGAATGTAATGTATTGTTAGTTAAAGATCCCACAATTGGGCAAAGGACTCTTCTCCTACAAAGGAGAAATATTAGACTTTAATTCATTACACTACTTACTTACTTACTAGTTGGGACATAGACATTATACATGTCTCAGAATTTATTTCTAAACATGCATGTTTCTTTGTTAAGTTTTGCTACACCTACCTACCTTTATAAAACTAATGTTACGAAGGCTTAGTTCTTATTTTATTATCCTCGTGTGTTTATTAATTAGGTGTGTCCAATGGAGAAGTGTCAGAAGCTGCAAGTTGATTCGTTCATACGCAGTCTCCCCGCGTACATGCGAGCAAGTCCATTCACGCACGTTGAACAGACGTATGAAGAATATGAAGTCTGTTCGCCAGGTTATATGCACATGTTTATTATGAAAATATGAGAATATGTTTGTTTTAGCGCGATAATGTCATGATCTATTAGTCTGATATCAAATATTATTAGCTTACGCTATAAGACACAGCAAAACATTCTATAGCCTATAACCTCCCAGAATAACAACGTTTTCTTGCCAAGTTAATATTTTGTTACTGTTCCAAGGTATTGGTTGATCTATAGCAGTGTTTCCCAACATTTTTTAGGTCATGCCCCACCTTAACATTTCTAAATTTTTTATGCTCCCTTGCATAATTGTTAACCTTTAAAATTGTTTTGTTCCCTTAAGAAATATCAATGATAACTTTTAGGAAGAAATCACTCTGAAATTGTTATCAAAACATCGTAAGTAAAATTTCAAAACATATAATGAAAAAAAAACTGAAATTTAGAGACGTAAGCTGTCAAAAAGATAATAAACGATTGGACAAAGTATAGCATTGCATTTATATAACCCAAAGCGAAAGGGTTAAAGTCGTGTCGAGTCCATTTTTAAATGGCCCCCCTGTGGAGCGTGGGCCCCACGTTGGGAAACACTGGTTGTTGGTGGAAACACTGGTCTATAGCATAAAATCCTATTTGTCGATAAATATAATTAAATTTGGTATCGAAAAAGGTTTTGTTAAATGAAGCTTTGCTCAAATATAGTTAAAATATAGTAATGAAAAAATGTAATAAAAATGTTTTCAAAGTATCTTATAAAATTACATGACACAGTTTCTGAACATAACGGGACTAAAATAATTTAATAATTTGGCATAAAATTATCAAATTGCGTGTATAGAATAGTATTACTATTTTTATTTAATACTATATAGTACCTACTAACAAAATATATATATATATATATATATATATATATATATATATATATATATATATATATATATATATATATATATATAAATAAGTAATAAATACGAAAAAACTATTCTTAAACTTATAAGACAATTATGTAGAACAACTCGAAATCCTGAAGCGGAGGATAGAAGAGAAGAAGAAGAAGGAAAAAGTAGATTTCGACGTGACAGATGAAAATCCTCTTTTATCTTGGACTCCAAGTCTTGAAGGAGTAGCGGTGCAGACGTCGGATATGTCAATATCATTACCGCCTTGCACCTGCAGAGATCCCAATCCGACACCTGCATCTAGTACGCAGAAAATTTACACTGGTAAGTGTAAGTGTTTACAAGTAAACGATAATGACGGACCAATTACCTATAGATTGTGTAAAATAGGAGTGTAAGGTGTTTTAATATTATTATTTTTTATACATGTGTAAAAAAATAATTAAGGGATGTAGAAAGCGCGACCACAGACAAAAAACTATACACTTGTCAACATTTCAAATATTTAAATATATTATAATATAAAAAAAATTAAATATGATCCTTAAATAAATTACAATAAAATATATTTTTTATATAATGAGCTAGACAATTGCTAACTTTCGATGTTTAGAAACTTGTTAATTAAAATATGAAATAAATATCATATACTTGTGTTTTGACTTCGTAAAACATTCAACGGCTCTCAAGTTGACTGAGAACAAATCTTATAATTCATTATTTTTCCCTTATTTATCAAAGCAATAAAACAAATTTATTTAATTGATTCATGAATATTAGCAATACGTGATGGGTACTACTAGTTTATGATAAATGTTAAAGATATTTTAAAATTAGTTTCTAATTCAAATTGACACTTGGATCTAATTTCATAATTCGTGCGAAAAAGTCTAACGGAAATAGTAAAGTTTCTTCCTTTCATTTTAACAGTTGCCGATTTGATTCCCGTTAAACAGAATTTAGACGAAATTGATGCGGAATGTTTCTTCAATGACAATATTGAGTTCAATCGTTTTAAAGTTATCGGACAAGAGGAAAGTAGAGAGGAATTGTAAGTATAGTTGAATCGTAAATATGAATTAACCGAAACCGTCCGATTAGTATAAGAAAGTAGAAGCACCAATCATTCTTAAGCAAAATATTTCCAGTTTATAAGTATTTAAAAAAAAACTCTTTCTTTAATGTAAAAAAAAAAACAACAGCAAAGCAATTTATATACAAAATAATGCCATATATTTCATTTTTTTTTAGATCAAGAAAAATCAAGGATTTAACCAAAAGAAGACTGCAAGATATCGAAAAGACATTGAAACAGCATCCAAGTTTATATGAAATATTTCAAGCGAATGTACGTTGTTAACACACTAAATAAAAAGAAAAAAAAAATGAAATTAATAAACTGTAAATTTATAAACTTTGTATATTTTTATTTCTAAATTATATAATGGCTAAATCATAACAAAATATTGACAAACATACATTAAAACCTAAATCAAGTAAATTGTATACTCTAGAAAACCTACATGATTATATTATTTAATAGTATTCCGAATCAAACGCATATTTTTTTTATTTAAAGTGCGTAGGTCAAATCATGTACACAATCTCCCTGACATATTTCTATTACCTCCTTTTGTATAGTGCTTTCGATATTTACAAATGTTTCAGTCTCATTATCAAATTCTTGAGTATCTTGAAAACCATCCGAATTTCGCTCATCCGTTATTTCAACTTCTTTGAAAACATCTGATTTAACTTTTTCAACATTAGCGAGTTGGTCTTCAGGAAAGTCTTTTATCGTGACTTCGGTTATACTAGGTTTAGAGATGGATTTTACATCAGATATAGGAATAGGGATTCTAGATTCTTCTTTGGTCAATTTCCCAACAGCTTCAACTGATTTGAGTGATAATGGTCTACTCGGTACGTTTACTAGGTCGTTTATATTAGGAGAAGGTGGCTCAGGTTCGAAAGGAATTGACAAACTATTCTGAAGAGCCTCAACTTCTTTACGTCTTGTTTGTTTCCTTTCTAATTGATTTTGTAATTCTTCTATTCTCTCTTCTTTTAATTTAAGTAAGTTATCTAAATGTTCAACCTGAAATTTATTTGTACAATTAATAATTTAAAAGGAAAACATTAACAATAAAAAAATTGCAGCAAAGCTATCAAACTCATGCCCTTTAATTATATTTATTAAATACCTACCTTTTGTTTTAGAAGCTCAGATGAATCTTTAGCGTCTTTTAATTCTTCTTTGAGCGCGAGATAAGAATCGTAGCTGACTACTTTCTTTTGAATAGACTCTAAGACACCGTTGACTCTGGTTTTAACAGGAACGACTAGTATGTGTTCTGTAATTAAATGACGATTTTAAATTTAAGAAAAAAATGTAAGCGTGCCAATTTACATTTTAATATTGATCTTTATTAATCCCAGTCTGGTAAAGACAAGATTTGTACTTTTATGTACAGTAAATCACATGGTATTTATCCTCACAACAATGGTGATTAAAGTTCGTTCACAATCCGATATTTATTGATCGTATGCCATCGTAATTTGATCAGAAATGGCCCGCTGTCGAATATTATATTTTCTTATGATAAAAGTCTTTATATTATTGTTATATAAAAATAATACTTGACCCTCTTACTGTACTGAACTGGTAACAGCATGCAAATGGCTAAAAAGTGAGAGCGTCTTTTTCTTTTAAAAGAAAATTTTGAGCTCCTAATGCTCTACTATGAGTTAATTATTACATACAAAACATACAGGCTTCTTTAAAATGTTTTCCTTCATCACCAAGCACAAAATAAAATTTAAAGACAAATTCAACATATAAAAGTTAGCAGTGTAGGCCCGGATTGTTGAGAATATTGAACCAAACCCTGAAAGAATCATGATCGCTACGGTAACAGATATGTATTAAAATAATGTATTTCATTTTAAAATGCTCCTTACAGTTCTTACTGTGATAACATCAGATATATAGATTTATATGTCTTTTAAAATGTATTATTACCGTCATCTCCACAAGCTTCGTAATAACTACCGCCACTGGATAAATTTTGTTCTGCCTCCTTAAGACTTTTATTGGCATCTTCATCTCGTTTAATTTTTTCACGAACTGGTAATAATTTTAATTTATAGTTAAAATAAGCTTGTAATTTTGCACAAAATTAACTATCTACATAACATAAGTTTGTGCTATGGTCAATGTATCTTCTACGATATTTTTATGGATCAAAGATATCTATGACCTATTAAGGCATGATATGACTAACCCATAACGAGTACTCGTTCGATAAGCCCCGGTGCACTATTAGCTAGCTGATCCATCGTACTGCTGCACAGGTTTAACTTGAGTTTTTTCAACACTTTTCTGTTTAACGTCATCCAGTTGTTCAGCTTCAACGAGTGACTGTTTCTCGGTGGGTAGTTGTGCATCTCCACCAGCTTTGGGTAATGCACACTTAGGATTTCAGCTAAAAGGACTGCAGAAAAATTTATATTATATGTTATAGTTGATTATAATATAAAATAATAATAAGTTTCATGATTGATGTTTTTAGCTTAAACGTAGGCTTTGTTTAATGGAGAATATAATCTTCATCTTTAAGCTTTTTTCTTGTTGACGATGTTTTTTGCATAATTGTATACGAAAATTCTTCTTATTATTCTAACATTATACTTTGGCTAAAGTGTCTAAGAATTTGGTGTAACTTGAAAAACTATTATTATATTCAAATTAAGTTTTTTTTTTTTTTAATATCGTTTCAATTACTTTAATTCCTAAGATCGATAATCCTAGCTGGAAAGCTATAAAAATAATCTAATAGTCAACAAATATTCACCATTTATTATATAGCAAAACGAAGTAATTTAATATACTGCCAAAAATGTTTAAAAATAATTGAGATAACTAACGTTATAAAATATACCCATAAAATCTGACTACATAAACTTTAATTTTAGAAAAGAACTTCAAAAATACCAGCGTCAGAAAAATCCCTATTAATCTTCTTTGTGGGTCTGGACAATTTGAAGGTATCGACCCAAGCCAAAACTGATTCTATGTCCGTTAAAGGCATTGGTAAATCTAGAGACGACATTTTTTTAATTTTTATAAATTCCTTTATTTTGTTTAATATTCACTTAGATTTGTTTGACAATATAAATTTCGCATGTTTCTCGGGTCTGTTATGTCATTTGAGTTTTATTTAATAATAAAATATTTATGGCCAGTTACTTCTAAGATATACATATATTATAATAGATAGATTAATAAATAATACTTTAAGTATTAACTGAAACTTTGACGAACTTTGACCCGGCAATGGATGGGAAAATCCCTAAATTTATGAATGTTTACAGTAAAATCTTAGCACTAATTGTTATTAAGAAATATAATGTGCTTACTTAATACACCGGTATCCGGCTCAATTTTTTTTTCTCTTTATAATATTAGTAAAGACATTAAAAAAAAATCGTTTTTAGATAAACAAAAATGAGTAAATGACTTATTGTTCAATTACTTGTGATATTATCTTGGGTAAATCTTTTTTCCTCTCGCACCGTTTACCTACTTGTTTCAAGACATTGTTTACATCCGTGTTCTCGCTTGTCGTTTTGTGACATTTAGTCATAAATTTCGATTTGTTCTTAAAATAAAAGTCGATAATAATAAATGCTCAACTTTGTATAGACTATATTATTATAGAGAGACTATTATTACTATATATTCTTAGACTATTATATTTTAGACTATTATTCTTATTTTTTTTTTAATTTATTTATTTATAAATCTTCGTTCATTGTTCAAATAACAACTGATTTGTTGATAATAAATGTAAAGATCTCGATTTCTAGATAACGATATTTTTAACTTTCGATTCGCCTTTCACGTAATAATCTCTTAGTTTCACTCTAAGAAATATTTTCACTTAGAATTTTCTTAAGTTTTCACTATATACTTACTGTTAAACTATCATAACTTCTCTCAGAGACTTATCAAGTAGTAACTTTTTAAATACGCCATCATTTTTTCTTTAGGGACTTTTATACAAAAGTACATGCCAGTCGCATCGTAGCCTAATCCTAACTAAATAATCAAATGAGACTTATGAATCTGAATAGAGTAATTACTTCATTCATTTTTCTTGATTTGACGACGAGTTGGCGAAGTGGTCACATCTACTGGCTGTTGTTTTAACGGTCTTACTTATGATAAATATAGACCATACAAATGTTTAGTCATAGTCAATGTTTGGTCATGGTCTGGGCGTAAGTATTTGTGGTGTATTTATGGATTTCCGGATTCTGACATAGAATTCCTATCCTATTGGAGGAAACTCTATTTCCGAGAAGCGTTTTTATTTATTATTATATTGATTTTAATTTATAATGTTCTTGATTATAAACATATACCTTCCAACCAGGATTCGTTTACCTAACTTTGAGAAAACATATATCAATACTTACTATTCTTAACAGTTTACAGTTTAAAGAAATGTTGTAAGGTGATAACCGTAATAGTTCGAACTGATAGAAAATTAAAAATTATTAATAATTACAATTCTGTAATACTCAGGAAACCGTTAAACAGTTATAACATTCAAGTTGTCATGCTTTTTAAAGCGAACGAGAAAGCGTTTCCTCATATATTTTCTCTGTAAATTAGTTATTAATTTTATAAAAATAAATAAATTTATAGTCTGTTTGCCATGTCAAAAACAGATTTCGAGAGAAAAATTGATTATAGGCTTAATCTTATTTTTAATTTTTTATCTTCTTTAGGATGTTAATATTGAATTAAAAAATTAACATCTATAATCGTTACTCAATTAACAGATTATACAGATGTTAAAAATGTAAAACATTTGGTTTAAATAAATAAATAATAAGTATGAATTTTCAATTGTTTACACCGTAGGTACTGTGGGATATAAAGTTAACGGAAGACTATCTTGTGTTACGAAAAGATGGTGTTGCTGTACTAGAGAACCGTTTTTAGATTAGAAAATTTATTTAAATGGCTAGCATTTAACTTTCAATTACAACAATTTACTTACTACTCTAGTCTTTAAGAATACTTGAAATTATACTTATTTCCACTCAGCAGTGTCAGTTCATGTCATCTAAAACAGTTAATATCATATTCTCCACTACACCAGCTTCCTCTTTATTTAATACTATTTTGTAGACACTATTGTTGTCAAACAGCCATATGAGATAATTTTCGTGGTAGGTACTTAATAATTTAAAAAAAAAAACTTTAAAGTATGTTTAATCTGTGCATCGTCTATCCGTGTATGGTCGTCTCGTTAGGGGGCATCCATTAATTACGTGAGCTGTTTTTCATTTAATTTCGTTAAGGCGACTACTAACACCGTTACACCAGAACTATTGTCAATTTTCATAGGCGGAACCCTAATTCAAATTCTAAAATAAAAACAAAATAATAATTAATTCATACATCAAAACTAGTCGACCAGTAATGCTATCGGTACCTACCAAGGAATTTATATACAAACTGGAATGCGCACGTGCACTCAAAAAACGTTCTGAAGAGCGGGATTGCATCTCTTTCTACCATGGATTCAAGTCAACTCGTAAGAAAGAGACAAAATACCAGTAGTCAACGAATTGCTCGGAACGATTTTTCACTTTACATGTTGGAAACAATTGTCAACCTTATGACAGTAATTTCAAGGTGCATATTTGAATATACAATTTTATTAAGTGAGCATTCCAGTTATGATATAAATTCCTTGGTACCCATCGATGTATAATTGTTGGTACCTACTGATTTTTTAAGCGTCCGTTACGAGTTGACGTTTCCAAATGGCGACCATGCACATCAGCAATTTGCGGGTTTATATCTGCAAATGAGAGTCCCGTCAAAGTCGCTGTTTGTTTTAAAGATTAGTCGGAAAAAACAGACGAAAAAACAAAAATCTTAAAAAATTGTTATTGTCATGAATGTCTATGTAAAAGTTTATATTCAATTATTATTAAAAAAAATGTTATTTGACGTTATAAAGAAACACTTGAATTTCATTTCTATGAATTTTTTATATTTTACCAAATTTATATGTATTTTAAATAAAAACAATATAAGACTTGTTGTATATGGTTATATTTTTGTAGAAATATATTTTCTTATTAAATAACACCTATATCCATTCGCAAGATGGACAGACGACTTGAGGAAAGTCGCCGGAAACCGTTGGATGGAGACTGCATTGAACCGGTCGCTCTGGACTCTGGAGGTCGATGGGGAGGCCTACGTTCAGTAATGGACATCCAATGGCTGATATGATGATGATCATGATGATGATGATTATGATGATCCGTTATCACTGATCATAATATCCTCCACGACATGGTGGACTGGTAACGATCGCTGCTTAGCGATAAAAGCTCCATTAGTACATAATTCAGACTCAATTGTTTTAATTGCATATAGTGTATTTGTTTTGAATGTACAATAAAGTGAACTTATTACAATATCAGCGATTTTTGAAAACAGAAACGTAAAAATGAACAGGTCCCTAAAAAATCCTTAAAAAACTTTTGAGTACAAATATATTTATTATACATATATATTTTATGACTTTTACATAAATAATACTAAAAATATAATATGAAATTAAAACATATACAAAGTAAAATAATTTTAAAGCAAACACAATAACAATAAATTAGTATAAACACATAATTACAATTTAGAAAAAGAAAACAACTGTTAACGTCCGAAATAACATAATACTATATAAATTAAATAACGTAAATATTAATTATAATTATATAATATATAATAATTATAAACAAAACATACAGTAATAATAATAATAACTCTTTATTTTACACCAAGAATAAGCAATATTACAAAACAAAAATAGGAAATAAGTACAAAAAGCGGCCTTATTGCTAAAGAGCGAGCTTCCAGGCAAGCTTAGGGCAGAGGAAATGATATATAGACGGTAGGTGCACAGTTTCATTTAAACAAATATATAAAAATAGATATAAAGAAAAATAAATGTAATAATCTATTCAATAGATGTACTCGTACATACACATGCAGATATATTAACACTTATGCACAATTTCGTAGCTAGGTAACCAAAGGCCCTCGTACAAAAAATAAATTAGGGCCCCAACTAAACTGTTTGTATTTTATCGCGTTTATTTGTTTTAAAACTTTACAGTTTAACGATTTTTAATTAAAATTATTTCCCGACGTTTCGGACCCTTTACAGCGTACAAGCCAAGATATAAATAGTTACCTTAAATATCTTAAAGGTATACAGCTACTTTATCATCTACTCTTTATCCTGCAGAGCAGGGCCCGTCCAGATTCTACACGCAAGCCAATTGTTCAATTTATAGTTTGTTGGTCAGGTTCTGAGGGCCCCCTGAGGTTGGGGGCCCCGGTGCAAGGCACCGTCTAGCCCTCCG
Organism: Euphydryas editha; assembly: GCA_036937285.1. Lineage (NCBI taxonomy): Eukaryota > Metazoa > Arthropoda > Insecta > Lepidoptera > Nymphalidae > Euphydryas > Euphydryas editha. Next base: position 12,092,156 of record JAUPFZ010000023.1, read on the forward strand.
ATAGTGACGCCACTGCTTATGCATGAAATATTATAGACATACATAAACGTATACTCGTAGATAGATACGAAATACAGTAGATACTAATATAATTTTAAAGCAAAATGTCGGTAACATCGGTATCCATAGGAAGATAATATTTACGTCGGTAACTCTATGTAAATCGACGTTGAAACAATCAAAAGGTAATTTTAACAGTGAAAATAGTTTTTGTTCGTTGATATCACACTTTCTAGCGACGATTCAATGCGTTCCTAATAGCTTGTAACTTATGAACCCTGGCTTCTAATAAAGCCCTAAGGCTACTTCGATTTCCGCAAAACATAAATTGTAATTTGACGGCCGGCTGGTCGAGTGGTCAAACAACTGGACACTTTATGTTGCGATCGCAGGTTCGAATCCCGCCAAGTGCAGATAATTTTTATAACAAATGTACCTAGATGTCTGCGCCTGGTCATGGACGTGTATATATATATATATATATATATATATATATATATATATATATATATATATGTATATATATATATTTATATAAATTTCTTCAATTTATTTCCGTTCCTAGTACCTATAACACAAGTTCTTACGAACTTAGCACGGGGCTAGGTTAACGTGCTGTGATTGTTGGTTAATATTTAATTATATTTATATTTATTTATTGTCACGACGACGGTACGCTGAATATTCCAGTAATTAATAGCAATAACATGTATGTAAGTAGTCTAATGACTAACTAATTAAAGCTTTAAGCATTGTCTTTTTTTTTGCAAAGAAAACTAAAAGTGTATAGTATGCCTTACTTATAATTAAACGTCCAAATTATAATTTAATAAAAAATAATAATAATTTAATCGTAAGAGATATGACAGTTTTCCTAGGAATAAATATGTATTCAAAATTTCAGTACAATTCCTATAGCCTAAGGTCCAGATACATCACGACCTTCACCACCAAATGAAACATTTTTTTTATAAAATTTCAATAATATGTAGATAGATATCTACGCCTAAAATTCTTGCTTATTGAAATCCTGACCGGGCTTCATTAAATTATTTTATTTTAATTTTTTACCGTTCTGTTAACCAGCCGAATTTTATCTAGCCGATAGTAAATGATATCATACTAATATTATAAATGTGAATGTAAGTTTGTTTGTTACGCTTTAGGGTATTTCGTTTATTTCGTGCAAATTTTGTGAAATTTTTAAGTTTCAAAATATTTTCAAATAACTTAATTTTTTTCTCTTATATATGTAATACATAAGTAATATTTCTACTTTTTGTAAATTTTACTTTATTTTTGCTAACAATAATGGAGTTTTCAAAATTCAGTGTAAGATGGTAATGATAATTCAAACGAAGGAAATTATTACAGTCAAAAAGTATAGAAGAAATGATAGAAATGCTTTTTTTTTAAACAAATATACGTTTTTTTTTTTTTTTTTTTTACTATACTTCCACAGGCTTTATTTGCCCATGCCTTTTTTTATTTACATTTTTATATTGTTATTGTTATGTTTCATGCGTACTTAATTAGACAACTAAACTTAAGCTAAGCTTAGGATCTCTATCTATCGCGAGTCCTTGCACTGACCACAAATTCGCTTATTTAATATATAAAAATAAACTTAACTTACTTAAAAAATAAACTTAACTTACTTAAAAAATAAACTTAACTTAATATATTTTTTTTTTTATTTTTTTTTTTTTTTTTTTTTTTTTCTTATATCTATTTATTTACATTTTTTTTTTAAATTCTATTGTGTATATAGGTACTTTGTTTTCTTTCGTTTACATGCTTTGAGTTATATTTATCTAATTTTTGTAACCAACATACCAGATTATTTTGTCTAGTTTTCAGCCATCACATCTTCACCACCAGTCTTGGTTTGCAATCTTCGTTTTACATTTTTTTTTTTCTTTTTTTTTTTCTCATTTATCCGACTCCGTCCCAGTCTTACCCGAGAGACTCCTCAGCTGTTCGAGCACATTCTCAATGACGGCGGTGTCTCTTTTTTGTATCGCCATCTTGAGGGTGTGCTCGAGTATTTCCTTTGATGTAGCCTCCACCGCCTTTTGAACAAAACGACCGATTGCGTCACCACCGTCGTCGGTGTAGTAGATACAGGTCTTTGTGTGTCTAGTCAGTAGTAACAAATATACGTTTATTGATTATAGAAATCATTGGGAAAATGAGATTTTAAAGTGTAGATACATAACAAAGCTTAGTAATTACACGTCACATGGCAAAACATAACTTATTTTATAAGTAACTAATTACCAAAAAAAAATTCTAATTACGATCGTTTTGACCTCATTACCATCTAAAAAAAAAAAACGATGGTAAACGAAGGAAATGAAGACGAAGGCAATTAGGTTTAAGCATTTATCCCGTGGCGCCCCACTACGACGATGAGGGCACCGCTGGGTTTTAGTGCGGTATTCTGGCACGTTCTGCGTGCCAGCGAGTCCCACATACCTGCCGCCTCTCCGTGGCGGGATGCGTAAATGCAGGTTTAAGCATTTAATCCGTTTTCGTGCTAAAACTATCAGAACTATAAACGTTTTTAGTTATTTAAACTATAAATGTCCTTATTAGAGTTAGTAATCAGTTACATAATAAACAAAATAATGAATACTAACTTTATAATATTGTCGATAGGAAAGAGATTTCTTTTAGAATAATCACCTAACACGATGCTTTACGAGACTATATTTATCCTACACAAGCAATCATGCACTCACTCTGACGTTTGCTAGCTAAATAAGAGGTGTACGCAGGTTATAGTAGCGACAAGCAGAGTCTAAGAACTGTGTACAAACTTTTATTCCAATTTCTTTTCAAACCTACGGTAATTAGAAAAAAATACAATACAAAACTTCGTAATATCAAATTTTGTTTTATTTATATAGTTAATGTTGTAATTTTATATGTAAACATTTTGCATTTTCATATACTTTCTAAGTATTGTTACTTTATTTATGTTAAAATTAATATGTTTAGTTAAAATTTAAAATGTATTTAGAAAAACGGAAAACGGACACCCGAAGGAGTTGAGAATTAAGAAGATTTATTGTCTATATTTTTTAAATCTACCATTTTAATTGAGTAAAAATTACATGCACATAAACGTAACATTGTACTGTTTGGGTTTTTATACAAATGATTAAATTTTGTGAAAATTAGGTCACTTTTTTTCAGCTGGACATGGAATATGCACGAAATAAACGAAATACCCTTTAACGCGAAAGCTACTTAAACCGATCATCATGAAACTTTGTACACATATTCTTGACGGTATTAGAAGTAACATAGGGTACTTTTTTGCTAGCGATAACCGACATCCACGCGGGCGAAGCCGCGAGCAGAAGCTAGTAACAAATATTCCCAGGTAGGTTTGCCTACTTATTTCTTGGCAACATTACCTGGCATAATCAAGTAAGGTAATATAAGTAACTACGTTACTACACTGATATGTTAACTAGTTGAATTATATACCAGTAATAGGTAATTTAACGATAATCACGATGGTATAGCATTGCCTACAATAAACCTGTCATCAATTAGTATTGCCAGGCTTTGAAGTTTAAAAATCGGAACAAGCAATGGTGTGCGAAAGAAGTAGTGTGGCCGAAGTCCGTGCAATAGAAGAGGATGTAATATAGCAGCTGTGCTCACAATATCCTTCAAATATCAGCTACTGCTCATGCTTTATCCCAACCTTATATTATTATCTACAATTATTTTGGAGCGATTGATAATAATTAGAGAAAAGCTTTTTAAGATATTTCCACAATGACTCTACTTTTACGAATACCTATCAATAAAATATTATAACAATTTACATCAAGCATCCCACGCTTTTCTACAATAAAATAAAAATACAATAAATCAAATTATTCTTAATTGAAACAGACTATTTTCTACTTTTCAGTTTGCTTTTCTATTAAAGCGTGTTTTTTTAAGCTATTATTTATATATTTCAAATTTTACCTACAGAGTTTTATTACTATGTTGCTGCATCTACTCCAAAACGGTACTTGTTTTCAAAAAAAGAAAACAAAACGTATTAGCAATGTATGTATGTCATTATGTCAATACCGAAGTAGCCTTTCATTTGTCTGTTTGTTTCGAAAATAAGGCTTACCATATTTTTATTTACACTGGATAGCGTAATTTTAACATTTTTAACTTTAACATCATGTGATGCATATAAATACAGATATACATTGTTCCAAATTTAGAAAAACATTAAAAACTTTAAAAATCGCAGTTAATATACGAGTAGTACAAGATTGACGCATACATAAAAATGTGCCAAGAGGTTTTGAATCATTTTACTTTAATCTTTTAATTAAAATAAACAAGCCTATAAAGATAATACAAAACTTAGAAAATTAAACATTCCAACAAAATCTTCTATTCGATAAAAAATAATCGTTAAAGAAAGTATACAACACAAAAAATTATGTTATAAAAATGTTATCGTAAGAAACTATTCTATTTCGATATTTTAATAAACTTTTTCTTTACAATCCTCAAGTACTATTTAAACAACAATTGCCGACATGTTTTGGAACTCGTTACTCAACGGAGAAAACAGAGAAAATAACTTTAAACAGCAACAACATTCGTGAAACCACTAGAAGAAACTATGAAAGCGCTAAACACTCAATAACCATCACGAGTACTTATAGAAATTATAATGTTATTAATAAAAATTAAAAGCTGTTCGTTATTGATCGTATAACTCGAATTAATTTAATACACTAGAATTAATTTTGATGTATTTTCGTAAGTTTATTATAGTCTGAATAAGATTTTAATTTTTAGAATGGAATAAACAAAAAAATTAGAAAGTTCAAAAATCAGAAAAACGTCTATCAATCTATAGCGGTATAATGCATATAACTTGGCAAAAAATATACCAAGTTTCACTTTATGATGAGTACTCGAATACTCGATTACGATTTTTTTTTTGTGAATAATTAAATTGAGAAAGACGAATTAAAATGAGAATATTGATAACACATCTAAAACGTCTTACAAAATAACATGTAGGTACAATTTCATATTTAGTTTTTTTATTAAAGGAATCACAAGTTAATGAAAAGATGGATTTCACTTGTCCTAATTATTCATTAATGAACCCGCAAAATCTCATATAAGCACAGTGAAAAGCTCGACTAGGTATATGTTAGCGTTTAAGATTTATCTCCTACTGAAGATCTAAACTTTTAAATACTCATTGCAGGTTATTATTGATTATATACATATAGTTCAAAAGCAAGATCGCTAACTAAAGGTCTTGTAAGAAAATTTAGAGGAACTTAAAGTACGAATTAGAGAGCTGCGCTTGACATATTTCTAAGCAACTGAATCAGAAATAAAAAAAAACCGTAGCAAATTTGAAGTAACAATATTTGGAGTACATGGTTCAACGGACCATTTAGACTTTGATTTTAAAGTACGAGGCGATTGACGACCTCGCACTTTTATATTGCAGTTAAATAAATAAATTATTAATAAATTGTTGCCTTTTTTCTTGTTTCTGATTTGGGTGGTCAATGCTAGCTTTTTTCTGACTGCACCCCTTTCACTCCGATCAGGGTTGTTATCGCAACTTGCATTGGTTAATTCTCACTCTTTACATAAATTAATAAATACAGAATTAATAGAAACACAATTCTGTGTTTAATTATTTATGTAAAAACTGATAATTAATTTTATTATAGAAATATCATTCAAAAATACCTAAAATATACGTAAAATATACCTTATATACCCACACAAGTTGCGAATACATCCCTGACTTCGATGGATCACCTCATTCTTTACTCTTTCCCCTAGAGGTAGAGGAGGTAGGTAGAGGTAGCCCTTTCACCCTGAGGTGCTTTCTTTGATCTAGCACCGCTTCGCTATTGTTGCTCTAATGGCTTTCAATATTATACCAATACATATATAAATATACAACATATAAAATATTAGTAAATATATCAAACAAACGAAACAAGATACACTTTATGTTTGAAAATGCTGAATTTAAAAAATTTGTTCAAGTAACAGTTTTTCATTAAAATAATATGTATTATGTATTACGGTCGTTAAATCAAGGCGTTAAGGTCTAATATTATGTGACTTAAGCTAGGTCATCCTAATAGAACTTGGACGTACGTGACAATTTCTTATACGACAACGGACAAGTTAGTGAAGTTAGTTGATATCTTTACTTTAAAGTGTGTGGTTGTGTTAAAATTTTATAACGAAAAATAATATTTTCAACTTTTCAGGTACGTAATTTATTATGAAGTTACGCGAAAAAAAACAATTTTATTGTACTTAAAAATTATAAATTAAATTTTTTGGTAATTTAATGTAAAAAAAAAACAAAAAAAAAACTAAAGAAGTTATAAAAATATTTATTCTTTTTTAGGTTCTTTAATATGTATAAATATTTTTATATAAACTTTATTAATTAATATAAATATATTTCGCTTATGTAATTTTATTCCAAAACTTATTGCATATTGTATGTATGAAAAATGCCTCGAGCGAATATAATATGTTCTGACATATTTTCGAATTTTTATCCGGTTTTGGATGCAGAATATATTTATATTTACAAAGTGAAAGCTATTTATCAAATAAAGTATTCATGTAAGATAAAATAATTGATAGATAATAAAATTAAAAAAAAAAAACCTAGTTTTGTCTTATGGCTTTACTTTTTTTTTAAATCTCGTTTATTATAAATTTAGTATTTTATCAGGAGTAATAAATCAAACATATGGTGTGGTGTTCAAAACGGTAACTAACATAGTTTTTTCCCTTGATAAATTTCAGACGTTAGATGAGAAAATTTTTCAACTAAAGTATACTGTTTTAATGTCATATCATTATGTATGAAGTATATGAAAATAAACCTTTTTTATTAATAAAATCAATAAAACTTTTTAATCAATAAAATCAATAAAATCTTTTTTGTATAGGTATAATATTTCCTTTCCAACAAAAAAAAAAAAGAAAAAAAATTGACACGTAGCCGCCTTAGTTATTATTATTATTAGTTTTCTTTATTCAAAATGGACTTATCTATATAACGAGTATAACATTTATCAAAAAAAAAAAAAAAAAAAAAAAAAAAAATTAAAAGAAATGTTAATCACTCATTTTGAACATAGGATATTTTACTATTTTTCCACAATCGCTACTCTGAAAACTAACAAAGCTGCATTTGCTGTATTTTTACGCCATGATGTCACAGTTGTTATACCTACACGTAATTTTAAAGTAAATTTTAGCTTAAACAATTATAAGAATGTTTTCCTGTAGTACATACAACATTCCACTTTGTATAGCAGTTTTTTGTATGTTGATAGTGTGAAAAATGCATTAATAACATCGATAGTATAAGTAATTGTTGAGAAATCTAATTTAAACCTTAATTTTGAATTGTCTTTGTAATTAAAAATAGAATTCAAAAAAATATAATATGTACGGTACGGTAAACAGACTTCGTAAAAAAAGAAGATTAGAATTAGATTAGAAGTTAGAACGAGAGATTAGTTCAGTCAAATTAACAAACTCTTCTGCTTTTTTAATACAATATTAGTATTAGTTACGATATTTCTAAACTTTTTTTTTTTTCAAATCGTATAAATGATTTTTTTTTTTAATTAATAAGAAACAAGTTACACAACAGATCTATTTCCGTCCAGTGACAAAGATTATATAACCAATAAATGTTATAAAACTTACCGAATTTAGTGTTCACGTACGCGGTCACAAGCTTGCCCCCATACAATAGGTGTCGCTACTCTCACTTTCATTTCATTAGCACCGACGCTTTCTTTACTAATAGTGACTATTAATAGACACTGGTTCCGTAGTATTTATTTAAATAATGTTAATTAACAATACTTTATGAATAAAATTATTCTCTATTTGCCGATTTTAATATTTATACTGCTTAAATGAAAATTAAAAAAAAAAAGACTAAAAAGGCTAAATAAATAGTATTATTAAATTGACATTATTGAGAAAATTTCTATTAGGTACTTTTTTTATATAGTACCAGACTGAAACAAAAACTTTCCTGCCTAAAAAATACTTGAGAAGTCTTAAACCGCCCTCTCTTGCATTTGATTGTGACTAAATCGAGAGAGAGGTAGAGGCTATAGACCCGTACCCCGACTTATATCCGTGAGGAAGAGCCTACTCATCACATAAACACATACAAAAAACCATCTAAACCTATTCAGTCATTTAGACGGAATTCAATGACATACAAAAATATAAAGATGTGTTGAGATTCTAAGCACATAAATCAATTTAGTCAAGTGTCAAATTTCTCATATTACGCTCTTTCTGAGTACACATTTATGATAACGTATTTGTTACATCGATGGTATTATTATTATTTTTACTGTAATACGTATTTTTATGTATTCACTTTCTATAAGACTCGTATGATTATAATGATCTAGCAAAAAGAACAGGTTTCATTTCATTACTAATATAAAGGTCACTAGGTGAAATTCCCTCAAGCGAATTTCATCAGCTTTTTTGTAAAATACAATTATTGTCAATTTTTTTAATTTTTTACTTACATTTCTTCAATTTCAATAGTGTTCCAATGGTTTGGTATTGGTGTTTATATAGTGACATTTTGCGTGTTTCTTGCTTTAAAATCTTTAATTTCATATCATCGGAGAATCATTACGTCTTGAAACCGTTATATCAAAATCTAAATAGAATCTGCATTTACAACAAACCTGTCGGAAATATTCATAATATATATATACATAATATAAGTGATTGATCGATAAATAACAATAATAATAGATTAGTCTATTATTATTGTTATATATTATAGATCGATAAATAACAATAATAATAGTTTAACATTATAATGTCAAAATAATTTGAAAATTAAAGTAGGTACCTACTAGACTTTTCTGTAACATACATCCATTAAAGACAAACCCCAAATTATCTACCATTGTGTCTAGATTTGTAAGTCAAATAAAGTTTGTTAATTTTTAATCGAATTTCAAATGGAAGTTTTAATTTAATTTCTTGTAAGTTATGAATTTTAATAAAAATCAAAGTATTATAAAGATAAATTATGAAAACAATTGTTTTTGACCGATATTAAAATTTATATTATTAATTAAAATTGAAATAATGAGATATAGAGAGATGAGAGAGAGTATAAGAATTTTCCTCAAAGAATAAGATCTATTATAACAGATTATATTATATAATCAGTCGTGGTCTGGGCGTTTGTGTTGTTAGATACCGGACCCCTAACAGAAAATGTCATAATACTAGGGGCTGTTGAGTTCGAGGTATTTATTCATTTATAATTCCTTATTTGGTCTGGATGTATGTCCTTGTGGTTTTCTCCGCCGTGCCTCGGAGAGAACGTAAAGCTATCGGTCGAGATTGTGATCATCTTTGCTCATGATAGAGAAATTATCCGCCAACCCACAGTGCAGTAACGTGTGAATTAAGCTCCTACCCTTCTCCTAAATGGACAAGAAGCCTTTGCCCAGCGGTGGGAAGTTTACAGGCTGATTTAGTTAAGTTCAGTTCAATTCCTTATGCGAAAAACGAAGATCACTTATTACTTAGTTTTAATATAAATTACGACGTTAGCAATAAATAAGTAGGTATTTTTAATGTGATCAAAATACGAGTATGTAAGCCAATTTCAAATAATTTATGCTTTTGTTCCGATACTAAGAGTCGTAATATTATCATTTACAGCTTATGCCGCTTCTAAATAATGTAGCTTTATAATGGAAAAATAATTATTGAGATCGACTAAGTTTTTATTTGTATAAAAGTAAATTAAGATAATAAATATATAACATTAAGTAATTTTTGTGTTCGATTACAAACAATCGATTCTTTCATCTTTGTAATATTAGTGTAAATATCATAATATATTTCAATCATATATCATTACTTATTATTAATTTACATATTATTAATGTACTGTACAGTTGTACACCTATGCCATCTATATACCATTTCCTCTACCCTAAGGTTGCCTGGAAGAGATCGCTCATTAGCGATAAGGACGCCTTTTGTACTTATTTCCTTTTTCTTTTGTACTATTGCTTATTCTTGGTGTACAATAAAGAGTTATTATTATTATTATTATTATATCTTGAACTGAATCGAACTGGAACTGCCCGGAAAAGTCCTACTGTTGGGCATATAGAAAAAGGATGGGCGCTTAATTTGTCACTCTGCTCCACTGCGGGTTGTCTGATAGTCATAAATATATCATTATATTACATAATAATTACTAATAATATGTACCTAAACTACGATAAATATCGTCATCAATTTTAATATATTTTTATATTGAGATACGTCACCTTCGATCGTTAACAAAACAAACAAATGTTTACATATAGAGTCGTTTATAAAACTTAAGCAAATTGTTGTCTGAATTAATTCACACATTTAATGTTTATAGTTGTATTGTATTTAATAAAAGGACATCAAACAAAACATGTAGAATTTGAAAATAATGTAGTCGGGACGTGATTAAAATTAATTTTTAACTAACACGAATTGTGTCTAGGGTCTATTATATACATTAGAAATCGAAACCATTCAAAAAATTCCCGTTACTAAAATTGAAATAGATCCTAATTGAGGAAGTTTATAGCATCCTAGACTACCTAAATATTATCTACATAATTACATATATGCGATTTGTTGAATTCAATGGAAAAATAAAATAAATAATAGAAACATATCGGCGAATATGGCGAAATCTATAATTTGTCTCGCAAATTGGAATTGACACACAAATCTCTATAGTTTTCCTTTTTGCGTAGATGTGTGTAACAACAGCGCAACAACAGCAGCCAAAATTAAAAAAAAGCAAGTATGACCAAACCGGAAAATACAAACTGATTGTTTACTGGCAGATTTTCATTAGTCATTCATGACAGCTTTTACGATTATACGCAAAATCTTAAACCGGATGCAGACTAAACGGTTGTAGGAACAGACGAAAAGGGGGAATTTTCTATATTATTTATATAATCATATATATATTCTGTTCAAGAAACAAGAGCTGAACTAAAACCACCTCTATATATCTCATAGCTGGACACAGGCCTCTTGTAGTAGGTACATATGAGGTGGGAGCTTAATTCATTTAGTGTTTCGTCGGGAGATTAATTAATTTGGTAGATAATTTCCAATAGCAAAAATTATCTAATATCTAATTTATCAATAGTATAAAAATTATTCTTCGATGTTTATGACAACAACCAGCTACCGAGTCGCTTTACATGTTCATGAACAAATATTTGGACAAATACTAATAACATACCTATTCTCTGAGCGGGTAACGAACCCGAAACCACCAACGTTATTGAAACTTACGTCACTACACCAGAACAGTCAGAAAAATATGCCTTATGATGCCTTTCCACATACATCGTTTAAAGAGGGCGTTTGTGGATGGATTTGTTGATTTGTGGATGGTTGACGCTTGTCAAGTGTGGAAAGGCACCATTAATGTGAAGAAAACATTATTTGCGTTGCTATTTAAATCTTATATTTTTTAACATATAAAATAATGTATAAACTTAATCGCTTCAGATTGTAACATCTACAAATCGCCGAGATATAGTTTATTATTTTTAAATCATATTTCTTTTTCCATTTTAATTTTATATTTAAACATACAAAACCAATTAAACTGGTGAAAGTCATGTTAACATTTTATAATTAATTTTCACATTAATAATTGCTTACTTTTATCAATATTATAATGAGGATCAGTAAAGGTATAGCAAATTCAATAGAACTAGTATCCACGTTATTCTCTATGACATAAGAATGATATTCCTTTTTGAATTATCCAAATCGGACCATTACTTACGAAGATATTAAGTTATAAACATTATGCCTTCCTGCCGCTAAAAGTTAGTGTACGCGGGTGCGTGTGACGTCATTGTGCCCGAACGAGCGCAGTTCACGAATCAACGACGCGGCGGCGACGCGGTTGGTCGTTTTATTTGAAATTTATTTAAATATAGTGTTGTTTTAAAGTGTAATTTTCTGATATTTAAATATAAAACGTATTTACTAATCGTACTAATAAAGTAGAAGCTGGTTTTGTGCAAGAAACAAAGAAGAAATATTCGAAGACTAGCGGCCCGCCCCGGCTTCGCACGGGTCTTTACTAAAATTTTAAAAATTATACATTTATATTTTTTATCACCTACACCTGCGTCGACACTGGAAAATATTTTATAATAGACGGATTGAGTGACAGATTTATTATATCTATATACATACATACATACATACATACATACATACATACATACATACATACATACATATATATGTATATAGATAGTACGGATGAAACATTTGAACTGTTTTTTTAGTAATTATTTTCTCATTGATGAATACCATATTTTAATAAGTATTATTCCCGACGAAGACAAATCCAAAAACACAAAAATCATAAAAATCGTTCCACTCGTTCTCGAGCTATAAACGGTGTAACTAACACGACTTTATATATATATATATATATATATTTATATATATAATATATGTAGATTACAACTGAAATAGCTATAACCATCCAACTTTGTACAATCAACAAACAAATTAGGGGTGTGCGATAATTATCGATAATTCGTAAGTACTCGATAATTTTTCATTCGATAATTATCGATAAGTGTTATTCGATAATTTTGATTCTATAATTATCGATAATTGTTCATTCGATAATTATCGATAATTATCGATTGAACAATTATTGTGATGATAGATTATTTCGAGACCGGACGGCGGATGACCTTTTTTTTTTTTTTTTTTTAGATATTGTGATAGGGAATGGAGGATTACATGAATACGGGACGGCGGACGACGTTTTTTTTTTTTTTTTTAGGTATATTGATAGGGAACGGAGGATTATATCAGTAAGGGACGCCGGATGACCTTTTTTTTTTTTTTTTTTTTTCGTCGTCCAAAAATTTCGTGAACTATCGATAATTTTTATCCGATAATTATCGATAACTGTCGCCACTACCGATAATTTTTTATCCGATAATTATCGATAACTGTTCATTCGATAATTATCGATAACTATCGATAAGTCAATACGATAATTATCGATAATAAAATTATCGATAATTTTTTCTGATGAACACCCCTAAAACAAATAACGACCAAATATTTTAAATTTTAACAATGAACAAACAATCAAGACCGTAGTACCCTAAAGTATTTCATTATATACAAAAAAGAAAAACAGATTTTTTTTAAATACGGGCGAGTGTCATTCTTTTGGCCGAAGTTTTGGTCAGCGCGATTCAGAAAATTATCTGCGCCATCTATCGTATAATTGTAGAATATCGTTTTTATATTTAGTGACATTTAACATAATTAATATTTAACATAATTGTATATTAATTGAAAATGATGTTTATCTAAAATATTAAAACAATTTCTATTCCTATCCGACATATAATATTTAGTAAACTTTTAATTTTAACAAAATAATAACTCAAATATAAGTTTTGTGAGTTTTAAAGATTCCTTAGACCAGATGGCGTTGGCGGCGTAGGTACCTATTTCTATTTTCTTAAATATTTATTTTTAAATTTAATTACAATGAAACAAAAACTAAATTATACTGTGAGTTATTTCCAATTTTTATGTATTAAAGTTATTAACATTGGTTTTGTACTTTTTACGTGATACGTGATCAGAGAAAAACACGATAAGAGATGGCGCTGATACAAAAAAATACGCGCTATTGAAATTTATTCTTGATGAAATATAGTGTATTAATAAAACGGAGGTTTTAACAGATTTATTATTTGTATAGATTATAATGAAAACTATTGTACTGATATTTTAGATGAGTCCACGCATTTTTGGAAAACATCAATATTTCCGAAACGAATTGAGATTTGAAATTACTCTTCTATTAATAATATGACATTTGCTTTTTATTATGCAAGATTTCGAAATAAAACTCTATAAAAGAAAGAAAAGCATTTTTATTTTTAAACTTGATTACTAAATAGACAATCCTGTAAATTAACTAAACTACAGGCTATTGTTACAATATTATCCAAAAAAATTATGTATGAAATATCGACACATGCGTCAGGTCCGATCATTTTGAAGTCATTCAACTTCCATATGCTTCTTTTAATGTGAACTTTTATAGCACCAATTCTCTCTGTTTGCAAAACTTCCTCTGCTATAGGTTTGGAGTTGGAACTCACACACGGCGAGCCGTATGCGAAAAAGCGCCGCTCTCTGGCCGAATGGGGAACCCGCTCGAGTGCTGGTCCTGGTCCTCGACCACCTGAAGTCCCGCATCAGGGTACTGTTCGACACTAGACTGGTGTCCGGACGATTCCCTCACAGCTGGAAAGAGGGGAATCTCGTGCTACTGCCGAAACCGGGAAGGCCTTCGACATCAGTCGTTGGCTTCAGGTCCATCGTGCTGCTGAACGAGGTACGCAAGCTGTTGGAGAGGGTAGTCACTGCTCGCATCGTCCAGCACCTCACGCGGGTCGGCCCTGACCTGTCCGACGTCCGACTCGGGTTTCGGGCTGGTTGGTCGACGCCATTCTGCATCTGAAGATCGTGGCTTCGGAGGCCGTCGCCTCGAAGGGAGTGCTGTTGGCGGTGTCTCTCGACATCGCCAACGCATTCAATAGTCTGCCATTCGGCTGCATCACGGAGGCACTCCGGTTCCATGGAGTGCCCTCTACCTAAGGCGGCTAGTGGTAGACTACCTTGACGGTCGCAATGTCCTCTTCGTGAACTCTTCGTGAAGGGGACGTTGTCAGGAGGTCCATGTCGTGTGGCGTCCCACAGGGTTCTGTTCTCGGATCGCTCCTGTGGGACATCGGGTACGACTGAGTCCTCCGTGCCCCCCCCCCCCCCCCTGGGCTGGGATTGATTTGTTACGCCGATGACACTCTGGTTACAGCTCGGGGCGGGACCTTCGTGGAGGCGGCATCTCTGGCCACCTCAGGTACCGCGGAGGTGGTCAGGAGGATCGAGGCACTGGGGCTTAGGGTGGTCCTTAACAAGTTTGAGGCCCTGCTTTTCCATGGGTCTCGATGTGATCCACCCGCCAGTACTTCGATAATGGTACGGTTACGTTACGTATACGGTTGACAATACTGTGATCGGTATCCGAGCCCACATGAAATACCTGGGCCTGGTACTTGACGGAAGGTGGTGCTTCGACGAGCACATTCGCCAACTAGCACCGAAGCTCGTCGGCACGGCGTCCGCCCTCGGTCGGCTAATGTCGAATATGGGCGGAAAAAGTCTAGCGTGCCAACGACTCTACGCCGGGGTGGTCCGGTCAATGCCGCTGTACGGCGCCCCCGTGTAGGCAGAGTCCCTGACTGCTCACAATAGATCCCGTCTGTGACGTCCACAGAGGGTCGTGGCGGTCAGGGCCATACGCGGCTACCGCACGGTAGTTTGCTGAGGCCTCCTGCGCATTGGCCGGAACCCCCCTATGGGACTTGGAGATGGAAGCGCTCGCCGAAGTTTATCGGCGGGTGTCGGCGGCGTGGACGGGGGGCACTAATCCCCCGCCGATCAAATTCACCGCATGGTGGGATGACACCCGCCGCACCACCTTCACACGGTAGAAGGCTCGGCTGGAGACGTCTCGGGTTGGTCTTTGGGCCATCGGGGCGCTTCAGCCGATATTGGAGGAGTGGACGGTGCGGCAGCACGGAGTTCTCACCTTCCGACTCGTGCAAGTGTTGTCGGGGCATGGCTGCTTCGGCAAATACTTGCACGTCGTCGCAAGGAGGGAGACTACTCCGGACTGCCACCATAGTGACTGCTGTGAGGACTCCGCGCAACATACGCGAGATACGAGCGTGTCGTGCCCGGCCTGGGCTGAGCAGCGCCGGGATCTCGCTGCAGTCATTGGAGAGGACCTGTCGCCGCCGGCCGTTGCGCGAGCTTTGGTTGGCGGTAATAGGGCCTGGACCATGGAGAACGTCATCTCGCAGAAAGAGGCGGCGGAGAGGGCCCGAAGGACTTACTCTTTTCGGATCACGCCGGCGCGGCGCCGCGGCCTTTACTCTTTGTTTTTTTACCCGAGTACATCCCTGTGTCATTGTTTTGACCTTGGAATATTATATAGAAATCGGAACGGGCGAATAGGTAAGTACTTAGGTTTATCCACAAAACACAGAAAAAGTAAGCAGGTATGTTTTTATTAATACAGCAGGCTTAAAATGAGTGAATACTTAAGTACATGACACGTTGTAGTAGGTACCAACTTATATTCATATTAACTAAATAATATAGGTATAGGTAGTTATGTAGGTACTTACATCGAAATTATCTTCGCAACAATGTCTTGTAGCCCGGGAAGAAGGTGGAGTTTTATCATCTATTTTCACAACGGCATAGTATTTTTCACGTAGTTTTGGGTCTTTCGGCACGTATGAAAAGAGTTTTTCAGGCTTTTTAAAAGAAGTATTTGTACATTACGGCACTATACAATATTCATACATAGTTAGAAAGGAGAATTAGACACAAATCGGACACTTAATTTGTTTCAAAGACACAATAAACCAATGAAAACACCTACGCGCCTTATCGCTGACAACGGGTTCGGACACAGTGACGTCACAGCCTACCGTGCCGGCCGGTTAGTGAACTCCGCTAGTAATTTGATCATAACTTCGTCAATTTTTGTCGTAGAACAAAAATTTTTTCACTGTATCTTAAGGATTTCTTAGCTCTATAAATCTGCATTCTCAACTAAAAACGTTACGGATCCTCATTATTTAATTACTACATTTTTTTTTACCTCAAAATATAGTAAAATTGTTAAATTCTTTCAATTCATTTTTTTTTTTAATTTTCTCAAGAAAGTTGTGCAGTAAGTTCAAGAACAATGTAAACCAATTAGTCTCAAAAGCGGTCATTAGACCGCTCTGGTAGGTTTAGTGTTAAGAATAAATTGCATATACGTAAGAAAAGATAATTGTATTTTTACAGGCAATTTTGCGAATTAAGTCGTTTCATTTTTTCCTTTTATCTTTTTGTTTTTGTTTTTGGTCGATCAGTGTTTATTATGCAAATTCCTTGTCAAAATATTACAGTTTTATTATTTGCTAATGGAAAATCATTATGACCACATTATAACGCCATTAAGATACGACTGAATTTATAGTATACCAATTCTGTAAAAAATTATTATTATGAAGTTAATGATCAACTACTTATTTATCATTGTGAAACGATTGTCATAGCAAAATCAGATTTGTAATAAATATTGTATTTAATTTGAAAAATATTTAATTTTCGGTAACTAAGAACTTTATTCACAGCACTTGTTAATACTTTATTTTCTCTGAAATTATCTTATCTGTTAATATATTACAATACAAGTAATATTTCACACGTTGTGTCTTTTGAAAACCTATTTTTTTAAGTAACATACAGTCGTAAAAACTACATCAAAACTCTTAAAATTGACGTAAATATTCAATTTACTAAGCCACTAATTATTATATTATTTTAATAGATGACCCTTGCGGTTTCAACCGCGTTTCATTTTCTCCTCTCTTTCTTTGCGTCGTAGCGTAATATCTGATATCCAATTACTTTCTCAAATGATCAAGATTTCTAATATAACAATATTTTCCAATACAGTACAACCTTGACATAACGAGCCTCAATATAACGAATTTCTCGATTTAATGGATTTTTTGAAATCCCCTAGAACTGCTCGTAAGAGCTAATACAAAATAAACCTCTACATTACGGATAACGTTTATCAAAAACCTCTTTATAACGAATTTTTAATCATTGCAGAATATAAGTAGAAGGTATTCACCGCTACTTAATGAACTTTTTCAACTTTGAACTTAATATAACTATTCTATTAATCATTTCCACTTAATTCCACTTTCATACCTTGTTAAAACGAATCGTAGTCCAACCTAACCTCTATATAACAAACCTCATTATAACGAATTACTTGGTATAACAAATATTTTCTAATTCCCTTCAGTTTCGTTATATCGAGGATGCACTGTAGTAGAAGAAGATATCACAAGGTTAGCACTTTTAAACAAACAAAGAAACTTTACCATTTTTATATTCACTACTAGCTGCTGCCTGCGACGTCGTCTGCGTCTGTGTTGAAGAAATAAAGGTTTACTGCTCGTTCCCCGTAGGTGATAGCTTGATTCGGGCCGGGATGGGAACCCGGTCCTGCTAGACTGTCTAGAACTGCCGACCCGGGCGTCCTGGATATTATCCGTAAATATAGGATTCCCCTGCGTCACAAAAAAAAAGGTGATAACTTGATAATATGTAGCCTATATGTTGACCGGACTTCTTAATAATATTCGTGCCAAATTTGAAGTGAATCCATGAAGTACTTTTTGAGTTTATCTCGGACATACAAACAGACAAAATTCTAAAAACTATATTTTTGGCTTCGGTATCGAATGTAGATCACACACCAAGTATTCTTTTAAAAATATATTCAATGTACAGTTTTGACTTTCCTACCATTTTATTATACGAGTATGTATAGATATGTATTATTAAATTAAATCTTGATTAAAACAATTAGCTTTTACGAGTAATTAAGACACTTTTGCGGTGTAAATATTCATTTGTAAAATTTCAAAATTCATTTGTAAGGTTCATTTTTAAAATTCATTTGTAAAGGAAGAGATCGCTTTTCAGCGATAAGGCCGCCCTTTGTATAATACCTTGTTATATGTTCATGTTTTGCTTATGTAGCATTTCTGTTTTGGTGTACAATATAGTGTATTATTATTATTATTATTATCACGAGTTCGATTCCCGCTCGGAGCGGCTATTTTTAAATGTTCAAACATATTTTGTTAGTCTAAGACCTTGTAATTGTGGGTCTCACGGCTCACCAACGTCTCTAAAAGAGCACTTAAAGCCGTCAGTCCGTTGTTATCATCAAAAAAATCATCAAAAAACCTGATAATGATGATGCGATCATTACTCTTGGTAGAAAAATTATAGGTAGCAGTAAAGGTGTGAAAGTAGCAAACGTGGTGGATTACGCTTTAACCCCTCTCCTGTATAGAAGACGCTTTTTCCCAGTTGTGGTATAGTTGGCTGATTCTGTTTTCGGATTTAACTATCAAAACGATTTTGCCTCGTTATTAACTTGTATTCGCTTAATAAATCTTTGCTAGCTCGTTATTTACTTTATGTTTTTTTATACTGACATTCCGAGTCCTAAGCTATGCTTTGCATACTGATCAAAGTATATACACATAAAAAAATTGTAACCTCTGTTGCTCCGATGTCGGTACATGAGAGACATTTTGAAAAAACTATTTTTTACGGTCTTTATGAGAGCAATTGAAGTTAAATTAATTAATTTTCGATTTTTTTGTCTGTCTGTCTGTATGTTTTTTCCATCACTCAAAATTTGCTGTACGAAATTGGATACGATTTTTACATTGTGATATTGGAGTCTATCTTAACTTAAAATCTATCGGTTTTATCCTTGTACACAGTCCAAAATTGAAGCTGTATCAACCTGTAAACAACCCATTGCTGAGCGAAAGCTTCGTCTCCATATAGAAGAAGGGTTGGAGCTAAATCCACCACGCTGCTCCACTGCGGGTTAGCGGATAATTTCCCTACCATGAGTAACGATCGTCATCAGGTGTCTATGATAACAACCGGGACCGACGGCTTTACGTGCTCTCCGAGGTACGGTGGGGAGACCCACAAGGACACCCAGACCGGAAACAAATATTTGTACAAATACAAATATCTGTCCTGAGCGGGAATTGAAACCGCGACCGTCGGCTCGCGGCGTATCTTTTACTCTATGTATGTATTGTAGTAAAATTGTAATTTCAAATAACAAGCGTACAAAGTCACTATTAAAAACTAGTATCTAATAATCTTATTCATAGTTCACAGTCGTTCAAGCTTGCTTTACACAATGACGTGTGTTGTGTGAGTTACCTACTACATTATTATTTATGTAAGTCCTTGATTCAGTTTTTCTTTGAGATAAGTATTTAGTATACCAAATATAAGAGAAAAAAATAGGTATTTAAAAAAATATTTTTAATTGGTAGATTTTTTTGAAGTACTCGTATATTATATAAATATACATATTTAATCAAAAATCTTCAAAAATCGCGTTACGTAGGTAATACTTGAAAGCCCCCTACCTTATGGAAATTATCGCCTTCTAAGAATTATATAGTTCTAATGAATAGAATAAAAGACTTATTATGACTTTTTTAGAGTTTTATTTGAGAAAATTGTACTAGACTTTTTCATTTAATAAAACTCTAAAAAAATGTTTATAATATAAGTCTTCTTATATTTTTTAGAAGTATATACCTATAGAGGTTTTAATAGCGATAATTTTTCCATTTTCATGGGGGATTACTTGAGATTCTATCTTCGTATCCTAATTTGATGAATATGGTACAAATTCCGATGAAAGTTTGAGTCGAATGGGTGACCTTTGAAACAAAAAAGATTGTCTAAAATCGATTTACAAGAACGAGGATATCAACAAATATACAAAAAAAGAGCCGAGTATATAACATATTTGTTTGAAGTTAGTTAAAAAGTACCTACACAACAAATAGTAATTAGTAGGTGATTGATAAAATACAATATTAATAATTAATTACCAACTTTATATATTGAGCATAACATTGTGTAACAAAATGTAAACTTAAGAAATATTTATAAAATGATATATAATTGGGTTACGAAATAAATCGGAATTGAGATTCCTAATTAATTTCTCAACAGATCAACTTCAACAATTAAACAATAGGGATTGTTTTATTGGTGTTCTAAATAAAAATACAATGTTAGGTACATGTAACCAAATTAAAATATTGATACACTGTGTCTTTTTTCAGACATTATTAGTTATGACTCATCTTAGGTATACACTTATACAGGTACCTACTCACTGTATTAGCATAAAATCCATTAAATGTACGAAAATAAATATTTAAGACACAATTATTATTATCTATACATACAAAAATACATAAATGAAATATAATTTTCGCGTATAGAGATAAATATAATAAATAATATTTGAGAACTTTCTTCAAAATAATGTATGTCGAATTATACGATACTAGCTTTCGCCCGCGGCTTCCCTCTCGTGGTGTACTGATAAAAAGTAACCTATTTCCTTCAGACAGATATACGCTGTCCCGGACTTTTTTTAAACTTTTATCAACGTTCAGCTCGTATTGGCTATAGCATGATGTTATATAGTTTAGCATATAGGTATAAGGTTGAGTTAGCGTAAACTCTGTTACAATGTTGTAATAATTTATATTATAATATAAGTATTTAATGACTGAGCATAAAGTAACTCATAACATTTTTACAACTTTTACAGAAATGATTGTCGCAGAGGCTTGGAAGGCGAATTACCTCTTCTGGGTTTTACCGGCTGTATTAATTCTTGGTCTACTCGCAGTGATTGGTATACTAGGGCTTTTCTTTGCCATTCGTTTGTACGCCAAACTTACTTGCGGACGTTACCGTGAGAAGACCAGGATGGACGGAAAGACTGTGATAGTTACTGGGTGTACCAGTGGAATTGGAAAGGAGACTGCCAAAGAACTAGCTTATAGAGGTGCAAGAGTTATAATGGCGTGTAGAAGTATGGAAAAGGCTGAAAAAGTACAAGGTAAAATATTAGAAGACTTGAATAAATTATTTGAATAAATATTTTATTATTACTGTGTATTTCATTATTTTGTGTATACTTTGATGTGGGTGTTATAAAGTGTTTATCGATTTGCCCTTGTGGAAAAATTCTCTGAAAAAAAAAACTATAAAAAAATTCTACTAAGTATGAATAATAATTCTGAAATTTTTATTTTTCTTAGAAACTACGAAAAAGTATTATTGAGCCAAAGAAAGTACGTACAGTGTTGCCAAGCGTCAAGAATTGTACCTACTAGATGGCTCTAGTAGTAATTTAAATCACGCTATCGTTTACAAAACTCTAATTGGTTAAGGGCCATATTTTTTTTTTTTTTTGTTAAAGTTATGTTTTTAAGAAAACATGACAACATTAATTCGATGATTATATTATATAGTACCTATATAATTATAAGAGTCCCAAATTTTCCAAATACTCTGACTTATTCAACGTTTCTTTCACTAAATAGATAATAGATAGTTTTTCAGAGTTTCTAAGATAAAATAAAAATTTCAGAATTATTATTCATACTTAGTAGAAATTTTTTATAGTTTTTTCAGAGAATTTTTTCCACTAGGGTTCATCTGGGATACCAATTTTTACTCATATAATAAGGTTAATTTGAAGGGAAAAAAACACGTTGTTTGTACATACTTATTGTAAAGTGTACTATACATTACCTACGTACATACAAACGTACACGTGCGGTTTTATCCGCGTTGGTGATTATGGCTACAAGTCGTAGTATGATCTGTTTTAACCTAAAATTTCTTGGACCTTTTCACAAAATAATTTTAAATAGGTCCAGTAAATACTCAGTTTAACGTGTTTAAACAAATAGTCTAAAACTTCATATGTGTAGATCAGGGTCGTCTTTAGAGATCATGGGGCCCTAGGCCCGGATCACTTTGGGGCCTCTTATATCAAAATCAAATGGCAATCCCTGAAACCACCAACCCAACGCCCATTGAGTTGGGTTCAATTTAAAACACAAGACAAAATTATTGAGAGAGAATTTGTGAGATTATTGAGGTTTATCGATCGATAAATAGTCAAAATTATTTAAAAAAAAATTTATCAAGTGCGATTTGGACTCGCCCATGAAGGGTTCCCTAGCAGCAAGTAGCATCATATAAAAGTTCTTGTAGTTCGATGTAACTTTGATCGATGTTTTAATAATACCTAGTAGGTATATTTTTTTTATTAAAAAAAAATACTAGATCTCGTTCAAACCAATTTCCGGTGGAAGTTTGCATACGTACATCATATTTTTTTTTTAGTTTCGTCGTTCTCTTATTTTAGAAGTTACAGGGGTGACAAACATTTTACCACTTTGGAGTGTCTCCGACGCAAACTATTCAAGAAGCTTAGCTTAGAAAAAAATGATACTAAAAACCTCAATATCATTTTTGAAGACCTATCCAAAGATACTCCATACGTATGGGTTTGATGAAAAAAAAAATTTGAGTTTCAGTTCCAAGTAAGAGGAACCTCCAAAATTTTTGTTTTTTTTTTCTATTTTTGTGTGAAAATCTTAATGCGGTTCACAGTGTACATTTACTTACAAACTTTCAACAGTATACTTCTTATAGTTTCGGAAAAAAGTGGCTGTGACATATGGACAAACAGACAGACAGACATGACGAATCCAGAAGGATTCCGTTTTTGCCATTTGGCTACGGAACCCTAATTAAAACGCCGCCTTAAAATAATAATTTATCGTTATTTTTTTTCAAATACATTATTTATTTAAATAATTTTATCAAACTTGATGGGGCCTCTAGAAGCGCAGACCTCTAGGCTGGGGCCTCATGACCCTCTATATAAAGACGACCCCGATGTAGATATATGTAGGTAGGTGTGGATATTTAACTTTAGGGCTCTAAAGGGTACAGATTTTGATCTCACGATATACCTACCCCATAAAATATGAAAAATATCCGTTTTTATCATACTTATTTTGGACGTCAAATATATATTTACAAGTAATGATCAGTCTATGAAATTGTGATAACTTGCTTTGCAGATGAAATCATCGAAGAGACGAAAAATACAAACGTTCTTGTGAAGAAATTAGATCTAAGCTCCTTCGCATCAATCCGAACCTTTGCTGAAGACATCAACAAAACTGAAAAGAAATTAGACGTTTTAATCCATAACGCAGGATATGCGGAAACATTTAAAAAGAACATATCCGAAGACGGCATCGAATTGACAATGGCCACAAACCATTATGGACCATTTCTACTGACACACCTTCTTATTAATTTATTGAAGAAAAGTTCACCCTCAAGGATTGTTGTCGTAGCGTCATCCCTTTATCGTTTAGGAACCTGTAACTTGGACAATCCAAATCCAATAAACACGATACCTGGATATCTTTACTATGTTTCGAAAGAAGCGAACATTCTATTTACCAAGGAATTGGCTAGACGTTTAGAAGGAACGGGTGTTACCGCAAATTGCTTGCATCCAGGTCTAATAGACACTGGAATTTGGAGAAATGTTCCCGTTCCATTAAGTTGGGGCTTGGGTCTGATTAATAAACTATTTTTCAAGACTCCCGTTCAAGGATGTCAGACGACAGTCATGTTGGCGGTAGACGAGAAATTGACAAAGGTAAATGGAGAATATTTCTCAGACTGTGAGAAGAGTTCAGTATCTTCTAAAGCGAGCGATATGGCCAGGGCGAGGAAATTATGGGAAATTTCAGAGAAGATGGTTAAACTGGAGGACGATGATCCTCGAATTTAAATTAATTGTTAAAATCTACTGATGTAATTTTTATAATTATATTTTAAGGTACATATTTATAGAACTTTCAGTATTTTTACAACAATTTTCATTAAAGCATATAAATGCTTTGTAATCAATTTAATAGTACTAATAATATGACAAGTAGATACTTAGTATGTATATTATTCGTTAGAGTTAATTTTGTATCGCCTTTTTCTTAATTTTATTTACACTCTGTCATTGTTATTATAATGTGTTATTTTATAATATTATGAATTTAAGGAAATTAAGTGTGTTTTTAAAATAAAAAACTAAATATATATACTTTTTTTTAATCTTACATATAATATTTTTGTATACACAAGGCCTCTCAGGTTTTCAATATTCTATAATTAATTAAAACTAGGAATTATTGTAATTTATACATACATATGAAATAATAAAGCTTTTAATTATTATCTACACTAAACAAGCTGAAAGTTTACAATAAGAGAACATCCATAAAATAAGTAAACATACGATTTAGTTTCACCTTGAATTTATTTATTTTTGATATTGTCAAAAAACTCGATTATATATTTAAGTGAATTATAAATAATAATATTGGGTTACTATTCATATCTTTTGAAGTATACAACCTTACGTGATTACTAATTTAGTAAACTCAATAGATATAAAAAGATACCTAACTAAATAATAAAAAAGTAAAAATGCTTTTCTCTATTTGGGTATGTATTTTATGTCTGAACTCACAGAAGAAATTACGAGCTGAATGAAGCAAGATAGTAAAATGAAAAATATTAATCAATAGAATAAATTTATTAAAATCTAATTTTATATTACATTATTGGTACTTTCAGAAGAAACGAAACAAAGAATGCAATATAAAATCACATATAACTATTTATTAATAAATATCAGTCTATCAATTCGAACTGGTCTAAAAATGTTTGATCTACGCCCAGCGCTGTACCTAGACTTTCACGAGGTTTTCTATGAGCCACTTCGTCGATTTTATTACAAATTTGATCTAAATAATCGACATTATTAGATCTAGAACTAAGTGTGCTGCAACTTGGGCTTAATAGATCGGGTAGTAAGATTCTATTTGCAGTGTAAACGTCAAAATTAATATTTTCCTTTTCCTCAACAATAGTATTGATATCACTCAAGTCTATTTTTTTCTGTGATGTAACATTAGCTCTGACCTTCTTGAATCTATTTATTATTTTCTCTAAAGAACTCGACTTTTTTATAAGTGACGTGTTAGTCTTGGGTGTTTCTGTTTTCGACGATTGAATTTCTTGTTCCAAGCTTTTCCTGGTCACTTCTAGAATCGGAGATACGGTACTGTCCATTTCTAAATCATTACTTAAATCAACTTTGAATTCATTTAGAACATTATTTATACGATTTTCAGCTTCCTTAGTTACTTTTATTATTGGGAAACCAGAGCTATTTATCTGTCTAGAGCTCTCAGCGTTTCCTAGGGCATGTGGTGTGTTATAATTGCTATCAGAATCGAGGCAAGCAATTCCTGACACATCAAGTTGTGGGGGACTATCCTCTTGCATAATGGAAAGTTTTCTCCCTTTGATTTTATTGAGTGACATTTTTTCTCTATTTTCAAATAGATTCGGGGAAGAATAACTTCGAAACAGGCTGTTAGTTTCATTTGAATTAACAGATTCATTGAATAAACCTCCCTTCTTGATATTAATGTTCGGCCTATATTGCTTGTATTTGAATTTCTTTGAGCTACTAGATTTCTTCGTCGACAACAGTCGAATAATCTGTTGTTTTGTAAAGCCCGCTGAACATTCTGATATAGTTTCGTTAACTTTAATATTAGATATGACTGACATATTGTGAATGTTTTGTGTAGTGTTGGCATTATCATACGAACTAATGCGACATGATATTAAGCTCTTCAAAAAGTCATCTTTTGTGGATTGATAAAATGGTGCCGTTAATGATTTTAGTTGAGGTTTAAGGAAATTCCCACTTGTACGTCTTCGTAAGTTGAACTGATGTTTGTACAGGTTTAAAGGAGTAAATGTATCGAAGAAAACTTGATACTGATCTCTGTTTGTCTTTAAGTCTGAGAGGTCAGGTATTGGAGGTATTTCCGGGTAATCTTTGACAGACACTGTCTGGTCATATCTCAGGGGTGATGACTGAAAAGAAAATTATATATTTGAGTAAAAGTAAATAGTCAAAAAAAAATTATGAGACTGAGCATGCAAGATAGACTTCAATAAAAATATTATTAAAGTCTATATATCTTATTAATTAAGAGAGGTAGGGCACAGTGGGGTATATACCCTACTCAAATCGGAGCAGCCCGACTGGCGAAGTACCTCCGCCTTACAGATGATCGCAGCCAAATAACATTGTTCTCTGACGGTGTTGTGTTCCTGCGGTGAGTAAGGTATCCAGAGCTCCCGAGGATTCGTTGTGTTGGTAGCGGAAGGCCGGTGATGCAAACGATACAGTCATCGGCAGGTGTAGGCGCGGTGTGTGGGCGCAGCG
Source organism: Euphydryas editha (assembly GCA_036937285.1). Lineage (NCBI taxonomy): Eukaryota > Metazoa > Arthropoda > Insecta > Lepidoptera > Nymphalidae > Euphydryas > Euphydryas editha. Next base: position 12,119,193 of record JAUPFZ010000023.1, read on the forward strand.
GTCAGTGAGACCCAGTGAAACGGTTTGTCGCTGGCCGCCCGCGGGTCAGTAGAGTTCCCGAATCCAGGGATCACTTAATCTCCGCCCTGGGAGGCTGAACTGCCAACCCGCGAAAAATCCCTGCTGTAGCAGTCGTGCCGGAGAAGGAGACCGGGGTGGACCCGGCTGTTGCAGTGGGGGGGGGACTGGGGGCCCTCCCGTTCGCTGCGCCGACAATTCGCACTACCTATGCTAACCCGTGGCTGGTCTGCATTGCAAATTTGCCTCTTTAGCTATCAACACAACAAATCTTCACAAAAACCTATAACCCTCCCCCACAAAATGAAAAACAAAAAGAAAAGTGAGGTATACACAGCGGCTCCCCTCTCCACACAAGTGGACTTCTGCAATATCAGGGGGCTCCATGCTAACCTTAGCGCAGTCCATCAACATCTGAAGACTGCGCAGCCGACCTTACTATTTCTAACGGAGACGCAGATATCTTGCCCGGCCGACACTTCATACCTACACTATCCCGGCTACAAACTCGAACATAAATTCCTGAGACGTGCCGGTGTATGTATGTTCGTTCGGGAGGATATCTGCTGTCGCCGTCTCCTTCATTTAGAGGACAGGGACCTGTCGATATTGTGGGTGCGCGTGGACTACGGTGGCCACACCCGTGTTTACGCATGCCTATACAGGTCTCATAGCGGTGACAGGGAAACAAAGCGGCTCTTCGAGCACCTGCAATTGACGACGGACAAAGTTCTTGAGCTATACCCCTCTACGGAGTTGATGATTTTAGGAGACTTCAATGCCCACCACACTGAATGGCTTAGTTCTCGGTCCACTGACTACGCGGGGAGGTGTGCTCACGAATTTGCTCTGGCCTATGGTTACTCACAACTGGTACATTCTCCTACAAGAATGCCAGATATTGAGGACCATACGAGCTCTATACTGGACCTTCTGCTGACTCAACGTCCGGATGGATATTCCATCTCAGTGTATGCACCACTCGGCTCGTCCGACCACTGCCTCATCCGGACTCTTGCACCATGCACGCGCACAGATCCACCTCGGCCAACTAGTTTGCGGCGCATATAGCAGTACAAGTCAGCAGATTGGGATGGATTGCGAGAATACTATGCATCGTACCCGTGGAGGCAGCTTTGCTTCACATCAGAAGATCCCGACACCTGCGCAGCTGCTGTCTCTGAGACGATACTGGCGGGTATGGAATATTTCATTCCGAACTCGCTAGTTGCTGCCGGGACAAGGAAACGACCGTGGTTTAATCGGCCTTGTAAGGAAGCGAAACGCATTAAGCAAGCCACGTTCAGGGCTTGGACCACGGCTCGGAGCAACAGCGATCCAAACGTATCTGACGTGAAACGCAAGCTAAATGCTGTCTCAAGGTCCTGTAAAAGAGCAATTGCCAGAGCTAAATTCGAGTTCATCGGGAGAATTGCCGAAAGGCTTGCCAACTACCCTTCCGGGAGTCGAGCCTTCTGGTCGCTCGCCAAAGCTGCCGAGGGAAACTTTTGTCTGTCGTCCTTACCACCATTGCAAAATGCCGACGGCAACCTGGCCCATAGCGCCAAGGAGAAAGCCGATCTTCTAGGTACACTCTTTGCCTCAAACTCGACTTTGAATGTCGATGAGAGCGCCGTACCGCCGACCATCCCGCGGTGTGGATACTCCATGCCGGAAATAAACTTCTCACAAAGAGATGTCCGGCGGGAGCTGCTTACTCTCGATGTTCATAAGTCGAGTGGGCCCGACGGCATTCCAGCGATGGTGCTGAAACAGTGTGCTCCAGAGTTGTGCCCTGTATTAACGCGACTTTTCGCACTTTCCTACCACACTAGGCAAGTACCGTCTTCATGGAAGACCGCCCATGTGCACCCGGTACCCAAAAAGGGCGATAGATCAGATCCATCGAATTACAGGCCTATCGCTATTACCTCCCTTCTCTCCAAGATTATGGAGCGTGTTATTAACACCAAGCTCCTCAGGTACCTAGAGGAACACGATTTGATCAGCGACCGGCAATACGGCTTTCGCCACGGTCGCTCGACTGGTGACGTTCTAGTGTATCTGACACATCGATGGGCTTCAGCCATCGAGAGTCAAGGTGAGGCATTAGCAGTTAGCCTAGATATGGCGTGGGCGTTCGATCGGGTCTGGCACCGGGGTCTTCTCTCGAAGTTGCCATCGTACGGACTACCCGAGGGTTTGTGCAAATGGGTTGCCAGTTTTTTGTCTGGTCGATGCATACGAGCCGTTGTAGATGGCTGCTGCTCCGCAAAACTAGACTTAAACGCTGGCGTCCCGCAAGGTTCTGTGCTGTCTCCAACGCTGTTTCTCCTGCATATCAATGACTTACTGTCTATTGATGACATTCATTGCTATGCGGACGATAGCACTGGAGACGCGTTCTACACAGGCCGTGCAAACATCCCTCGTTCCGCTGTGGTAGAAAGTCGCGAACAACTTGTGTCTCAAATCGAGAGTAGTCTTTCCAAAGTCTCCGATTGGGGTCGAGACAATTTAGTCCAATTCAACCCCTCCAAGACACAAGTTTGTGCGTTCACCGCTAAGAAAACCCCATTCACTGTGGCCCCTCAATTCCAGGACACAACCCTTACCATCTCTAAAAATCTAACAGTATTGGTATCCTTGGTGTCGACATATCCAGCGACGTCCAGTTCCGATGTCACCTGGAGGACAAGGTCAAGATGGCACCTAAAAAACTCGGTGTGCTTAACAGAGCGAAGCGGTACTTCACGCCGGGGCAAAGACTGCTTCTGTATAAATCGCAAGTCCGCCCCCATATGGAGTACTGCTCTCATCTCTGGGCGGGAGCACCGGCATACCAGCTTGGCCCTCTTGACTCGGTTCAAAGGAGAGCTGTGAGAATTGTCGACGATCCAATACTGACGAGCGATATCGAGCCCTTAAGTCTTAGAAGAGATGTTGCATCCCTATGCGTGCTCTATCGTTTGTATAATGGGTTGTGTTCCGAAGAATTGTTCGAAATGGTGCCAACGGCCACTTTTTATCATCGCACCGCTCGCCATCGACAGGGAATTCATGCTCACACATTGCAGCCCAAATGGTCCCGTACAGTTCGGTATCAGAGGAATTTCCTCCCACGGACCATTCGGCTGTGGAATGAACTCCCTGCCGAGGTTTTCCCACAGGACTACAGTATGGGGTCCTTCAAGAGGGGAGTAAATAGGTTTTTAAAGGGTCGGCAACGCGCATGTGATGCCCCTGGTGTTGCAGGCGTCCATAGGCTACGGTAACCGCTTACCATCAGGCGGGCCGTATGCTTGATTGCCACCGTCGTGGTATAAAAAAAAAATAAATAATAATAATTATGAAGTTTTGGTATGACATAGGCACAAACATACAGAGAGACAAAAAATTGTTAATATCCGTTTTGCTCTATTGTTCTTATACAGATAACCTATATGTAGACATCAACTTGTTACGCCTCTCATCAGACTGACTATAATAATGTGAAATATGATACGTTGGAGGCCCAAAAAATACATACATCAAACAACAAAGTCAAGACTGTTATAAAAATTTACATGACCCATACAAACAGTTATCATGAGTGGCGATCAAAACAACGACTACTAGCGCAACAGCCAGTTGCGGTAACCACTGTACTAATCCATTGTTCAAACTTTTTCATTTACATCTTATTCATTAGGTTTATTGACATTAAACATTTATCACTTATTTGCTCATGTGAGTCGTATTATAGTATTTTAAACTTTTAAATATTATACATAAAATATTATTAATATTCTTTTATTAGAAATAAATCCATAGTTTTTATTTATTATATAATAAATACTATTAAATGAAAATAAAAATAAATTCAGACTGAGATAGTTTTATGTTAGACACAAAACTATCTCAGTCTGAATCAAGGTTAGTGTGGTCAAACAAACATTTAGTCATAATAATCTTAATATATATAAATCTCGTGTCACAATGTTTGTCCTCAATGGACTCCTAAACCACTTAACCGATTATAATAAAATTCGCACACCATGTGCAGTTCGATCCAACTTGAGAGATAGGATAGTTTAAATCTCAAATTATAGTCGCAATTTTAATTTATTGCTAATTATTTGTCTGTTATTATTTGACAGTCACAATTATCTGTTAACTCCAAATGATTCTAACAGATGTCGATACTTTTCGACTGGATTGAGTAAGTTATCAATAGATGGCACTGCTATGGTAAACTGACAAACGTGTCATACAGTCACAATTATTTGTTTACTCCAAAAGATTCTAACAGATGTCGATACTTTTCGACTGGATTGATGACGCAGGTGTAGGTGATAAAAAATATAAATTTATAATTTTTGAAATTTTAGTTAAATACCCGTGCGAAGCCGGGGCGGGCCGCTAGTATAAGTATAAATTGTAAAAAGAATTACCTGTATTTTAGCTTCAGCATTTAAAACTCTCTGTATTAAAATCTTTAATGCTCCGACAATTTCACCATAATTTCTTTTACCACCTTCAAAATATTTATTAAAATTGTAAACCTCGTCTCCAACCTCGTTGTTCTTTAAAATAAAACAAATAGATATAACAAATGCTCTGATGAGGTTCGGAAAATTCTGTACTCCGTCTTTTTCTAGGTTTCTTAGTACATATTTTTGTTGACTGTTCACTTGATCTTGTAACTCGGATGTGCCTATGGAATCAGTCTTGGGATCATATTCGATCATATAGGAACTTCTCTCCACTTGGCCTGTGTGTCGATTAATTATTTCTTCAGTATTTTTTAATATATATTTGGATTTTTTTAATAACGGTGACACTTTCGTATTCCACTCGTCTTCAATAATATTTAATTTACTATCTGTTTCCGAAAGCCAATTTTCAAAAAATCTTGACTGCTCATTTAAATTTTTTATTTTTAATACTTCCTTTTTAAATGTATCATTTATCGATGCATGATTTTTTATAAAATTATCAACTAAATTGTTGATATAAGCTTGTCCGTTCACAGCAGTTAATTTCCTTTCCATTTCAATTATTTTCTTTCGAAATAAAAACGCGATTTCTTCCATAATCTTCCTTTTATATAAATAATTAGAAAATTTACTTAACATTTTTTCCGTTTCCTTGTCAATACATTCTACAAAGCCTTCCTTCTCTTGGGATTTATATTTATCAGTCATAGTGTTATACAATATTTTTTTATTTTCTTTCACCATTTTAGATACGAGTAGACGATTTACCGCCAACTGTGATAGTTGAAACAGTAATACAGTCACTTTAAAACATCCGGGATTCACTAAATACGATGACATGACGTGTGTTAGTAATCCTTTTGAACTATAATTACTTATAAAACTAGATAGCTCGTTTCTGTATGCTCTCTCTGCCTTCGTGTCATACAAAGGCCATGGTAAGGATGCGTGCACTTGAGGATCAATTATGGACACTAAATAGTATGATAAATTATTAAATAGATTCTGTGTAGGTTTCTCGAGGGCGTTATCTTTTAATATTAAAGACGATAAATCTGAAAGCATAGGATGCAGCTTACTCAGTAACCCAACATTTAAATTAGTTTCCTTCTTCAGTGTCACAACAAGGTCCCTTTGCATCAAAATAGTAGCCATTTTGTTGATATATTTAACACATTTCACTAAATATCAGAGGTAATTAATATCTGACGATAAAAATCGACGGCTTATATCACTTAGTTTTCATTAAAACTAATTTAAAAATAAATACGAAAAGGAACATCAAACATCACTCATCAGTCAACACAGTAGTACACAATTAAATTTCAAATTTGACAGACTTTGCCGTTAGAAGCACAGATAATAATTAAGAAATTCGAAATAATAAACAAAATATCTTATCATCAAACATTTTTCACAGAAAGTTTTATTAGAATAAGGAAATATAATTTAAAATTAAGTTTATTTAATAATTATAAAAAATGTACTTACTTCAATTCAATCTTTTGTAAATTCCATTAATTTACGGTTCTATTAACGCAGTTTGAATACAAATAATTGTGTGGACAAAATCCAAATATACGTTTATGATACTTATCACCGTGTATATTTTCAAATTAGTTTTATTAAATTAAAAAAAAACATGATACTAATCATCAGTTCCACTAAATTTTACAAAAAAATAATGACAGTAGAAATTTATTGTAGCGATAAAACAGCTGTAGAACGAAACGGTATAACCTACAATGCTTAAACTTGTTTAGCGCGTAGGCATATTTCTGTTTGGTGAGGGAAATCTAAACACGTGCTTATGTTACTAAATTAGTAATGTTAAATAGTGTTACGGAAATCTGAAAATGGTGAGTCGACTCGACAGTTTGTGTTTACTATATGTTTATTATTAACATTTTCTTGATATTTTATTTGAGTGAAGATTTGAAGTGATTAGATATCACAAGTTGAAAACGAATGGCAAACATGCTCTTAAGTTCTTTTTGAAATTGTATTATATATTTATTCAACAGCATTCCCCCTAAATATTTTTAATTGATGCTCTAAATATATATACAAATAAGTATTTTTATGCACAAATTGATCTGTTGCAAGTTCATATCATTTACTTGTGATTATAAAATTGTGCTAAAAAAAGAGCAATTGTTTTACCAATAAATCATTGCAGTGATGAATTTGGGTGAAGCACTTGCTACAATTTATTAAAAACTATTAATAAATCGTTTACAATTGCCATCATTCTTTTTTTGTTAAATGCAAATTTATTATTTTTACTAATTATTTTTAGAGTAAACTATATGTGCTCTTTGAGCACAGCGCGGGTTTCTCCCTGTTTCGAGTGGCAGAATTCGAGGAGTTAGCAGCATTCTTGCCACAAGTTGAGGAATCGGTGACCGATTTGCAAAGGTTCAACTCTGTAGTGACTCTGATAGCATTCCAACCTTTCAAATCTGCAGTAACGGCTTTGGAGAACATCAATGCTATTTCTGAAGGTAAAGAAGCTGTGTAATATTATTTTTGTATCATACAAACTAAAAATGCTTTGCTTTATGTCACTTATTTCTTAATATTTGTAAATAATAAATTAATCTATATTTGAACACATAATTGAAATTTATTTGATGGGTTTAAACAGTAGTTATAGCAACTGGCTTTTGCTGCTTGTGACAAAAGCAAGTTGTAAGGCCATACAAATAATTTTCAAGAAATAGAAGCTTCTTTTTGTGTTGTTTGTGTTTCTGGACACTCAATACAGAATTTCTTGGGCTTTCATAGCCCGTTGAGTGTAAAAAATGTTTATTATTATTTATTAATTAACTCAAAACCAGTCTACAGAACATTTGAATTAATGCTAAAGGGTTGTTTGTTAAAATCTGGTTTAACAGTCTTTAAGTTTTAAATTTGTCTTTAAAATACATTTCATTATAGGCAATGAAGGAAAACATAGAAAACCTGCATTTGGAAGAAATTCTTAGATTACCAATCCACAATGTTACTTCATTCATGAGCTGATTGAGCTCCTGCTTTAATGATTTCCATACTTACTATAATTATCAATATATATTCCAGGTATTCTACCAGAAGACCTCAATCTCTTCTTAGAAGGTGGTCTTCCGAAACGAAAGAAACGCAGCAAATGCACACTTGGTGTATCTGACCCGAAACTCGGAGCAGCTATTAGTGAAGCCTTAGAAATCCCTTGCTCTCATACTGGTGCTGTACCAGAAGTGCTAAGAGGTAAATTAAAATTGAATAGTATAGCTATTTCTTTACAAGCATTTTTTAAAATTTGTTGAGTGGCCTTTTGGACATGGACCCAGAAGATTGAGCTTCCTACATAAATAATAGTGTAGTAGTTATGTCCCCTATTGCCAAAGAAGGGCTGTTTGCACAAATTGGTCTATTGCTAGTAAGAAATTACTTTGAATAATAAAATTGTGCTATGAGAATAAGAATATATGGCTAAGAGTAGAATTCCTCCCAATTATATTCCTCCCCTGTATAGTTTTGTTATTTGTCAAGACTGTTTTACACTTCTTGTCATTTATGGACTACTATTTATTTCCTGACCAATCGAATCACGTTGTTATGTCCATTTTTGTTAACTATTTTACTTAATTATTTACTTACTTAATACTTTTACTTAATTCAACTTACCCCAAGTAAACAGGTGTAAACAGGTCTAACAAAATAAAAATAATTCTAAAATCATACCAAAACTATTCATCATAATTTTATTGTTCATCAGAACACTACTTAAATGAAGAAATATTTTAAACTAAGGCCCACCCAGGCTGACCTGGTGTATTTGTACCTAAACCTTCCCCATGAATCACTATTTATTGGTAAAAACTGCATTAAAATCCATGCAGTCTTTTTAAGTTTATTGTGAACAGATAGACAGACGTGGCGGAGGACCTTGTTTTATAATATGTAGTGATTTATAATTAAGTGCAGTGTCATAATTATTATAGTTTTCTGTTAAAATTCTCCAAAACTTTCCAACAAATCTTATTATAGTCCACGGAATGAAGTTGATATAAACAAAAAGAAACCAAATTTTGCTATTTCTTCCTCAGGTATAAGACATCACTTCCACGCATTAATCAAAGGATTAACGCTCAAAGCATGCAGCGTAGCTCAGTTGGGTCTCGGTCACTCGTACTCACGAGCTCGGGTTAAGTTCAACGTTCATCGAGTGGACAACATGATAATACAATCTATTGCACTTCTGGATCAGTTAGATAAAGATATTAACACATTTTCAATGAGGATCAGGTAATTATTTATGTGTTTTTATCGTTAATATATATTTTTAGTTTTATTTGTTTTGTTCTATTTCTTAAAAGGGGACAAAATTGAATACAGTAAAACCTTGATATAACGAGCCTCAATATAATGAATTCATTGATTTCACGAATTTTTTGAAATCCCCTAGAACTGCTTGTAAGAGCTAATACAAAATATACCTCTACATTATGAATAATATTTATCAAAAACCTCTTTATAAAGTATTTTTAATCATTGCTGAATATAGGTAAAAGGTATTTATCTCTATTCAACAATTATTAACCTATTTATTATTTCCAATTAATGACACTTTCTTACCTTGTCAAAATGAATCAGTCCAACCTAAACTCTATATAACCACCTCATTATAACGAATTACTTGGTATAACAAATATTTTCTAATTCCCTTCAGTTTCGTTATATCGAGGTTGCACTGTATATCAATCTTAAATATTTTTTACTTTGTAAAACTTAATATTTTTGCTTCAAACGTCAAAAAATAAACTAACAATTAAATTAATATTATAAAGTCACAAGTCACAACTGCCAGTTGTTAGTATGATTAAAGCTAATAACTAATATTTTTTTAAAACAGGTATTTGATTATATTATTTCTAATACCTAATATAATTATATGGTTTTGATGACAGTATATCTTTGTTGTGGATAACGCTAGGGTGTTAAAATGACAAGGTTCCAGCACATCAGCAATTTGCGGGACTTATTGCAATTGACGTGGTAAAACCATGACAATTTATAAGTTTTTTTTTTTCTTGTTCACAGAGAATGGTATTCCTACCATTTCCCAGAGCTCGTAAGCATCGTACCAGAGAACTATCTCTACACAAAGTGTGCAGAATACATAAAAGATCGTAAAACTCTCTCCGAAGAATCAATAGAACCTTTGACAGAGATCCTTAGTGACTCCGAGAAGGCTCAAGCTATCGTCGATGCTTCAAAAATGTCAATGGGCATGGATATATCGCCTGTTGACTTAATTAATATACAGATGTTCGCTGGAAGAGTTGTTGCTTTGAGTAATTACAGGTTAGTTCTAATTGCTAGTTCTAAATACAATTAAGATTATATTTTTTATAAATACTACTGTAATTGTGTTGGTTGTATAAAATTAATATTCATCTGTTCAAATAACAATGAATTTGATCCAGTTCACATTAAAATTACTTAAAACATTAAATTTATGGCATTAACATATTGACTGTCAGATACGAAATAACTCGTTGACTGCGTTCTTTTCTAAGACGCCAAACTATGAGTTAACTCGTTCTGTTTTTACTTGATATTTTTTGCAGCTATGATTAAACTCGAATTATATCAGTGCTAATATCGATAGATGGGTTCTGGGAAAAGACTAAAAAATCAATGCCGGCTTGCATGGACAGAAAATTTATTAAAAAACAAACAAAAAATTTACGAATTAGTTTTTAATAATATAATGTGACTATATCAAATTGTCATTTTAGGTCAGATTTCTGAAAATTGCCGTGGCAGTAAACATGTTAAGGTTGTTCTCGAAAAATATCAATGAAAAACATTTAAAATGTTATACATATGTCACATTTTTGTTCTAAACATTGTTTATAATTTATCAATTCTGAAATTTATAAAATTTAATAAATAATTTTAATATTTATCAATTAGGAAACAGATAGCAGAATATTTACATACAAAGATGAACTCCGTGGCTCCGAACCTTACGACACTTATCGGGGACCAAGTGGGCGCTCGTCTTATCTCAAAGGCCGGTTCGTTGACTAGTCTAGCTAAATACCCAGCTTCAACATTACAGATACTTGGTAAGTGGATATTTTATTAAAGTTTTGTTTAGTTGATTTTTTAATTTTGTGTTATTTTAAAAATTGATAAATCATCATTGCAATGTTATACTAAAATACATTCCATTAAAAATATATATAGTTATTCTAGAGGTGTACATTCAAGTCTGTGTCAAAATATTTATATGATATTCAAAATTATATCTTTTAGTTTATAGAAATAAAAGTAGCCAATCAGATTTTACACAAATATAGTCGGATCGCGGAACGTTTTATTACCTGTCTCTGTCACTCCCTTCTCCCTTCCCGACGGAAGTCCGTATATATATTGCGTCTTGCTCGTACAATGTACGTACGAGCCTGGAGCGAGCGAGGAGTTCCTGCTCCGCAATCCGACTATAGTTATATATTTTTCCATTTAACTATTGTATTAAAAGATAAAATAAAACATTTTTTAAATAATTAAATAAAATACAATATCATACGTATTATTACTTGCAGGTGCTGAAAAAGCTCTATTCCGAGCTTTGAAGACCCGTTCCAAGACACCCAAATATGGTCTCTTGTACCATTCAACGTTCATTGGTCGAGCTGGCCTCAAGAACAAGGGACGTATCAGTCGTTACCTTGCTAATAAATGTTCCATTGCTTCTAGGATTGACTGCTTCTCTGGTAATTGTACCTTGTTGTCATTGTTTTTAAATATTATTAATGTTTTTTATTTAAATTATTATATATATAGAAATGAATACTCTATAGACAACTTAATTCTTGAAAAAAAATTGTTATCATTATGTAAATGTTTTCATATCAAGATATGGGATCAAATCCCTTTTTTTTACCAAACTAAAAGGACTACCAGTTGGTTTGATGGCTTATACCATAAATAAATATTATATTTACCAGAAGCAAAAGAGAAAAATACTTATTTCTATAATTTTTTTAGAAACACAAACTACAATATTTGGTGAGAAACTTCGGCAACAAGTCGAAGATCGGTTGAAGTTCTATGAGACTGGTGACATTCCCATGAAGAATGTAGATGTTATGAAACAGGCCATGGAGGAAGTATCACAGCAGGAGATCGAACAGGACTCGATGAAAAAGAAGAAGAAAAAGAAGAAGAAGGAAAAGAAGGAAGTAGAAGTAGCTATGGATGAGGATTAGATAGATTTAAAGCCATGTATGGATAGACCACTCGTTCTACTACACTTGTAGTCTGTCTGACACAAACGTAGGACCTAAATTAATTACGAATTTCTTCTTTATATTCTTATCATAATTTGTGTCACAGTGAAGAATTCAATTACTTAAGGGACTATAAAGATTGAGAGAAAGGTGACTCCTAAAGATATGATTCTCTGTAGTCATGTACTATGTATAAATAATATCGGTTATTATTTTGAACATTGTTAACTTAGATGATATATACAGGCTAACTGGTGAATTACTATCAATATTTAAGGAGATTACACGTTACAGGATTCTCGTTCGAATAATGTAAAAAAAAATAGGTACTTAATTTTTGATCAAATTTCCATAAATTTCAATAAATAAAGTGTTCAGGCAAAATTATTATTCATTTCTAGTCACGACGGCGGCGCGTGCGCAGCGGTGTTGTACTGTGCCGCTTGCCAAATGCACACTCCGCCACGCGGCTAATTCTAATTACCGCTAATTCGATCGACTTTCGACGTCCCGTTAGTAGGTCAGTAGGGCGAACGCCACGGTAAGATTCGTACGTGTGACTTCCCGCGCGCGCCGCACATCACACATCATGATGTGATACACATCACACATACACATCTGTCGTGTGTGAGTGTGACCCGTCATTAGTAATTAGGTATGGCTTATGTGTATTGATATACACAAATGCAGAGTACTTGGACGTGGTTCGTGCTTATGCGCGTGCGAATAATGGCTTGCCGGGTGCTATCAATTTGTACCGGGAGATGTTCACCAGTGCTTTCGAAACTGTTAAAAGTGACCGTGTGATTCGTGTTAAATCGTGTGAAAGACAATATTCGTAAACGTGCTGAACTGTTTTATCACACAAGAAGGAGCTCACTTTGAATATTTAAAGTTAGTGCAGTTATGTAGGTAAGGTAGTTTAATGATTGACAATCGTTGTAAATAAGTATGATTCCATTTTTAAATATGCTGGAAATAACCAAGATAGGTAAACATTTCATTATTAATTTTTAATTATGCAACTTATGAAATAAATGCACCCAATACTTGTTAATGAATTAGAATACTCGATTCTCCTTAAATATTGATAGTAATTCACCGGTCTTTCTGTATATATATATAGTCACTTGAACAGAACCAGTAAAAAGTATTTTGTTTAACTCTATTTTGAAAAGATACAAATATTGTACTATCTATATCTGTATCTACAAAATCAGTACGCTATCATATTCTCAATGCTTATTAATAAGTTTTTGTAACAAACTGAAACGCATCTAAATTAAAATGGGACGTGGAAAGACGTTAAAATATGAATATGTTAAAATATGAATGAAATAGCAATTGGGTAGATCGCATCATGTAATCTTGAAATATCGAAAAGATACTGAAAATTATGATAAGCGATACAAAGGACGAAAAGAGCCACAACAAAACCTTTATGGAAATGTTCCCTTTTTCGCAGAAAATTCGAATGTACGTAAACATCAGTGGCTTCTATTCAAGTGACCGGGACTGTATATATAACATTACTAACAGCTATCCTTGATCAAAGACAATAAGACGGATGGGTAATGTTGTTGTTAAAATTATTTGAAAATTTGGTATAGTTTAGAATTTTTTGGTTGGCAATGGACAGATTACAAATTAATAATCACGATTATATGGTGATATTTAGTGAATCTAGTGTATTTGGGAACTGACAATCTGTACATGGCTATTATAAATATTAGTACTTCTAATTGATTGTTTTATTTTTAAAGAATGACCTGTCCGACCTCGTCGAATACATTTTATATTATATAATTAAAAATTTTCCTTACTACATAACGGTTTTATTTTGAATAACATAAAAAGTCATTGCTACCGTAATTTTCGTAATGTTTATTTATATGCCGCCATACATTTAGCTGTGAACATACTAGTCGTCTCCGCGACAAAGGAGAACAAGTTGAGTTTCATGTTATTGTCAATATTGCGGCCCCTCCGAGACAGAGGGGTACCAGGGTCAGCCCAACTCCTGAGGCCGGCTTTCCTCCGCAAAGCAGAAAATGAGAACTGCAGGGGGGAGCCAGGCTCGACCCAAAACGAGCACTAAGCGCCCCCTTAACTCTCACCCTCATTTCGCCGCGCCCAACGACACCCCCACACCGTCCGTACCTACATCTACATGACCACCCCCCACCCCCAACACCACGCTTTTGCACTGCCGTCGGTACGCTATTTTATACTTCTAAAAATATTTTCTGGTTTGTTCCTGCTCTTTTTAAAGATTTCAAAAAATATATTTTGAAATAACTCGGGATGATACATAAATTTTCTTCGTTCTCTGTTATTTCCTGTAAATATTTTCGTCGTTATATCGTCGTTTTTATTTATTCTTATTTGTTACTAGTTTTAGTTATAGTTGTTATTTGTTGTATTAGTTGTTGTTTTTGTTATTTGTTGCTCTTATATCTAGTTTTATTGAATTTGTGTAAGTAAAAAAGGTTACAAACTCTGCATAGGCTAATGACCTGGCAGTTGGTTTGTTTACGTTTGGCATCTTGTCTCGTTGAACGCACTATAGCTTATTTATTACTAAGTTCTGCTCACGGCTTCGCCTGCGTGGATGTCGGTTATCGCGACAAAAAAAAATCCTATGTTACTTCTAATACCTCCAAGAATATGTGTACAAAATTTTATGATGATCAGTTTAGTAGTTTTCGCGTGAAAGCGTAACAAACAAACTTACTTTCGCATTTATAACATTAGTATGATTACAAGTTAAAATTATTATGAAGTTTCAAATTTTAGACTTTTTAAATAAAAAAAAAATATTACATTACATACAAATTTTATATTACATAATTATAAAAAAAAATCTGTATATAAACTTATGTTTTGTAATAATTTACAAAATCGACAATTGAAAGAGAATCAAGAGCTCTTAATTGCTAAATTTGTGTTACAATTGATTTTAATATTAATATTAACCGAAGCAAGTTGCGTTACAAAGAACTTAAATATATATGGAATTGAAATAGATAATAAGTTGCCATCGCCGCAGAGTCTGCAAGTGTCTTTTGTTCCTTCGAAGTTGCCAACTATAGGTCCCAGTAGAGTACCGCATTTTGAACAGATGATCGCCTGAAAGTTTTTTTTTTTTTTTTTTAGTTATATGTAAACTATAGTAAGTACAACAGTTCTTATGTAGTGGTGTGAGTAGTCACCTCAATACCGGCGATCGCAGATTCGGCTCCCGCTCGGGGCAGATATTTGTATTTCTACAAATATAATATATTTCTAATCTGGGTGTATGTTCCTGTGGGTTTTCCTATCGTGTCACGGAAAACACTATAATAAAACTGTCGGTCCCAGTTGTTATCATAAACATCTCATACAAATTGTTAATCATGATAGTAAAATTATCCGTCAACCGGCAGTGGAACAGAGTTATGGATTATACCTTGTCCAACCGTTTATTATCTTTTTGACAGCTTACGTCTAAAAATTAGTTTGTTTGTTTTTTTCGGAATAATGTACTTACAGTAATGTCGTACTTTATAGACGGGTAGTGAAGTGGCCTGTACATAACAAACAACCACAGACTATAAAAAGGTCGATCACATGATAAAAATAATTTGACTTCATATAAGTCTTGTTTCTGTAATGGTAATTTAAAAAATAAGAAAATATAAATAGCACCTATGACTCCAAGATTGAATATTTGCAAGGAATTAGGTCGAAATCTTGGAAATTATATATATGATATGATTATGTTCATTGGTTTACTTATTTTTTTGACGGCTGCTAACTGCACGCGTTAAAAAAAATAAGAAACGAATAGTTAATATTTAAACTAAAAAAAATTCATTAAATCGATTGAAAGTTCTTCTTAAATAAAATCGATTATTATTTGAAATCGAATCAGTAACGTGTGAGGGTGTAACTAATGTCGAACTATCAAAAAGATAATAAACGGTTGGACAAGGTATAAGCTCTAACCCAAACATACACCCGGACCGGAAACAAATATTCGCACAAATACAAACATCCGCTCCGAGCTGGAATCGAATGGTTGAGGCGACTAATCGCACCACTACACCGTTCCGGTCGTCAGTTGTACACATTTCGTAAAAAACAAAAATACCGGTAATTTAAAAAACTAAGAATCCCGACTGCGTTTCTGTGTAATTTGAAAATGAAAAAACCGAAAAACAAATTTACCCGGTGTCACTTTCACAATTAATTCGGATCTAACGACACCTTTGACGTTAAAATTCATCGAGCCGTTCAGACTTCAGAGCGTGCCAAACATTTAAATTTGTTGCCAAAAATCCGTCATTTTTTTTTAAATACCTAGTGTCACTCTCATAGTACATACGAATCTAACGACACCTCTCAAGCTAAAATCCATCGAATCGTTCAGGCCGCAGAGCGAGCCAAACAATTATACATACATACATACACACTCTCGAATAACATAACCCTCCCCCTGGCGCAGTCGGGTAAGAAAGCGAACCGACCTCGGTCTTGTCGGAGCAGTGGAACAGGCGGTCCTGCAGCAGGAAGGCGGCGCCGTGCGACAGCAGCGCGTCGCGCTCCATCTCGCCGAGCCGCACGCCGCCCCCGCGCCGCCGCCCCTTCACCGGCTGCCGCGTCACCGCGTCCACCGCGCCCGTCGTGCGCACCTGCGCCGCGCCGCCACGGGTTACTCCACGTGACTCACGAAACGGAACAGAGGCAAAGCTTCATACGAGCGCGCTACGAGTTACACTACTACGAGCTCGAGGCGCGCGTGCGCGTGAGCACTCGCGCTCCGTCCCGTGCGGAAAGAGCCCGGCCGGTAGCGGCTCGGCGAGTGCTCACTCGGGGCTGCGGCACACGTCGCGCGGCGTGTTCTCATTTAATGATAATTTAATAATTTAAATAATGTTTTAATCTTATTTTAATAGTGTTTTAATATAAAAGTGTAAATATGGTTTACTGTACAGTATGTATGAATATTAATAGAATGAATAAAAACATTATTTTTTATCTATCCCAAATTTTATCGGTCTGTGCGAACTCCACCAAAATTGGTATAAATTTTGCCCGCTCATTACAAGCTTTTTCTCTTTTCCGTTTCTTTATTCATGTGCCTGCAGCGCGGACACGACTCACGAGTTAAGGCCGGGCTCGACCAAAGCAAAGACGAGACGAGCGGAGCAGAGATGTATTTTAAACAACCGACGGAATTTCATTATTCACACATCTCGTCTCCATTCAGCAGATACCACTGAACGGAGTTGTATCACATCTGTATGGCGCGATAAAAGCGGATATGTGAGCTGTGCCACACGAGCTGGAAACGGCGCGCAGCGGAGAAGAGAAGATATGAGCGGCGTGCAGTGAGCGGCGCCGCTAGTTCTCCTCGCACCCCACGTCGTCCAACCTGCCAAACCCCATCGCGCTAAACTGTGTGTCACAGTTCCGCTATATGCAGCGCACATCTCCGCTCTAGCCAGCATACATCTCCGCTTTAGTCAAGCCAGTACGCATCTCCGCAGTCTCAGTGGATATACCCTAGCTGAATAATCTCTTCTCATCTCCGCTTTGGTGAAATCCGGGCCATACACGTGAGGAAGGGCGTAGTAGGAGTACTTGTCGAAATTATTTTATTGAAGTAAAACTTATTTAGGCGCAACTAAACTAGGTATTAAATGAATGTTTTGATGATGATGACGACAATGCAACGGAAACGCGTTACGGCAATGACGCGTTTATATAGAATTCGATTTTTAAATATTTAAAGTATAATTATAATTAAATTAATGTATTTATTATTTACTAGCTTCCACCCGCGGCTTCACCCGCGTGGGTGTATTGACAAAAAGTAGCCCATGTCCTTCCCTAGGCTTCAAACTATCCGTTATCAATTTCTTACAACATCTCGGTAACAAAGACCTTCATACAAAAAAAACGTTCCTCCAAGCTCGCAGTCCAGTCAATTATTGCTCCCAGTTGAAACTTTAGTGAATTCTCGCGAAAAGAAAGTCGTAAGCGCCGAGGTATAGGCGTCACTTACGCGTTTTCGCGTGATAATTTTTAAACTATGTCATATTATGACCAAAATACACAACATCTATATAATTGTAACCTATGTGTTATTCTGATGTACAAGTACTGTAAATATATTAGATACTGTAAAGTTTCATCTAAATTTGTTCAGTAGTTTTCACGTAAAAGCGTAACAAACAAACTTACTTTGGTATTTATAATATTATACTATGATTAGGGATAGGATTTGGGACATGCAGCGAATAATTTTTATTTCAATAGTTAATTTCATTAGTCTTATCTGAATTAGATCAAATGTCATTATGAGAAAATGTATTTTTGCCTGTCCAAAAGACATTCACTATTTACACATTAATATTGAGTCTAACATATCATGTGTCCATGTAGTAATATTACTGAGGATAGTCTCACCTGCCACTTGTCGGAGACCATGTGCCTGAGCCGCTGGTAGTGAACCAGTCCGCAGAAGATGTCGGCGGTCATCTCCCGTCCGTCGACACCACTGTACATGCGCTCCGTACCGAAGTAGTTGTATCCGCCCGCTTCGAGAAGTCTACCAAAGTAGTTGATCGCCGTGTCTTTTTCGTTGAATCGGAACGGTGTCGCGTCGTGAACCTAGTATTGTTAATGTTGTTTTAGATTAATCCTTTCGCTACAAGGGCCTTAGGAAAAAATCGCTCAGATTTCATAAACAACTGTAATTATTGTACTATTTACTATTTAATTTAAATATTTATAAGGAGACACACGATAAGCGTAGATGTGAGACGCGAGCCGGAACCAGAGAGAGCGCTTAGCCCTCTATGTCCACAGACCCGAAAAACGCCGTTTGAACGTAGATAATAAGATTAAGAGACTACCTAAATGGAGTAAATCATAAACAATAGATATATAGAGCACCTTCCCCTCAAAATATATAACATATAACATATCAAAATAATATATCAAAATATTTTGTACTAACATATATAAAATTTATAAGAAAAAATTTTTTTTTGGTTTGACAGTTCGCCCACTACGAGTGACATAATATTGATTATCTGTGCCGAGCCTATTACTATTGTCATTCTTTATATCAATATTTCCCTCCAAAATTTCATTCTCAAATGGTACATATTTATCTCTATAAAACTTATCAACAGTACTGTATGACTTTCTTAAATGATAGCTATTTCGTCTAAATGGCCTCGTATTAGAGCCTCTACTAATGAGATATGACCTTGGCTCCTTACATTTTTTAACAACTACACCCTTCCTCCAGACCTTGTCCTTCTCAGTACAATAAACAATTTTATCACCAGGCTTATATCGAACCTCATTCTTTTTAGCACTCTTATCATGGTAGGCCTTAGTTACTGACTGCTTTAAAGATAATAATTTATGAATGTTTGTTACAATCCTAGGCTCAAGATAGGACATACATGATGGTACATTGGACCTAACATTCCTACTATTCAAGATTTGAGAGGGAGATACTGACAGACCTGATAAAGGACTATTATTATAACACATAAGATAATCTCTATAATCCCTGCCATCTTCAAGGGCTTTTTTTATAATATTTTTACTTATGTTTACTGCTTTCTCTGCTAAACCATTGCTGCGAGGATAGTAAGGGCTACTAGTTATTAAATTTATATCTTTACATTTATAATATTCCAAGCAATCGAAAGACTTAAATGGATTATTGTCAGCAATTATTTCTACAGGATATCCAAACCTAGTAAATACTTCTTGCATACTATCAATTACAGATTTAGAATTTTTATTATTTAAAGGTCTAATTTCAAGCCAATGAGATAAATAGTCTATAATTATTAAATATGATTTACCTGCATACTCCATAATATCCATACCAACCTTGTAGTATCTATATTTAGGTATTTTATGAGGAAGCATGGGTTCGTGTACATTAGCAGATCTAAACTTTTCACAGGTGCGACACTTTGAAACAAAATTTTGAATATCATCAGATAACCCGGGCCAATAAAACAACTGCCTTGCCTTTGAAACACTTTTATTAATTCCAATGTGACCGTCATGTACAAGACCAATTACATAAGACTTAAGTTTCTGTGGAACAACAATTCTATTACAATAAAATAAAAATCCATCTTGAACATACAATTGTTCTTTTAATTTAGCATAATGTTTATATATATCTTTATTTAATTTAGAAGGCCAACCATGATAAAAGTAACTACATAATTTTGATAATACAGGATCATTATATGTTTCATTTCTGAAAATAGCTTTTCTCTCATCTGACATAGGTATATGCTTTGACACTGTATGTACTACTTGTAACATCTCATGATCATGTTCTGTATAATTTAAACAATTTCTAGATAACATATCAGCAAAATGAACTAATTTACCAGGAACATAATAAACATTTAAGTTATATATTAATAATTTTAACCTTAATCTTTTCAAACGAGGAGAACCAATTTTACTTATTTGTTTACACATTATTGAAACTATGGGTTTATGATCAGTTTGAATATCAATATGAGAGCCATATATATAGTTATGAAATTTTTTTGTACCAAAATGTATTGCTAGTAATTCTTTTTCTGTTTGTCCATAATTTAGTTCAAAATCATTCATAGTCCTAGACACACAAGCTATTAATTTCAAATTGCCTAAATCATCCCGTTGAAACATACAACAACCCAAGCCATTACTCGAAGCATCACACTGTAATATTATTTTCTTATTTGGATCAAAAGGACACAATGCTGGAGCACAGCTCACCTTTTCTTTCAACTTTTCAAAGGCCCTTTCATGCACAGGTAACCACATAAACTCAACATTTTTCTTTAAAAGTTTACAAAGAGGTGACATTAATTCAGCCATTTCAGGTACATATCTCCTAACATAATTGAAGGAACCAATGATACTCATTAATTGATCTCTATTAGTGGGTGATTTTAATTTTATTAAAGATTCTACTCTAGATTTATCAACAGACATGCCATGCTCATTGAAAATTTGACCAACATATTTTACTTCTTTTTGTTTATACTGAAATTTATTTTTATTAAACACAATACCTATCTCTTTAGCTTTATTAATTACTTTAATTAGTGCCCTATCATGATCCTCAGCAGAATTACCCATAACAAGTATGTCATCAGCCCATACTACAACATTATTAAATTTACTAAAATATGATTCTAATACATCTTGAAAGAGCTCAGGCGCATTCATGAGACCATAAGGTAATACTAGATATCTATAAACACCAAATGGAGTCGCAAAACAACACTTCCAAGATGACTCTTCATCTAACGTTAAGTGATGAAAACCCTCTGATAAATCTAAAACTGAAAAAAACTTTTTACCTTTTAATTTAATAGCAAGTTGATCTAAAGTAGGCAATATTTTAGGTTTTTTTATAATATATTTATTAAGATCTGAAGGATCCAAACATAATCTAACATTTTTATTTGATTTTTCAACAATAACTATTCTGTTTATACAAGAATTTTCACTAATTTTGTCCACTTTAACTATTGAATTTCTATTTTCTAACCTATCTAGCTCACACTTTAACGGGTCTAGAAGACAATTAGGTATCCTAGAGGGCGGATGACATATTTGCTGGTCAAATGGCTTAGTAACAATTGTATATTTACCCGGTAGTTTCCCTACCCCTTGAAAAACACTTTGATGTTTCAATATAAATTTATCTTTTTCTATGTCAACACTAGACTCAATACTATTCACTCTTTTAATTAAGTTTAATGAAATACAGCCTGGAAGACCTAACAAGGTAGTTTTACACTTCACAATTACAAAATTTTCAAAACTTTTAGTATTTTTAAATTTACACATTAAGTTAACCATACCCAAGGGTTCAACAACATTACCATTAAAAGATTCTAACTTTATATTTGTTTTTAACAATTTAACATTTAACTTACTATTAATCTTTTGAAATATTTCTAACGGCATAATACTCACATCGGCACCGGTATCAAGCTTACACTTAACAGGCAGAGTCTCTATTATAATGTTTTCATACCAATCACTTTTATTCACACTAGACACCACTTTAGCCGTATGACAATAAAGTTCTTCATCACACTTCTCGACCCGGTTTACCTTGCAGCTCACTGCAAAGTGGTTCTTAATACCACATTTGTTGCATCTCTGACCATAGGCTGGACACTTTCTGGGGCCATGGATAGTCTGACAACGCCTACACTTGAACTCCTCCTTGTTATTGGCATATCTGCTGCTTTTGTTGCTCCACCTGGTCTTGTTGTTATTGCTGCTTCGGTTGGTCATGCAGCCCTGGTTGGTCTTGCTGTTATTGCTGCCTCGGTTGTTCATGCAGCCCTGGTTGGTCTTGCTGCTCTGGCTCCGGCTGTAGTCAATATCTAGTGTGGGATTCATCTCCTTCACTTGAAGCTTGCTCTGTTCAGACGTTCTACAAAAATTTGAGGCTTTCTCCAACGTCAAGCCGTCAATACGAAGAAGACTTTCCTGTATACTTTTATCGGCGATCCCCTGTACAATTTTGTCTCTTAAAAGCTGATCTTCAATTGACTCGCCCTTACAATTCCGATAGTTACAATTTAATAATAACTGCTTACAATCTGTGAAAAAATTATCGAAGGCCTCGCCTTGTTTCTGTTTCCTTTCATTAAATTTATATCTTTCGAAAACTTCATTAACACGTGGACTCACATATTTTTCAATCGCCGCCATTACCGATTCGTAATTACTCGCTTTGTCTTCAGTTAAAGGCAAAGTTAACAAAACTCGAGCCGAATCAATGCCGATCATATTTCGTAGTAGCGCTAATTTGATTCTGTCACTGCTAACGTCTTGTTTTGTTGAAATTAAATAATCTTCAAACGATGCGCGCCATAATCGCCATTCTGACGCGGCGTTGGATGCTCGCAAGTCAAAGCTAGGCGGCAATTTCACCATTAATTTATCCATTTTGATACTTTTGAACAATTCTAAACTTCTTTAATACTTAATATTTTACTTTTAAACTCAAATACGGCTGCGCCATGTACTATTTACTATTTAATTTAAATATTTATAAGGAGACACACGATAAGCGTAGATGTGAGACGCGAGCCGGAACCAGAGAGAGCGCTTAGCTTTTTTTTTTTTTTTTTTTTTGGGATTTTATGACCTGGTATCTACAACCTTTAGGTCAACTCTTATTATTCATATATACGTAATAATACGCCTCTGAGCATATTTCATTAAATTGTTTTAATTGTATTCTTTATGTATTTGTAGATGTGCTTGTAATTATGTTCGTCTTGTAATAATTGTTTTAATGGCGGCGGGCGGGACAATAAATCACACTTATTTTCAACATCACTAAGTTCACTGGCCAACACTAGTCTGTCAATCAAAAATTTTTGACAATCGAAAATAATGTGCTCCACAGTTCCATCACTTGAATTACAATGTGAACAGGTTTTATTCGCAATAATGCCGAGTCGAGCAAGGTGTGACGGTGCAGAATTATGACCAAAACGCAGTCTATTTATGATAGTAATAAAGTCTCGAGTAGCATCTTGTATACGATGATACCAAGGTCTTGCAGGTAAGCTTTCTTGTATGCTTCCATACCATTTTCCTTTCGTATCTTGATCTTTCTTCCACATTTCTAACCACAACTTTTGAGTATTCTGGTCAATACATTGCAAGTAATCAGACATAGGAACATACATTGTATTTCTAACATCAGCAGCATTAACTCCTTCATATGCAGTTTTATCAGCCATTTCATTGCCAGAGATACCTTTGTGGGAAGGCACCCATAGAAAGAAAATTTGAATATTTTTACTGTGGTATTGGTAAATTATTTGTTTAATGAAATAAAGGATATAATTAGACTTGTATTTAACTGTGAGGGTAGATAAAGCTGTTATCAAACTCAAGGAATCAGAAATTATTAAAAAATATTTGATGTTATTGATTTCGCGAATACGCATTAATGCCTGATACACTGCATATGCCTCTGCCGTAAATATAGAGCAGGGTTCATGCAGAATAAAACTTGAAGAAAATTTTGCTTGTGGATCATATAGAGCAGCATGTACATAATCACTTGCTTTGCTCCCGTCAGTGTAGATAACATAGTACATTGAATTTTCCTCCAAAAATTGAAGCATTTCCGAATTATTGTTTATTGTCTGTTGGACTACATTAATTGGATGTGAAATACACTGATAAGAGAAAGAGTAACATGGCCATGGAAACTGTTTTCTAATTTTAAAAAAGCTATTGTCTATTTCCAGAAGTATATCGGACAGTGTTGGAGAATTACCGCATAATAGACCTTGTGCTGTTGTTAATGATCTTCTTGGTGTTCTATCTATATAAGGTACAATTTTACTTATTATTTGAGTGTTGTTTGATGCTATTAGTTTGAGACAGTATCTTTCAGCAAGTAAGATTCGCCTCAAAATCAAAGGCATCACTTTTGTCTCAACTTCCATGGCCCTTATGGGAGTTGAGCACATAGCACCAGATATTATTCTTAAAGCCTTATTCTGCAATATGTCTAATTTATTTACATGAGAACTATTCATATAAGCTAGTGAGCTATAATCTAAATGACTTCTAACAATACTTTTATACAATATTGACAATATTTTAGGGTCTGCACCCCATGTTACGCCACAAAGTGATCTGATAACATTTAGTCCTGTGTGAGCATTTTTGGATATGTATTTAATATGTTCTTCAAAAGTTAGTTTTGGGTCCAATATTATTCCTAAAAACTTCTTTGAAGTGACTCTATTTATAATTTCATTGTTGTAAATAATATTTGAATTTGAGGTTTCATTGCCAAAAAACATAACACTACTTTTAGAGGGGTTAATTTTTAAATGTAAACGATCATTATAATATTGTAATAGTTGAAATAAGGATTTGTTCATATTATCTATTGCAATCTCTAAGTTGTAATTACTGCTGTAAAAAACAATGTCATCAGCAAATTGTAAAATATTTACATTCCTATTATTTACATATTTACAAATTTCACTTGTGTATATATTGTATAGTAATGGAGATAGTGTGGCACCCTGCATTGTGCCTTTTGAGGCACATTTGGGTCCATATAAAATGTTGTTATGCCTAGCATAGATTGTTCTTTTGTTCAAAAAATTAAAAATCCACTTACATAAGTGCCCGGGCACACCCAACCTAGACATGATTTGAACTAGTATACCAGGATCAACACTGTCAAAAGCACTTTGAACGTCTAGAAATACGCAAACAGTGTTTAATTTTCTATGTTTTGCATTTTTCAGGTCAGAGATTAAAGAGGTGAAACTGTCTGCACTACTACGCCCTCTACGGAAGCCATATTGTATATGTGGAATGAAACACTTGGATTCAACATACCAGTCAAGACGGACTTTTACCATATTTTCGAATATTTTACCAAGACAGGATGACAAGGAAATTGGTCTATAAGAACTAGCAAGCTCAGGAGATTTGTCGGGCTTAAGTATTGGGACAACACACTGTGTTTTCCATGACTGTGGAATAGATTTATTACGCCAAAGCAAATTGAGGATGCTAAGAAACAACTTTTGGGCAGATACATCTAAGTTTTTAATTACGATGTAAGGATAATCATCTAAGCCAGGAGTTGTATTTCGTCTAGAGTGCAAGCTTGTTAAAAATTCAGACCATGAAAATGGATCCAGTAAAAATTTAGAATTTGGGTTATGATTGTTGATTTCAAAAAGAATGTTCAGTTGATCTACTTCAATTAAGTTGCTATTATCTGATAATTTATCTAAGAGTGGAGATATAAACTCATTTGTATATGATTTATTCTTAGGTCTTATGCCTTTAAACATTTTTAATAAATTCCAAATTTTACTTATGTGAGTATTTCTATTAAAAGTGTTACATAAATTATTCCATCCAATTTTTTTCTGTTCTAAAATTGTTCTCTTTTTCTGGGCATCTTTTCTTTTGTAATTAATATAATTTTCAATAGTAGGCTCTTTTCTATATAGTTTTAGTGCATTATATGAAGCAATAACACTTTGTTCACATATACTATTCCACCAGGGAGATGGTGGCCTGCTTATGAAAGTGTTTGTTTTAGTGAGCTTTGGAATTGACATTTCTTTAAGAGTATCTAAATGAAAACAGAAATTATTATAGGTTGAAATAGGATCATGTGATTGAAGTATGAAATCATTAAACATTGTTTTTGAAAGAGCTGTGTATGTTGCCCAGTCAGCTTTTTTATATATAAACCTATCTACAGGGGAATTAAGATGATATTTATCTATACGTAATGAAATCTCTGTTATTGTTGGATAATGGTAACTTCCCATTGTATCATCATGTACAGACCAATCACATAGTGGTGCGAGGCTGCCACTGATGAAGCTTACATCAATGGCAGAAGCAGTTTGTTTAGGGCGATTTATAGTTGTAGGTCTACCATCATTTAAAATACACAAATCTAAGTCATCAATTAAATTAAATAACTCCTGACCTCTACCTTTCGTTGACTGACAACCAAATGCAATATGATGAGCATTAAAGTCACCACTCATAAATATGGGTTTTGGTAGATCATTAATAATGTAGCGGAGTCTATTAATTCTAATACGCCCACTTGAAGGTGGACAGTATACACAGAGAATTGTTAAACTACTATGTCCTGTTGATACAGATACAGCAACTGTTTGAATGTCTTCATAAAATATGGTATTTAATGTATTATACTTAAGGTATGGTTTTATCAGTATTGCAACTCCATTATGTGCATTATTTGAATTTTTGTTGTAAATATTATATCCTGGTATTTTAAAATTATTATCTTTGAACCATGTCTCATTAAGAAGGCAAATATCAATATTTTTTTGTTTTAAAAATTGGATTAATAAAGGTTTTTTACTATTTGCACTTTGAATGTTATACTGCGCAATACGTAACTTGGATTGTGTAGAACTAGGCCCTACACAATCCATTATGTTAAGTTTTTTATTAATGCATCTTTAATAGTTTTTAGATTAGTGGGTGTACTGTCATCTTTATTGGCTAATTCCACCAACGTCTGTACTAGGGCCATAAGTACATCGTTGTCGGAAATTATTTGACTTTTAAGGTCTTTAGAATGGACTATTTTAACTTTATTTACATCTTGTACAGACTTATTTGCAGAGATATTTATAGACTTATTTACACTAACATTACTATTTACAGGTTGTGATTTTGGTGATGGGAGTGGAGGGAAATCTTTTTCATTGTTGGTGACTTGTTTTGTAAAGGCGACACTTGCATAAGATATGTTGTTTTTCTTTTCAATAATCTTCTTTGCTTTAATAGGACATAATCTAGATATCGCAAGATGAGGTCCACTGCAATTTATGCAGCTGATTTCTGTTGGTTTATCACATTCCTTATACAAGTGCTCACCTCCGCAAATACTACATCTTTGTTTACCATTACAAACTTTTGCTGAATGATTAAATTTAAAACACCTATAACACTGTAGTAATGGTGGAATGTATTCGAAAACTCTGTACGAGAATAGATCATATTGTACATTATTAGGCAGTACATTAGATAAAAAGGTGATGCTTACAGTCTGCAATGGAATGCGCTCTTGTCCTACTTTCTTTGAAAACCTTCTTATTGCCACTATTTCATAAATTGAAGAAAGTCTTGTGTAAAGTTCTTTGTTAGATATATTCGCTGGAACAAATCTAATGATGCCAGTTTTTTCAATTTGCGCTGCCGGTATGAACGCCTTCATATTATATTTTGTGAGGAAAGTGGTGTTATTAATAAAGTTATTGGCCGTATTATATTGCTTGAAAATAACTGCTATTTTATTTGCATTCACCCTCTGAATACCCGTCACACCTTTTACATCCATTGCGAAAATATGGTTTAAGTATATAGGGCTCTTGTTGCCCAGTCTATCGTTGTTTGTGGATTCCACATACACTTTAAAGTCTGTGTTGGTTGAGTTTTCCGGATATAGTCTTTTATAGTTTGGTTTGTAATAAGGCAGATAAGCATCTCGCTCATCGCCGCAGCCCGATGGTCCAGAGCCTACGCCTACACCTCCTTCATCCGTAGGCCGTGACCGTTTTTTTGAGGCGGGCGGGTGAGACCCGCCCCCCTCGTTTACTTCCATTGCTATTGTGCTTTTCAGCAGCTAATAGCAATATTTAAATACACTTTAATTGTTAAAAAAATCACTTTTTATAAGAAAAAATTTAAAATTAAGTTTAAAGTCAACCGCGCTTTTTCAAGGTTCCCGCCAGAATAGAGCGCTTAGCCCTCTATGTCCACAGACCCGAAAAACGCCGTTTGAACGTAGATAATAAGATTAAGAGACTACCTAAATGGAGTAAATCATAAACAATAGATATATAGAGCAATTATTGCCAGAACAATAACATATTTCGTTGTTATAATAACATTATTCTTGTTATATAACATTATACATCTATGTGCAGTACGACTTGATACAACAGTTATCATAAATTTATAATGAACACCCATCACATATTTGTGACACGGGGCCCAGCAAAGAAAATCGGATCGTCTCATATGATATGTGACGCTGGTAGCGAAAGGGTTAAAAATTATTTGTCTGAGTATCGTTTAAAAACAATTTAAAATAGATTTCACAAAAACTGTCTTCAATAATCTCGAAAATATTCACGAATATCATTAAAATACAATATTAGTTTAAAAATAAGAGTTCAAATCACAGTTGGCGAAGATATTGTACAATATAGATTAAAAATAATGCAAATATATTGAGAAACTATTCCACGAATATGTAGTCGATCAAAAATGAAATTTATTTATTCATTTATTCACTATGGTACACAAAACAGAATACAATCAATAGACTTTTACATAATATAAAACGTTAATAATAAATTTTAGGGTTGGATTATATTCCTAAAATATGTGCACACTTCATGATTATAAACATTATTAACAAAGCAGTATTTTATGAAGTTATTAAATATTATATAACATTATTGGTTTATTTATTATACTATGCTATTGAATCAGACTTGCTAAGAATAGCTTTGACCTCTCTAGTAAATTTAGACTTACTTTTATTAAAAATATCAATATTTACATTATTTTCGGTGACAATATAACTAAATTGAATCCAAAGGATTAACAAATAACCTAAATCATAACATATTATAAAACAAAATGCTCCGCCTCGTCTGTCTGTTCGCGATAAACTCAAAACTACTGCACGGATTTTCATGCGGTTTTCACCAATAGATAGAGTGATTCAAAAAGGGGCGTAGATCTAGTTCCTACCCTGCCAGGATGTCTTTAGATAACAGGGTAGCTTCTTCGGGGCCAGACATCTGTAATCTGTTTGCATTACAGTTTTCTTCGGTTTTTAACACAAATGAGTTTCCTGTCCCTGATACGATGGAACTCCCATCAGCATCTACGTATCTGGCAATGGTGTCAGTTACTACAGATGAAGTTTTCAGAGTTTTAAAAAGACTTGACCCTACAAAGAGTGCCGGTTCGGACGGAATACCGTCTATTTTTGTGGTTAAAAGTGCAAAAGCGTTGGCTTTACCACTTCAAATTATTTTTAATAAGTCTCTTTGCTCCGGAGTTTTTCCATCTGCTTGGAAGAACGCCCTTGTAATGAAACTATTTAAGGGTGGTGACAGGTGCGTGGTAAAAAATTACAGACCTATTTCAATACTAACGACTTTTGGAAAGATCTTCGAGTCGATTTTGTACCCAATATTGGCATGTCAATTCAAGCAGTATGTTGTAGCCGAGCAGCATGGTTTTGTGAAGTCCCGTTCCACGTCAACCAACTTATTCTCCTTTGTCGAGGACCTTGCTGAGGGGGTTGATCATGGACATTCATATGACGCAATATACACCGATTTCAGCAAGGCCTTCGATAAAGTAAGTCACGGATTGCTCTTGCACAAACTTTCCTCCATAGGAGTCACTGGTGCATTTTTGAGTTTGTGCAGATCATACTTGTTAAATAGATATTCTAAAGTTGTTGTTGGTGGACATGCATCCGGGGAATTTGTGGCTGCGTCCGGTGTTCCTCAGGGATCGCTCTTGGGTCCATTGTTTTTTAATATTTTTATCAACGATATTGAGAAATGCTTTCATGGATCAAAGTTCATGATGTTTGCTGATGATCTTAAATTATACAGACTCGTCGATATCAGGATATCAGGATTCGCGTTTATTGCAGAGAGATCTTAGTGATTTGGTGGCGTGGTGTGATGTAAATGGAATGGGCTTAAATCCGAGTAAGTGTCACGTGATTCGGTTTAGTAGGAAGAGAGCGACACTAACAAGAACCTACTATATTAACCATATTCCGCTGGATGAACTGGACCACACACGGGACTTGGGAGTGATCGTGGATAGTAAGTTGCGTTTTAACCTGCACATCGAAGATGTTGTTGGTAGGGCTTTTCGTATGCTAGGTTTCGTTCTGCGCAACTGTAAAGAGTTTAAGAGTCCCAGAACAAAAATCACATTATACAATTGTCTGGTGCGCAGTTTGCTTGAATACTGCAGTGTTGTATGGAATCCACATTACAACGTCCACATTAATCGTTTAGAAAGTGTACAGAAGCGATTTTTACGGCACCTGTCCTATAATTATAACATGACTGGTACACTTCTTAGTTACAGTGATCGCCTAATCCACTTTAACATGAAATCCCTTCGTCATCGTAGAGAGCTGTTTGATATAATGTTTTTGTACAAGCTTGTGAATGGTAATTTAGATACTCCTAACATACTGTCAAAAATAAATTTTACTGTCCCCAAAATACCGCAACGACTTAGGAAACCTCCGTTCAAAATAAATAGTGCAAAGTCAAATTTGGGTAAATTTTCCCCGCTTAACCGTTCTCTAAGAAGTTACAACACGGTTCACAATTTGGCAACCGACAGCAATCGTATAGTCGACATTTTCTCTAACTGCCCTAAATTGTTTAAGCTGTTAACAGCTGAGCTCATTGGTGATTGACATTCAAATCATTTTACAATTCATGTTACAATATATAATATGTGATTTATTACATTGTATTGTACTTTTAATGTTAATTTTGATTTCGGTTTTAATGATTTTGATATTAATTTTTATTTTTAGTCTTAATTTTTTAATTACTACATTTTGAATTTTAATTTTTAATTTTGAGTATTTAATGTTTCTTTTTAATTTTAATTTTTATATAACAAATTTCGATTATAGTTTTTTATTTTATTTGACTTTAAATTTTTAATTTTTATTTTGTATTTACTGTCTAATATCTAATTATTAACAATTTATTGATTGTATTTTTGGATTTTAACTGTCTATTTTTGAATTGATAATTTTTTAATTTTTTTTTTTATTTGTATTTTTAATTCAGACTTCGACTTAGTTTTTTATCTTGATATTAATGTTGTTTTAATTTTGATTTTGCTTTTTATTTTTGTTTCTATTTGTGTTTGTATTATATTCTTAAGTAAGCTATATGTGCCTATAATTGAGGTAACACTCAAATTTTTTTCTTTTTTTTTGTAATCTTACGTCTGTTATTGTAATGTATTAGTGTCTACCTTGTTGGCGCATTATAATAAATAAATAAATAAATAAATAAATTCATGAGGAAGGTTTAGGTACATATACAAACCCCGAGCGCAATCGGGGCGGGTCGCTAATTGTAAATAAAAAAGAACAAATTATTATACAGGATTTCAAAACGAACTAATAATATCACAAAATACTCACATGTCCGTGCAAACACGCAGCTTTCCCCGCCATACACTCGATCATCATAGCGATTGTCATACGAGACGGGAAACCATGAGGGTTGAACAGGATGTCCGGTATCAACCCTGACTCTGTGAAGGGTAGGTCTTCGGCCGCCCATTTCTGGGAGCAGATACCTTTTTGTCCAGCGCGGGACGCGAACTTGTCACCAACTGTTGGGTTACGCTGAAATTTATGTAAATTTTTTACTTGAGTTCCTTCAAAAATAAATAGGGTGTAAATTGTTGTTTGTATAATTGGAGTCAGTTTACTTAGTTTTTCTACCTAAATGCATCTTTGATTTCCATTAGAAAGATCTGTAGTAACGCGCTAGATAACTATGCACAAAAAATTTGGAAAATTGATATTTGCTTCTGTTACGTTTTCACACCCAATGACGCGAACATAATAATTAAATATGGTACAATAATGGCTAAATTATTGTACACACGTTTATACTTCTAATAAAAAAATAAAAGTGTTTTAGCGTTTTTGTAAACAAATTTTTCGATGTGGCACAATAGAAAATGACACTTTGGTGAAAAATCATTATCAAGTTAACATATCCTTAAAAGTCAGGCTTAAGACAAATTTCAAAGCCTTCAGGCACTTATAAAGTCAACGAGGCTAGCATGATTTTGAACCAGCCAAGTATGTGTATCAATCAACTAACCGATCTCGGTTCTATACAATATCTTTCTAAAAATATTTCATATGATAATAAATTATTTGGAACATACCTGTATCCGCACCATAACGCAAGCCTTCATTGGCGCTTTCGATGAAAAATCTCCACACAGCCTCACGCTGTCCACGAACACTTCTTCCTTACCGTGGTATCGAGATACCACGAATTCACTCTTTTCCCCATCAAAGAAGCTGAAAATAATATGATTTTTAAAAAACTCATTAATAAAATGACTCGTAGGACCAAATTTTTAGACATGATCGATATTAACTTCGTCTTATTATTATCGACATGTAATTTGTATAATTTATAGACAAAAATTTGACACAATTTAAATGACGACTCGTTCGTCGGTCTTGGTAACTAATACAATATTAGATTGATAAGATTTGTGAGCACGCGCCGCGTACTTACTAGACGTATGCGAACTAACTTGATTTTACAGTGCAACCTCGATATAACGAAACTGAAAGGAATTAGAAAATATTTGTTATACCTACCAAGTAATTCGTTATGAGGTTTGTTATATAGAGGTTAGGTTGGACTACTATTGGTTTTAACAAGGTATGAAAGTGAAATAAGGTAGTTCCAGCGTGGTGGTGAAGTGAACCAGGTGGAGTGTAGTCCTACCTTAATACCTTCTGCCTTATATCGTTAGTTATAGTAATCTGCCAACATTGCTCTGAGTGTTTTATATATTTTTGTTTATATGGTCTTAGTATATACAAATAGTATTGCGCTTTCTAATAATAGTTTTATTAAATTAAAAAGATGAGAGCGTTGTGCACAGTGTTGCCAGATCACTATAAATTTAAAATTAAAATTAATATTTATAATTTTAATATCTCGATAACAAAACCGTGAAGTGCTACTTTTATTTTTTTAGCTTATTCTAAAAACATTCTTTAACACTCTCCTAGTTTTTTTTTTTCAATTCTGTCGAGAGAATTTTTTAATATAATAAAAAATCGGACATTTTACATACATAAATGGGATTCATAAATAAAGCTATTCTGAACCCGTGAAAAAATTTTTAGCCGAATCTGTCGAAAAGTGGTTTCATGCTGGAACTACCTTAAGTGAAAATAATTTATAGAATACGTTATGTCTAAGTTCTAAGTTGAAAAAATTGTTAAATAGAGGTAAATACCTTCTACATATATTTTTCAATGATTAAAAATTCGTTATAATGAGGTTTTTGATAAATGTTATTCCTAATGTAGAGGTATATTTTGCATTAGCTCTTACGGGTAGTTCTAGAGGATTTCGAAAAATATCTTAAATCGAGGAATTCGTTATATTGAGGCTCGTTATATTAAGGTTGTAGTACTGTATAAAATGCTGAATGTACAATTGCGCAATGTTACGGTTGTACCGTACAACTTGTATCCCGAGCAAAACCGAACGAAGACAATACAACGACGTACTCGTACGAATATTAGTAAAGCTTTCTGGTCCTTTATTATCACGTTAACAAAAAATTGTGTGTGTCAGCTCCGACGCACGACTGGAGTTTACTCCTTAAGTACGATTGTCTAAACATACGCAAAAAGAGTTTATCCAACTGAAAATAAGATTAATACCATATGAAAGGGTAAATTAACAAATTAATGAAAATAATATACATATATAAATATATTTTTATTCATTTTATATACATTTATAACTAATCGGCGAAATATTTTACATTAAACTTTTCACAATAGTCAATTTCAGATGTGCACAAATATTTCATTAGGAATGTTGATAAATTATGTAATTATTATTATCTGACAATTATCATTTATTTTTTAAATATTATTTTTCAATATTAATTAGAGCAACATTACTTTCGCACCGCACCGTAGGTGCGCGCGCACCGAAAAAGTAACGAGGTCATTCAATAGTAGATTTTACCTCTCATATTTTTCTCATACCGGGCGCCTTATATATGAAAATCGATTCTTAAGGAGTAAACTCCAAAAAAAATTAAAAAAGATAAAATGGTAGCAAATCCTAACCAGTAAAAAGGATCTTCTGATTTAACTCTCGCACCGACAGCAGGCAATCCATCTTCATCTATATATGCACTTAGTTCAGGTTTACTTGGATCCCTCCAGAAGTATGATGACGTAGTATTCAGTTCTATGAAATTGGCTTTGTAGACAGTTCCAGCTGCAAAACCACGTTCATAGGCCGATTTGTTGATAATCATCGCGTCTTCCATGTCATATCCCTGGAAGAAAATTTATTTGTTATATAACAAACGTAGCTTAGAGTGGGAACTTATAATAGAAATATCACAAATTATGGTGCAATGACATTGCAGCTAATATTGTTAAGAACAAAAATTTACAAATTATTTGTTGTTGTTAAATGTTATTAATGTGTAGTCGTCTAGGATCGCGTTGGTGCCGGCGGGGTAGTCGTCCAGGCGCAGGTTGTCGTGGTGCAGCGTCACCGTCACGTCACCGTCACGTCAGAACACACTCGGGGCTCACCGTGTAGGAGACGACGGCGAGGATCGCGTTGGTGCCGGCGAGGTAGTCGTCCAGGCGCAGGTTGTCGTGGTGCAGCGTCACCGTCACGTCACCGTCACGTCAGAACACACTCGGGGCTCACCGTGTAGGAGACGACGGCGAGGATCGCGTTGGTGCCGGCGAGGTAGTCGTCCAGGCGCAGGTTGTCGTGGTGCAGCGTCACCGTCACGTCACCGTCACGTCAGAACACACTCGGGGCTCACCGTGTAGGAGACGACGGCGAGGATCGCGTTGGTGCCGGCGGGGTAGTCGTCCAGGCGCAGGTTGTCGTGGTGCAGCGTCACCGTCACGTCACCGTCACGTCAGAACACACTCGGGGCTCACCGTGTAGGAGACGACGGCGAGGA
This sequence comes from Euphydryas editha, assembly GCA_036937285.1. Lineage (NCBI taxonomy): Eukaryota > Metazoa > Arthropoda > Insecta > Lepidoptera > Nymphalidae > Euphydryas > Euphydryas editha. The sequence goes on from JAUPFZ010000023.1 coordinate 12,154,372, forward strand.
TCGCGTTGGTGCCGGCGAGGTAGTCGTCCAGGCGCAGGTTGTCGTGGTGCAGCGTCACCGTCACGTCACCGTCACGTCAGAACACACTCGGGGCTCACCGTGTAGGAGACGACGGCGAGGATCGCGTTGGTGCCGGCGGGGTAGTCGTCCAGGCGCAGGTTGTCGTGGTGCAGCGTCACCGTCACGTCACCGTCACGTCAGAACACACTCGGGGCTCACCGTGTAGGAGACGACGGCGAGGATCGCGTTGGTGCCGGCGAGGTAGTCGTCCAGGCGCAGGTTGTCGTGGTGCAGCGTCACCGTCACGTCACCGTCACGTCAGAACACACTCGGGGCTCACCGTGTAGGAGACGACGGCGAGGATCGCGTTGGTGCCGGCGGGGTAGTCGTCCAGGCGCAGGTTGTCGTGGTGCAGTGTCACCGTCACGTCACCGTCACGTCAGAACACACTCGGGGCTCACCGTGTAGGAGACGAGGGCGAGGATCGCGTTGGTGCCGGCGGGGTAGTCGTCCAGGCGCAGGTTGTCGTGGTGCAGTGTCACCGTCACGTCACCGTCACGTCACCGTCACGTCAGAACACACTCGGGGCTCACCGTGTAGGAGACGAGGGCGAGGATCGCGTTGGTGCCGGCGGGGTAGTCGTCCAGGCGCAGGTTGTCGTGGTGCAGCGTCACCGTCACGTCACCGTCACGTCACCGTCACGTCAGAACACACTCGGGGCTCACCGTGTAGGAGACGACGGCGAGGATCGCGTTGGTGCCGGCGGGGTAGTCGTCCAGGCGCAGGTTGTCGTGGTGCAGCGTCACCGTCACGTCACCGTCACGTCACCGTCACGTCAGAACACACTCGGGGCTCACCGTGTAGGAGACGACGGCGAGGATCGCGTTGGTGCCGGCGAGGTAGTCGTCCAGGCGCAGGTTGTCGTGGTGCAGCGTCACCGTCACGTCACCGTCACGTCAGAACACACTCGGGGCTCACCGTGTAGGAGACGACGGCGAGGATCGCGTTGGTGCCGGCGGGGTAGTCGTCCAGGCGCAGGTTGTCGTGGTGCAGCGTCACCGTCACGTCACCGTCACGTCAGAACACACTCGGGGCACACCGTGTAGGAGACGACGGCGAGGATCGCGTTGGTGCCGGCGGGGTAGTCGTCCAGGCGCAGGTTGTCGTGGTGCAGCGTCACCGTCACGTCACCGTCACGTCAGAACACACTCGGGGCTCACCGTGTAGGAGACGACGGCGAGGATCGCGTTGGTGCCGGCGGGGTAGTCGTCCAGGCGCAGGTTGTCGTGGTGCAGCGTCACCGTCACGTCACCGTCACGTCAGAACACACTCGGGGCTCACCGTGTAGGAGACGACGGCGAGGATCGCGTTGGTGCCGGCGGGGTAGTCGTCCAGGCGCAGGTTGTCGTGGTGCAGCGTCACCGTCACGTCACCGTCACGTCAGAACACACTCGGGGCACACCGTGTAGGAGACGACGGCGAGGATCGCGTTGGTGCCGGCGGGGTAGTCGTCCAGGCGCAGGTTGTCGTGGTGCAGCGTCACCGTCACGTCACCGTCACGTCAGAACACACTCGGGGCTCACCGTGTAGGAGACGACGGCGAGGATCGCGTTGGTGCCGGCGGGGTAGTCGTCCAGGCGCAGGTTGTCGTGGTGCAGCGTCACCGTCACGTCACCGTCACGTCAGAACACACTCGGGGCTCACCGTGTAGGAGACGACGGCGAGGATCGCGTTGGTGCCGGCGAGGTAGTCGTCCAGGCGCAGGTTGTCGTGGTGCAGCGTCACCGTCACGTCACCGTCACGTCAGAACACACTCGGGGCTCACCGTGTAGGAGACGACGGCGAGGATCGCGTTGGTGCCGGCGGGGTAGTCGTCCAGGCGCAGGTTGTCGTGGTGCAGCGTCACCGTCACGTCACCGTCACGTCAGAACACACTCGGGGCTCACCGTGTAGGAGACGACGGCGAGGATCGCGTTGGTGCCGGCGAGGTAGTCGTCCAGGCGCAGGTTGTCGTGGTGCAGCGTCACCGTCACGTCACCGTCACGTCAGAACACACTCGGGGCTCACCGTGTAGGAGACGACGGCGAGGATCGCGTTGGTGCCGGCGGGGTAGTCGTCCAGGCGCAGGTTGTCGTGGTGCAGTGTCACCGTCACGTCACCGTCACGTCAGAACACACTCGGGGCTCACCGTGTAGGAGACGAGGGCGAGGATCGCGTTGGTGCCGGCGGGGTAGTCGTCCAGGCGCAGGTTGTCGTGGTGCAGTGTCACCGTCACGTCACCGTCACGTCACCGTCACGTCAGAACACACTCGGGGCTCACCGTGTAGGAGACGAGGGCGAGGATCGCGTTGGTGCCGGCGGGGTAGTCGTCCAGGCGCAGGTTGTCGTGGTGCAGCGTCACCGTCACGTCACCGTCACGTCACCGTCACGTCAGAACACACTCGGGGCTCACCGTGTAGGAGACGACGGCGAGGATCGCGTTGGTGCCGGCGGGGTAGTCGTCCAGGCGCAGGTTGTCGTGGTGCAGCGTCACCGTCACGTCACCGTCACGTCACCGTCACGTCAGAACACACTCGGGGCTCACCGTGTAGGAGACGACGGCGAGGATCGCGTTGGTGCCGGCGAGGTAGTCGTCCAGGCGCAGGTTGTCGTGGTGCAGCGTCACCGTCACGTCACCGTCACGTCAGAACACACTCGGGGCTCACCGTGTAGGAGACGACGGCGAGGATCGCGTTGGTGCCGGCGGGGTAGTCGTCCAGGCGCAGGTTGTCGTGGTGCAGCGTCACCGTCACGTCACCGTCACGTCAGAACACACTCGGGGCACACCGTGTAGGAGACGACGGCGAGGATCGCGTTGGTGCCGGCGGGGTAGTCGTCCAGGCGCAGGTTGTCGTGGTGCAGCGTCACCGTCACGTCACCGTCACGTCAGAACACACTCGGGGCTCACCGTGTAGGAGACGACGGCGAGGATCGCGTTGGTGCCGGCGGGGTAGTCGTCCAGGCGCAGGTTGTCGTGGTGCAGCGTCACCGTCACGTCACCGTCACGTCAGAACACACTCGGGGCTCACCGTGTAGGAGACGACGGCGAGGATCGCGTTGGTGCCGGCGGGGTAGTCGTCCAGGCGCAGGTTGTCGTGGTGCAGCGTCACCGTCACGTCACCGTCACGTCAGAACACACTCGGGGCACACCGTGTAGGAGACGACGGCGAGGATCGCGTTGGTGCCGGCGGGGTAGTCGTCCAGGCGCAGGTTGTCGTGGTGCAGCGTCACCGTCACGTCACCGTCACGTCAGAACACACTCGGGGCTCACCGTGTAGGAGACGACGGCGAGGATCGCGTTGGTGCCGGCGGGGTAGTCGTCCAGGCGCAGGTTGTCGTGGTGCAGCGTCACCGTCACGTCAGAACACACTCGGGGCTCACCGTGTAGGAGACGACGGCGAGGATCGCGTTGGTGCCGGCGGGGTAGTCGTCCAGGCGCAGGTTGTCGTGGTGCAGCGTCACCGTCACGTCACCGTCACGTCAGAACACACTCGGGGCTCACCGTGTAGGAGACGACGGCGAGGATCGCGTTGGTGCCGGCGGGGTAGTCGTCCAGGCGCAGGTTGTCGTGGTGCAGCGGCCGGAACAGCGGCGTGGCGCCGGTCTGCAGGCGGTACAGCTTGGTCTCGGCATTGGTTGCCCACGTGTGGATGGGGGTACCCATGGTTTGTTTACCCATCTGACACTGGTACATGTTACTGTGGAAAACAAGTTTTATCACAGTCCGCGATGACATATCATCTATACATATCTAAGATACAATAATTTTTAAAATCTGTAATATCTTCTAGTTTTTATTTAAATGCTTTATTGCAGGGCATATTGAGTGTCCATTAAATTCCCAATGTAACTTATACTTTTACCTAAATAAGCAAACCATGTATATTAATTGTCCAGTAAATTCCCAATGTACTAGTTACAACTTACAATTTTATTTTTATTATTTTTTCAGGTAGAATTCGAACGCACTTTTTGTAGTAATTTTATAAAGTATATATTTTTGACGTGATAACGTTTAGTAAATTGATGATGGGGTGCCCGTTCGAAGAAGATGACGTCATCATTGTCACAATTAGTGAGCGAGAGCGCAGAACAAGCGATAGAGAGGCACGATTAGCCTAGGCGTTCTGTCTTACACTCCATCGGACCGCGTTCGAGTAAAAAAGACAGTGGCGCCACGCAATCTACACGCGAACTGTTTTGTAGGGATGTTCATCGGAAAAAATATCGATATTTTTACTATCGATAATTATCGAATCGTTTTATCGATATTTATCGATAATTATGGAATGAATAGTTATCGATAATTATCGGAGGAAAAGTTATCGATAGTTGGCGACAGTTATCGATAATTATCGGATAAAAATTGTCGATAGTTGACGAAAGTTATCGATAATTATCGGTCGATAGTTATCGATAATTATCGAATTAAAAAATATCGATAATTATCGGATCAAAATTATCGAATAACACTTATCGATAATTATTGTATAAACAGTTATAATTAATTATCGAAGGAAAAGTTATCGATAGTTGGCGACAGTTATCGATAATTATCGGATAAAAATTATCGATAGTTGACGAAAGTTATCGATAATTATCGGTCGATAGTTATCGATATTTATCGAATGAAAAATTATCGATAATTATCGGATCAAAAATATCGAATAACTCTTATCGATAATTATCGATAATTATCGAATGGAAAATTATCGAGTATTTACGAATTATCGATAATTATCGCACACCCCTACTGTTTTGTGATTTGTCAATTGTTTGGTAGAAGTAGGGATGTACATCGATAAAAAATATCGATAATTTTACTATCGATGATTATGGGATCGTTTTATCGATAGTTATCGATAATTATCGTATGAACAGTTATCGATAATTATCGAAGGAAAAGTTTTCGATAGTTGGCGACAGTTATCGATAATTATCGGATAAAAATTATCGATAGTTGACGAAAGTTATCGATAATTATCGGTCGATAGTTATCGATATTTATCGAATGAAAAATTATCGATAAGTATCGGGTCAAAATTATCGAATAACACTTATCGATAATTATCGAATGGAAAATTATCGAGTATTTACGAATTATCGATAATTATCGCACACCCCTACTGTTTTGTGATTTGTCAATTGTTTGGTAGAGAGTACCACTTGAAACACTCTCCTTGATTTCCTACTTTTCCTATCATCTTCCTATCCTTAACAAAATAACTCAGATTGGAAAATCTTAAATATCACACTATCATATATATGTATATAAAAAAAAGTACTACACTATCATATATATGTAAAGTAATACACACTATCATATTATAATATATGTGATAATAATTCAATTCGATTCATAAAAGTATACAATTCTACATCTATGTTTTCTTATGACGTTATCACGTAAAAATTATCGTCTGTAAACCGACTTTACGGACAACCATTTTTTTTTAATTAATAATTAAAATAATTTTATTGTAAATGTGAAGCTACCACAGATTCGGAATTTAGATTCTGCTAGGAGAAACCTAACACTAATAAAAAAACCGTCCATATAATATTCAATCATCATCATCATCAGTCATATCCTGCATAAAAAACAGCGCCACTAAACCCACACATCTTTGTCATTTATATAATCTTCTAAAGAATAATATGCTTTGGCTATTAAAGACTTTTTAACAAAACAAGACTTTTTAACAAACAAACAAAAAATTGAATAAAATAGCTATAAAAATCATCAAAAAAAAATTTTTTTTTAAGTTTTAAAATAAAAGTAGCGGGAAAAAATGATCAGGACTGATCATGCATGAAAAATGGCCGGGATCAGGCCTATTCGTGTATAATCAGGCCTGTTCATCTATGAGCAGGCCTGATCATGTATGAACAGGCCTGAAATTAGACAACATCATGTCTGATCAGGTCTAGTTCTATGCATGATCATATCTGAAGAGGAAAAATACGTTTAGGCCATACATGGTCATGCCTACTCATGCCTGATGTCAGACATGATCATGCCTGTTCATGTATGAGCATGCCTGAAATTAGATATGATCATGCCTGTTCATGTCTGATCAGGTCTGTTCAGGCCCGGTCATTTTTCATGTATGATAAGGCCTAATCATTTTTTCCCAGGCAGTTCTTATATAAATAGGATTCTCGCAATCATTACTATTTTTTTTAGGGTTTATATGAACCATAATAATTTAGAAAAATATTGATACAAATATCAATTTTTTAAACTTTCTTAAAATAAATTACCAAATACTATAACTTATCTATAAACCACAAAAAAAAAGAAAAACATTTTTCGTGTTACGCAGTAAAATATGATTTTCGATCAATTCTTACCGGGGTGACTGGTTGCAGTCTGGCATGGGAACCAACTGTGCCAAATTGCTCAAGAAAGTTGACTTTGACAGCTCCAAATGTGTTGTTTTACCTGAATTTATTTAAAAACATATAATTTGCAAGTCATGAATGAAGGGTTCTTATAATTCAACTAAACGTCATCAATCTTGGTGAATAATTATAATAAATATTATACTTTGAAGATTGAATAAGTGCAGGAAAAACTTTAAAAAGTATGCTCGTTTTAGAATTGTTTTTTTAAGTGTTAATGTTTATTAATCTATTAAATTTAAATAATCACTTTGAAATAATATTTTACCTAGTATTATACCAACGAAATAAGAACCAAGACATAAATTCATTGGTAAGATTGTGCTATATAATTTTAGTCAACGTAAATATATCTAGTTTTTAGATGGGATTAAAAAATACAATAGAGTTTTTACATAGTGATAAAACTTAATATTTTAATAAGCCTTATCTATTTACACGAAATCGATTTTTGCAAGTGTCTAAACTGGATCTAATTCTATTTATAGTATACATAAACGAGCTATGTGGGAAATATTACATTTGAAAAGTTACTAAAAAAAAATAATGCCAAAATAAATAAGCTTAGTTAAAAGCGAAAACGGACGTATTTCAATTTATCCAAGGCATATTTTTATCTCCCTACTGGCTTTACTCCATAAAACTACTGTAACATCATTTAAATGTGTGCGACATGACTTTATAATTAAGAATATTTTGGCTATTTTTCAAAGCATGCAAACCGAACAACCATGCAAAACTTCTTAGTCTGTAAATGACCTTGGATGAATTCAAGATTCAAAATTTGAGAAAGACATCTTGAAAATTATAAAAATCGAGAAAACTCGAAATTCCTTTTTTCTATTGATGTTTACAGGATAAGAGAGACTTAAAGCATGCTAGGATTTAAAAGATTATGTGAATAGTCAAATCTAAAATGGAGTGGCGAAAAATACTCAAAAGGGATATCGGGACCATTTTTAAGAAATTTGTGTTTTTACCTACCTCTGATTATCTCATTTTGTGTGACAGCAATATCCAAATAAAGTTGTTCCATTGTCCCAATAAGTTCCAACTGTCCCGTAGACAAGTTAATAACGGGTCTCATCATACGAGCTTCGGTTGTGAACAGAAATACTCCCGCGTATTGCGCACAAATCTGTATTTACATAATTTATTGCAAATCACAAATTCGAGCATTACCACTTTTAATTCAAATTGGATAACTTTTTTACCAACATAAATGTAATTGGAACGGTACATGACGACAACTCCAAAGTATTTGGTTCTATTGACAACTTAAATTTAGTTGTAGCAGTCTATTGTGTTCGCAACTTAAATGCAATTATAACTAACAGTACTCGTATTTAATAACAACTTAAAAGCAGTTGTAATAAAATATTGTTGATAAATTACTACCAAATGTTAATTATTGACAACTTTAAAACACTAACAGACATGTAAATAATTTTGCAATTTTTTTCTATATTGTGCAGTGGACACTGTATCTAGCTCACAAGCTTATGGTGACGGGTTTGATCACCGCTCAAATCGGCAATTTTTTTAACGACCATACAGATACGTGTGTATTATACATGCTCTGAATGTTGACAATCATTCTTATGTAGTGGTTGGTACGAGTAGTCGCCTTAAGTCTGCTGGTCGCGGGTTCGATTTCCGCTCGGGGCAGATGGTCGCGAGTTCGATTCCCGCTGAGGGCAGGTATTTGTATTTGTAAACATTTGTTCTGGCCTGACTGTATGTCCTTGTGGGTCTCCCAACCGTGCCTCGGATGGCACGTAAAGCCGTCGGTCCCGTTTGTTAACACCGACACCTGATAACGATCGTTACTCATGGTAGAAAAATTGTCCACCAATGCTCCGTGGAGGAGTGTGGTGGATTAAGCTCGAAGCTTTCTCCTAGTATTATCCTTATATGGAGAAGAGGGCTTTACCCAGCAGTGGGGGGTTTACAGGTTGATTAAGTTTAGTTCAAAATGTTTTTCTTGTGTGTTTTCGACCCCCGAAACAGAGTAATCTAGAAGGGGCTGTTGGTTGCAAAGCAATCATTACATTATTATTCACTAGCCTCTGCCCACGTCTTCACCCGCGTGGATGTCGGTTATCGCGACCAAAAAAAAAAATCCTATGTTACTTCTAATACCTCCAAGAATATGTGTACAAAGTTTCATGATGATCGGTTAAGTCGTTTTCGCGTGAAAGCGTAACAAATGTAATGTGATGTTTCATAACATATAAAGGATAGTATGGTGTTACTGACCTGTTTCTTGGGTATCAGAACAATTTCAGTGGTAATGGGCATATCTTCGCCTTTGACCTTTAGTGTACGGAGATACGAAGTGCTTCTGCGTACGGTGTCTTCACGAAAATATCCTACTAATCTACCGTCTATGAACACCGGGTATTTGTATACGTCGCGATATATCGGAGTGTGAGCCACTGAGCTTATAGGTTCCATACCTGGTTAAAATTACAAGTTACTATAATATTTACTATTTATTTATTTGGTATACTAAGGATTGTTACAATATTACTTACAACTAGTGGTTAAACTTAAATTGTTTGTTCTCGGTTCACAAACAATTATAGGTATTAAATAAATGTAAATTTTCAAGATGGATCGTGACTGTCTTTATAAATGTTATGTTAAAGAGTGTCTTCGTAAATGTATGCATTTTCCGTTTTTTGACACCGGTGGCGCCCTTTCTTCTTTCTTTTGTTACGTGTCAAGCGCTAGTTTTCGAAATAAAATATCATGTTTTTTTTTAGAAATCTAACCTGACTTTCATTGAAATATTGCCTAAATCTAAAATATAGAATGTTTCATCAAGTAAGGAAGATCGTTCATAAAAATGTTAAAAAAGATAGGACCGGGATGAAATCCTTGTGAAATACCAGAATTCATGTCGCGTGGCGTGGAGGAAAAACCATTAACTACTACGTAGCAAGAGCGCTTCGAAATGTGTGATTCAAGCCATGATAAAACAAAGTCTCCCACACCATATGCTGACATCTTTTTAAGGATAATTTGGTGTGAAACTCTATTAAAGGCTTTGCTAAAGTCAGCGTACACAGCGTGCGTGATTATAAATGTATAAAGTTAACAGTTATTATAATAATAATAAAAGAAATAATAAAATTAAACTGTTACAGATCCGTCACATGTTAATATTAATAATGTATCAACAAATAGAAAAAAAATTCAAAAATATAAAATCTGTTTATTTAAATATTTAATAAAAGGGATAAATGGGTGTGTGCTACATATCTACTTTAATTAACTAATTAAAAAATGTTACATAATGTGTTAATTGACAATTCAAAATTGTTTTTGAAGCCTACTTGAATAAAGAAACATTTGATTTGATTTGATGATTTGATTATTAATTTTGTAAGTTTATAAGAGCTCATGATATAGATATTAAACTAGCAACATAGTGTCTGTGTGTGTGTGTTATGTTTGAAAAGATGTAGAACTATAAATATGTGCAATATACATACCACACTTTCCTAAAACGAATGGTAGATTTGCTAGTTGCTTGGGATCGGAATGCTGGGTGACCTAGATAAAAAAAAATAGGATTGAATATAGGTACTTTTAGTAAAGACAACTTAAAAGAAAAAACAAAAAAACATTTTCGATATAGAAATAAGTATTTTTATACAAATAACATTAGTATTAAGTAAAATTATTTTTGAATTACTAATTGTATAAAAATAACCTGCAATGCTACATCAACAAAATTCTAAACCTAAATCACATAGCCGTTACTGGTTTAAAATTTTGGTGATTCTCATTTTAGTTTATAACACGAGTCGCAAGTAGTGTGCAAGCGCCAGACACCTGTGCACGGGGCACACGAAGCCCCACGCGTCCGGCAGCAGCTGCCGCGACAGAGAGAGAGAGAGAGAGAGAGATACCTGCGCGGAGGCCGTGAGGTGGTTGAGCAGGCCGCAGGGCGCGCCGTCGGGCGTGTGCACGGGGCACACGAAGCCCCACGCGTCCGGCAGCAGCTGCCGCGAGAGAGAGAGAGAGAGATACCTGCGCGGAGGCCGTGAGGTGGTTGAGCAGGCCGCAGGGCGCGCCGTCGGGCGTGTGCACGGGGCACACGAAGCCCCACGCGTCCGGCAGCAGCTGCCGCGAGAGAGAGAGAGAGAGAGAGAGAGAGAGAGAGAGAGAGAGAGAGAGAGAGAGAGAGAGAGAGAGAGAGAGAGAGAGAGAGAGAGAGAGAGAGAGAGAGAGAGAGAGATACCTGCGCGGAGGCCGTGAGGTGGTTGAGCAGGCCGCAGGGCGCGCCGTCGGGCGTGTGCACGGGGCACACGAAGCCCCACGCGTCCGGCAGCAGCTGCCGCGAGAGAGAGAGAGAGAGAGAGAGAGAGAGAGAGATACCTGCGCGGAGGCCGTGAGGTGGTTGAGCAGGCCGCAGGGCGCGCCGTCGGGCGTGTGCACGGGGCACACGAAGCCCCACGCGTCCGGCAGCAGCTGCCGCGAGAGAGAGAGAGAGAGAGAGAGAGAGAGAGAGAGAGAGATACCTGCGCGGAGGCCGTGAGGTGGTTGAGCAGGCCGCAGGGCGCGCCGTCGGGCGTGTGCACGGGGCACACGAAGCCCCACGCGTCCGGCAGCAGCTGCCGCGAGAGAGAGAGAGAGAGATACCTGCGCGGAGGCCGTGAGGTGGTTGAGCAGGCCGCAGGGCGCGCCGTCGGGCGTGTGCACGGGGCACACGAAGCCCCACGCGTCCGGCAGCAGCTGCCGCGAGAGAGAGAGAGAGAGAGAGAGAGAGAGAGAGAGAGAGAGAGAGAGAGAGAGATACCTGCGCGGAGGCCGTGAGGTGGTTGAGCAGGCCGCAGGGCGCGCCGTCGGGCGTGTGCACGGGGCACACGAAGCCCCACGCGTCCGGCAGCAGCTGCCGCGAGAGAGAGAGAGAGAGAGAGAGAGAGAGAGAGAGAGATACCTGCGCGGAGGCCGTGAGGTGGTTGAGCAGGCCGCAGGGCGCGCCGTCGGGCGTGTGCACGGGGCACACGAAGCCCCACGCGTCCGGCAGCAGCTGCCGCGAGAGAGAGAGAGAGAGATACCTGCGCGGAGGCCGTGAGGTGGTTGAGCAGGCCGCAGGGCGCGCCGTCGGGCGTGTGCACGGGGCACACGAAGCCCCACGCGTCCGGCAGCAGCTGCCGCGAGAGAGAGAGAGAGAGAGAGAGAGAGAGAGAGAGAGAGAGAGAGAGAGATACCTGCGCGGAGGCCGTGAGGTGGTTGAGCAGGCCGCAGGGCGCGCCGTCGGGCGTGTGCACGGGGCACACGAAGCCCCACGCGTCCGGCAGCAGCTGCCGCGAGAGAGAGAGAGAGAGATACCTGCGCGGAGGCCGTGAGGTGGTTGAGCAGGCCGCAGGGCGCGCCGTCGGGCGTGTGCACGGGGCACACGAAGCCCCACGCGTCCGGCAGCAGCTGCCGCGCCTCCGTCGTGCGCATCTCCATGAAGAACGAGCCGCGGTGGATCGCCCTAGACGACGATACATGTTCTTATTATTTTTGAAGTTAAACTTCTATATACTGTATCAGCTTGTAAATTACCCACTGCTGAGCGAAAGCCTCTTCTCCATATAGAAGAAGGGTTGGAGCTTAATCCTCCAGCAGTTCCACTGGGGGTTGGCGGATAATTTATCTACCATGAGTAACGATCGCTATCAGATATAACAAACGGGACTGACGACTTTACGTGCTCTCCGAGGCACGGTGGGGAGACCCACAAGGACATACACCCAGGCTGGAAACAAATATTTGTACAAATACAAATATATGTCCCGAGTGGGAATCGAACCCGCGACCGCCGGCGTGCGGCATTCTGGCAAATACTCGTACCACTACACCAGAACGGTCAAAAACACTGACGCGGGTAAAACTGTGGAGCGCAGCTAGTCGCTTAAACGTTTATTGCCAACGCGAGAACTTCAATGAAAGAGTCGATAAATAATTACACACAAAAAATAGGCTCCAATAATGTTGGAGGGATAGAAAAAAAAAGTGTGCTGGAACATATTATAGAAGAAGTGAAACTTCAACGGACAAGTAGCCCGGTTGTTATCATGGACACCTGATAGCGATCGTTACTCAGGGTAGAGAAATTATCCGCCAACCCGCAGTGGAGCAGCTGGTGGATTAAGCTCCAACCCTTCTTCTATACGGAGAAGAGGCCTTTGCTCAGCAGTGGGTGTTTTACAGACTGGTACAATACAAAATGTTGTATCTGGCCTAGCCTGTATCTGGGTGGCTATTACGTAACTTGCATGATCGCGAGAAATCGCCGTGGTGTGTCTAATTTCAATACTAATTGAGACTCAGCGCTAGTATTGAAATTCGACACCACAGTGATTTCTCGCAATCGCGCAAGTTACGTAAGAGTCCCACCCGTTTCTTTTTTATCTTCAAACGACATTTCATCGTAAAAAAAAAAAAAAATTGTACGTATGTGTAACCTTTACACGCGGTTGAAGTAAAACTTCTTTGACATTGTGACCGATAATGAATAAGTTAAAAATAAATAAGTCGTGTTAGAATTCAAAAACATATATGTTGATAATATAACAACAGTATATATACACTTATTTCTATCGAGCATTATTCATAATATATACATTAATTATTTATCATTATACTTTAAAAATTTAAAAATCAAATTCTATCGTATATAAACGCGTCGCCGCTGTAACACGTTTCCGTTGCATTGTCGTCGTTCAAAGCATTCAGTTACCGCTAAGTCGTTAAAGAAGTTTTACTTCAAAAATATTAATAAATATCAATAAATTTCGTAAATATTACATAAAAAGGAAAGATAACAAAGCATTAAAAAATAATACATACTTGAAATGTGACATATATCGCATTCTATTAATGTTCTCAGCGACGATCGTCAATCCCTTGTATTGCGCAAGGTTAACATTGTTTGAAGGAGCGTTGCCTGTTGCTAAAAATGTTTCAAACTTTTGTTCCAATGTACCAGCAGTGCGGATAACTTGCTGTAACTCTTTCTGTAGACAAATGTACAGAAATATTTTAATATGTATATTGCAAATTTAAATCAAATTGTATCAATATACGTTGACAACTTAAATGTAAATGTTAATATAATTGCAACTGCATCTGTATCTGGAGATAATGCAATTAATGTATTGACAATTGTAATACAACTACATTTATTGGACATTAAAACAACTAAAAAAACAGTTACATCAGCATTTTTAAGCCGGTTAATGATATGAAATTGCTCTAAATTGCAGAAATATTTAATCGTAAATTGATAATTCCATAGATTCGGTCGAAATATTGTTAATGAATGGGGTTTCTTTGTGCGTACCTCACCAATTTAAATTTAAAATAGTTACACTCGTTAATATCGTAACGATGACAGCACGATTATTACGAAAAATATATACATGCATATACCGATGTCTACGTAGGTTGAAGCGTAGGCATCAACAGGTAGTAAACAGGGTTCGAGGATATATATCAATGTATATATATCGCACCTTTAGAATTGAAGTGGCTTAATCCAAAATTCTTGTTTTTTGGTAAACGCCAAAAATGTAACTGAAGAATTGGCTATTTTTTAGTTTTTCGATTATAATACTCTAGGTTAAGTGCTTTATGTCACAATTTTAGTCATTAACTATAGACTAGGAATTATTTTAATGATTGAATACTAAACCTGTAGGTATAACTAATTAGAACCTTTATTAATTAATCATTGAAAAAAAAGAGTTACTTATTTTCTGAAAACAATTAAATGTTATTGGCTTATTCGACTTTGTGTCTTTTATTTACTTTACAATACAAAAAACAATTGTGACCATTTAAAAAAAGAGGCGATTAATTTCTGATGTTATATTTTTGCTTGGTGACTAATTTTGGAATATGCTAGTTTAATTTTAAATGAATTGCTAAATTAAAGGAAAATGAAAAACAGAGTCTGCTTTCATATTCGTGTATTTTGAAATTTTGGCTTAGTAACCATCTGCTAACCATCCTTAAACACTAATCAGCGCTTAGGTACTGCTACTGCCATCACAATATCATGTCACTTAGCAAAAATATATTTTGGTCTTATGAATACTTATTAGAAAATCAGACTCGAAAATGCCTTAATAGATGCTTATAATATTTATTACCGAGATCAGTTATATCACACGTGAAATATACCCAACTGAGTATTATTTCCCAACAAATGGTTTAACGCAATATTTGTTATACATTAGTTTAAGTTTATAAAACTATTAATAGTTTTAAATAATCTGCAAATAGTAAACTTTTGATAAAAGAATATAAAACAAAACACTTATTAAACACTAATAAACCAAAAGTTATTTATTTATAGTTGAAAAATTAGCTATAAAATGCTTATAAACATAACTAAAAAAGAATTAACATAACAAAAACACATTTATGAAATCAAAACAGTGGCAAAAAACATAAATTGCTTCAAAACTAAAAAGAGATCAAAATATATGACTAATGTAGTCATTAATTAAGTCATAAAACCAGGCGTATGTAGTAGGGATAGTTCTTATAAAATAACACATATTTTTCTTTTTATATTCTGCAAGCTCTATTTTGTTACTTTAAGCTTTCGATAGTGTAATTTCACCCGCTTTTTCATTTTATTTCTTTTATTGCGCATATTTACTTTCTTAAATCTTTTTCAGCGTCTGAATTTTTATAGTAAATAAAAAAAAATCGTCCTTAACAAATCTTAACAATAATTTTATCTCGCTATTTGAGTCCCTCCAACCCACTGCATTTTTATCAACATCCTGATTAAAGTTTTACCCCCATTCTTTCTACAACACTCTGAAGTCTATAAAAAAAATTGTAATCTAACTCTTCTACTCTGAATGGAGTGCCCATTTTTCTAGCACTTCTTAGTAAAAACACATATTGTTGAGTTATGTAAATAGGACCAGATCTTGGTTTCTCTTTATTTCTTTTTCTATTAAACTATTTGCATTGTCCCCCTCGTTCTGTGTATGTCCTTTAATCAAATATTTATGCGTTAGTGATTGAATGTTTTCAAAATAGGCCAAAATACACAGCACAAATATTAGTTACGTTAATATTACATCGATCACTTCTCTTTTCCTCTCGGCACAAATTTTTTTCTTTAATATGCTTCTCATACGTTTTTTGAATACCTTTCATCTACTGATGCTAATTCATATCTTGTACGTCGTTTAAACAAATCCTTTTTTGGGCTTAAAAAAAACTAATATTAAATTCAGTTGTAAATATTAATTAAAAAACTCAGTATGGGGTGTGAGGTTTGTTTTCTTTGGTTTGATTCGGTTTTTGTTCTTTTATACTCTTGCTACTATCAATATATTCTCTTGTAGTGGAAAATCTTAGATAATGGGACTCTATGCGCCGTATACTATTAAAATGGTTTTTAATATCTTGTACAAGACTTGGGTCAATCGGCGCTCGGCTTATAGAACGCCCTCTAAGATCTTCTACGAAACCATTGGAATTCGTTTTCATTTTCACAGTTCTTATTTGTCTCTGTTATATCTAATGTATTAATAAAAAAGGTTTTACATACGCGAATTCTTTGGCTATTGACAGTAAAATAAAAGGCTGTGTTTGGTTTACGAGTTAATGTTTATTTTGCCTCCGTTTTTTCCCGCTAATGAAGAAGACTTTGATGACGATATGCTGGAACTTGAAGATGACGACGTAAAAGAACTGGATGATGATGTACTATTGGACCGATCTATGTTTTGTGATGTTTGTTCTTCATTAGTTGAACCAACGTTATACCTACCAGCACCACTTATTTTCGACGTATTGGTAACATCTTTTAGAATCCGTTGTTCAGTTTTCACTTGGGGTAAAATTTCAGGATTCATATTAAGACTTCAATCTGTCGCCTTATCCAAAGGTAGTTTCGAAAGGTTTTCCCTATCACACTCTTTGGATTTACTTTGAACACTAGTATGACCTTCGGTACTTGCTGTTCTCATCCCTTCACACTGTTCTTGCATTTTATTTCTGGTTTAATAGTTGCAAAATAAGATCTACTCTTATTTTTATTATTGATTTTAAACTTTAACAGTAATAAACATAAAATAACTCAATTAAAATAAAGCTTTCTAAGTCACACATCATTCAGTAAAGAAAAAGCATATTTACATATATGTCTCCGCAGTTACAAAGTCGGTTAGTAAAGTAAAGCCATAGTATAAAATAGGGCTTCATCCAACAAGCAATATTTAGTAATAAAGTGACGGCAGTACAAATACGACACCACAATATGATAAGCATTTAGTACTGAAACGACCAAAACCAAAAAGATTTATTACAAAAATAAATGTCGAATGAATAACTTACCTTAAATTTAGCATTGAAACGGCGGATTACAATTTACGTCGCTTACGGAGCAACCGCGCGGCACCCAACGTTTAGCACTATCCATGCAAAACCGAATAGGGTCTTTTAATAGTGAGAGACGCGCTGAAGGCGCGTGATTTAAAAGAGACGGAAATTGTAAGTTTGTCCTTTTCTGGGCTAAAATACTCTGTATAAATTTAATAAACTGATAGAATACATGTTTATAAGTCGTTTAATGTATAAAAGTCATTTTCTTAAAATTTTTAGTTAAGTCACTTCAATTCTAAAGGTGCGATATCATGATATATATCCGATATATATCAAATGATTTTTTATGATATACATATCAATACAAAATTGGTTCAAAATGTTTATATTATTAAGTAATTTTTGGTACGTATTTTTAATTAACGTTATATTCGTTACTGTATTTCTACTTCCCAAATGTAGAAGGCGTCGGAGTAGAGTTAAAACAAATTCCCTAATACGGCATTATTTTATTATTTTATTTGAAACTTAACAGTGTATTGCGAATGACTGATAACTGATTTGATAACTAAAAGACTTATTTGATTATATTCTAGAGTGATTATTTGTAATGTTTATTGTTTTATAATAATAACCTTTAATTCCGGACTATCCCATATAGTGTTAGTTACAAAGTTTTCTTATAACCGTTAATAATAACAAATTTAAATCGAAATTAAATCAACGAATAAATTCAATCACCTAAAAATTAAAAGCAAAAAAAAAATATTTTTTTACTCAAAATCAATACCAAAATTCAATGAAAATTATAAATTAAAATTAAGAATTCAAAATCAATACTAAAATTCAATCAAAAACTAGAACTACTAAAATTCAATTAAAGTCACAATTAAAATTAAAATCTAAATCCAATCAATACCAACTAAGTTTAAATTACAATTCAGTCAAAATATATTTCAAAAAATTCAAAATTAAAACCAAAACCAAAATTAAAATCAAAATCAAGACCAAAATCAAAATTTGTTTTGTTACCTAAGTGTAGATGACCATTGACTGATTAGAATTTATAAAAATGTTTTATGTTATTAAGTTGTTTTTTTAATATATTAGATTTTATGTTTTTTGAGGTGATTTTGCCTGATCTAGAAAAAGATTTTATGTTTTGGTTTCATTTGTCCGATTTTAAGTACCTAACTAAATAAATAAAACTTTAAAAGCATTTTAGTTTTATTTTTTTTATAATTCATTATGTTTATGTAACACATATGCAATTGCAACACATGAATAATACACAAATGCAATAAATTAATAATATAGCTTTCATACAAAATGGATATATATCAAAATTTTGATATATATCGGATATATATCATAAATATCCTATATTTTGATATTTATAATAAATATAGGATATTTTCGAACCCTGGTAGTAGATATATCCAATCGCAATTTTCCTTTGAAGTTTAACTGATATTATTAAAGACCAATATAAACAGTCTCTGATAAAGTTCATCTTGTAAATACTGGTAGGCTATCAGAGACTATCAGAAGTTTTTTTTATTTTATAGGTTTCATTCAGAACACAGTTCAGTTGAGAACTAATAAAATAAAACTTTGAGTTTTATAGGTTGCGAATAATAATATCTGACAGATAAAGTGAAGTTTGATGGTGAAACAGAAAATATCATTAATATTATCTGAAACTTTATCGACAACCGATGAAATTGACTCTGACATGTTTACTATATCTAACAACAACTAATAGAATGGCAACTGTTATAGTTGCTAATAAAAATTTTGCTGTATCTGATGACGACTTAACAGCAATCGTAATTGTTACTATTTTTTATTTATTAATTTATTATATAAATAACCATTTTCTTGGCATAGATATTAACATATAAGAAATTAAAACATAATAAATATTACGACAAAAACAAAACAAAAAATGTCTGAGGTAATAGGAGCTGGCTCAGTTACTACTCACTTGGGACCAAGATCCTGGGAAGAGTTGGTTTTCAGTCCAGTCCCTTCCCATAGATATTGTGTAGGAGATGATTATATATCATCTCATTTACTATAATTATAATATATTTTTGCATTATAAAATTATTCAAAATCTATAATATAAAAATAAGTCGGGTTTTCCTTCCTGACGCTATAATTCCAGAACGCACTAACCGATTTCCACGGTTTTGCATTCGTTGGAAAGGTCTCGGGCTCCGTGAGGTTTATAGCAAACAAAATTCAGAAAAAATGTCAACAGAAAAGCAGGAAAACAGGGAAAATCATTTTTCACATACAGCGCCATCTCTGATACATAGCATGTACTACAAACCAATATGGTTTTGCATGGTGATGGAGTAGATGGCGCCAGTACGTGGTGTGAGTATCCCTCACGAAAATAAGTTGGTGGCGAAACGGAGTTCGCCGGGTTTGCTAGTATACAGGGTGACTGGCGAGATACTATCACTATCGAGATAGGATATAGGAGATAGGCGAGATACTATCGGTGTTTAAGGAGAGTGCTCGGTGCATGGTTCTCATTCGAATTATGTAAAAATATAACATAAATATTAATAAGCTTCTAAGTAAAGTTGCCCAACAGTTATCTAATTATTTACGCGTCGTCTGGACACCCTAGTTTCCACGCGGTAGTTAATTACGTCCAAACACCGCCAAGTGTTAACAGGGTTGGCGGATAATTCCCTAACATAAGTAACGATCGTTATCTTGTCTATGATAACAACAGTGATCGACGGCTGTACGTGCTCTCCGAGGCACGGTAGGGACCCACAAGGACATACACCCAGACCGGAAAAAATATTTGTACAAATATCTGTCCCAAGCGGGAATCGAACCCGCGACCACCAGCGCGTGGCGTTGCAGTTGAGGCAACTACTCGCACCACTACACCAGAACGTCGCGTGTCGTGTTTTCATTTAATGATATTAACGAATTATTTACAACGATTTTCAATCATTAAACTACCTATTTACCTACATAACTACACTAACACACACACAGTCACTTTTAACAGTTTCGAAAGCAATGGTGATTCTGCATTTGTGTATTGATAAGCCATACCTAGTTACTAATGACAGATTACACTGACACACGACAGATTAGGTATACGCGTATGATCGATCGCTAGGCGCGCAGGAGCCGGGAAGACACACGCAAAAAACACAACAAAAAACACACAAACAAAAACCCAACTGCGTAAAATACTCTTATTATAAACAAAAAAGAATAAAACAATTTACTAGCTTTCATTTGATACCCATATTGCTACAGTAAGAAAAAAATCAACCCCCCCCCCCTCCTTCATTCCGCCATTTGCGGGCGCCATTTTGAAAATTTATGTAGCCTATGTCACTACTACAATTTAGACAAATCCAACGACACGTCCTCATATGTCAAAAACCGTCCAGCCGTTAGGGCTGTAGGGCGTGCCAAAGAAATGGACATACATACATACATATTACATACATACATTCGAAAAACATAACCCTCCTTCTGTCGCAGTCGAGTAAAAAACAATCAGTGTTAGCATAATGAATACGAGCAGCTCCTCAGAGTCTGATTTGGAAGCAATGGATTTTATTTTATCCCTACCCAGAAACTTAAGGCGTAGGAAAAATTACGGATGAAGAATTTCAATTGAGATATCGCTTTAATTAAATAAGAACACACAGATAAAGTGGACAATGATGTCGTTCATAAATAAGGACTAAAACAGTGCTAAGCCACTTATTTATTCTCGAAAAAAATATTCTAGTAAATAAAACTAGCATTCAAGATGAATTAAAGTAATAAAATCAATTTTAGACACGATCTCTTAAACAGAGCCATCTAGCTGTAAATAAAAGTACAAGTTTGTAATGTACGACGTAAATGACAAGTAAACCAAGAAAATAAACATGTATTTAAAATTACATTAAATTTCTAAATATGATTCTGTTAAATAGGAATTAATTATTTTATAAACATTGAACATTCTATTTCGCTGACAACAAATAAGTAAAATGTATGTTAATAACTCGTGTACGACTATAAAAACCTTATATCTTTACACAATAAATGAAACGATGATTATTTGAGAATCAACAGAGTTCTAGTAAACAAAAACAATTATGTTTATTAAATAAAAGCAAGCAATAATAGTAATAATAAGCCATCTAGCGACCAGTGACCAAAATAATTAATTGATTATAATATTAGCAGACATTGTAATAGTTTTTTCACTAGGTGTCGCTAGATAAAGATCAGATTTGATAGAAGAATTTTTTTAATACGTTGAAAAATGATAAAGTTACTTTTGAAAATATTAAAAAAAAAAAAACACCACAAAAATAAACTTTATCATTTGTTGAACAGCTAACTGTTGTTTATTAAATAAAAGCAAGGAACTACGGTCCTGGCAGACCAGTAGTTTTGCTACTTGCCGATAGAGGAATACTAATCACCGAACTTTCTAGACAAAATAAATAATTTAATTTAAATATTACTTACGAGTTGAAAGATATGTTTATTCCATTTGATTTTGATGTGATGAGCAACAAATTCGTTGACTAGGTAAATAATGTAATCTTTGAACAAAAATAAATATGAACTGTTCACCTATCTTGGTATTTCCGGCGTATTTAAAATGGAATCATACTTATTTACAACTATTTTCAATCATTAAACTACCTATTTACCTACATAACTACACTAACACACACACAGTCACTTTTAACAGTTTCGAAAGCAATGGTGATTCTGCATTTGTGTATTGATAAGCCATACCTAGTTACTAATGACAGATTACACTGACACACGACAGATTAGGTATACGCGTATGATCGATCGCTAGGCGCGCAGGAGCCGGGAAGACACACGCGTGCGCGGCATGCCGAGGCTTACGCCTCACTGACCTAGTGACCTAGTGACGCCTGCGGCCTTAGCCGCGGGGCGGGTGTGCGGGTGCTAGCGGCACAGTACAACACCACGTCGCGCGCGCCGCCGGCATGACTGGAAATATACCTACACCGCCTCATTTGTTTTGAATTGAAATATATGAGAATTTGGCCAAAAATTAAGTACCTATTTGTTTCACATAATTCGAATGAAAATCGTGTGCCGAGTGTTCTCCTTGGATATTGATAGTATCTCGCCAGTCATCCTGTATAAATAAAATTATATCACAGAATAAAACTTACCGAATTAATGACAAATTTCTTAGCAGTTTTAGCTCGCTTTATTAAATTCGCTCTAATGACATATAACAAGGTTTGTAACCGTTCCTTTAAGACTTGGAGATAAAGATGTCCCCCCACTTGTAACTCTTGGACCATTACAGCATCGGCGCCTTCAACCTAAAAATATTTATAAAAACATTTTATTCTACTCTAACACAACTTTTAACCTTGGACCTTTTAGTAAATAATATGTTATTATACAATTAGTAAAAACTATTTCTTACTAAATAACCGACAGGGGCAGTTCCGCCAAAAGTTGTACATTTGTGTTTTTTTGATGTCCGAGCACTTAAGATTTATTTTTGTTGAACTAAGCAACAATATAATTAAAGTAAGTGCTTCAAAATATTTTTGAATAAATAGGCTACGAAAGAATATCCCAATAAATAAAAATATATTTACAATAATTATTTTAAAGTTACTCTGAAAATTGACAAAATTGGCTTCCCATACTGTCCCTAAAAACTTATATCGTGTTTAACACTTGATTAATTATAATTTTTCTTCTACAACCTAGAATATGAGGATTTGAGATTATAGTATCAATAAAGAGCTATCTTTTAATTGAATAACAAGCAAAGAAAGTAAGTGATATATATTATTAATTAATTAAAATAGAGTGTACCTGGATTTACGCTCATCCTGACATGGTCATTATAGTTACGGTGTTTTATACAATATTAGGTGGAAATTTTGCTTTGTTTTGGATTTTTCATATAGAAATAGCAAAACTTTGATCATAGACTACTCAAGCAAGGGCCGCCGTTTTTTTAGTTCTCTAACAGGCGATGCGTAAAGGGCTGTGGTTCTATGAGGTGAGTTTTACCCTTGATTCTTGTCAATATAGTTACGCAATTTATAGAAAGATTTAATTATACTACAATTTATACGAGTACCTTATAGTAAACTGTATTATATGTTGATTATATTTTTAGAATAAGTTGCTAATAAATGCGGTTTCTGGATTAAATATGTAATTTTGTTATTGTCGAAGTCACATTTCGTTACGTCAGGATAGTTACGTAACGTACAGCCTGACCTAAATTGTAACGTCATAAAGTTGAAGACACAAAACAACTAATTTAAAAAAAATGTTAATTTAATAAGACTTCTTTTGATCTCTATTTAGTGTAATAAATATAGTAAATAATATAAATATAATAAAGTATAATATATAAAATTCTTGTGTCACGGGGTTAGTAATTGAACTCCTCCGAAACGGCTCGACCGATTTTCGTGATACTTAGCGAGGATACTAGCCAGGGGGGAGAATCGAACAACATCTATTTTTCATCTCCCTACATGTTAAGGGTGGTCCACCCCTAAATTTTTTTTTTATTTTTCAGACAAAATTTTTTGTTTTTATTTTTTTATGATACATCATACAAAAATACATGCAACCTAAATTTTCACCCCTCTACAATTAATCCTTATTTTTTATTTAGTAATTAAAAATTTTTATTTTTTGAGAATTTTTTTTTTTATTATTTTGTGATGACTTAGAATAAAAAAATCTCATATTACTCTGAATTTTTCACACCTCTGCGATCAACCCCTATTTTTTTGTGGTTAATTATTAACTTTAATTTTTTTGCAAATTTTTTTTTATTCTGTCATTATTTAGAATAAAAAAATCTCATATTACTCTCAATTATCACCCCTCTACGATCAACCCCTATAATATAAAAATAAGTCGGGTTTTCCTTCCTGACGCTATAATTCCAGAACGCACGAACCGATTTCCACGGTTTTGCATTCGTTGGAAAGGTCTCGGGCTCCGTGAGGTTTATAGCAAACAAAATTTAGGAAAAATGTCAACAGAAAAGCAGGAAAACAAAGAAAATCATTTTTCACATACAGCGCCATATCTGATACATAGCATGTACTACAAACCAATATGGTTTTGCATGGTGGTGGAGCCGACGGTGCCAGTACGTGGTGTGAGTATCCCTCACGAAAATAAGTTGGTGGCGAAACGGAGTTCGCCGGGTTTGCTAGTTATGTAAATAAATTTGTGTTTATATATTGAACCCATCGTCGGACTTCGATGTGTTAACGAAATATTTAAATTATTCTATCGAACCCCTTGAATAGCACAAATTTAATTAATATAATAATAATTTTAGAGATAAAGTCTCCGCAAAAAAAAACCGAAAGTATATTTAGAGAAAGAGTCCGAGTAAAAAATACAAAATGATTATCAAAATACTAGCATGATAATGTCAAACAGTTTACCTAGCGCGTCATCAACATCTAGTATGTTGTAAATTTTTTGTACCAGAATGTGATCCACTCGATTCGTTTAATATGAAGACATACAGACAAACCAAAAAGAAAAAGTCGCTGAATACTATAGTGAAACGTACGTTTAAATGTAACAAATGTTATAGACCTCTAGTCCTGATCGAAATATCGAAATGTATGGCGTGCAATAAATGGTACTGTTGTGAGTGTAGTTGTAATCAAATATTTATTGATTATATTTGTGATTTTTGTCTCGGTGCTGATGATAGTGATAATTAATTGGTATTAAGAATCAATACGGTTATAATGTGGGGTTAGAATTGTCCTTTAAGTGATATTTAGTTATTTTTTGTGTCCCGCTGAATTCTCATGCAAACATAGTTTGCTCTTAATTTACAAATTTCAAGTAGATCGAAATAATACTTTGAAAAGTATTATTTCAATCTCTCCACAGTGTCTTGTAAGTAAATAAAAACGAGCGATACATTTTGTTTGGAAACTCAAAAGTTCTGACCATTTGGAATAGGATTTTATTTTGCTATCTTGTTGATTATTTCTGGTAATTAATTTTATGAACAAGAAAAGATAAAAAGAATAAAACACTTAGCGTACATAGTAGGTACATTAAAATAATATTTATTCTAAGTGTGCAAATGCCTTGGTGTGATATCAACCTTACCTTGTCACTCTCGTTTTCGTTTTGTATAAAAATGTGATTTTTACATGATTTTTGAATATTTAAAGCTCAAAATCTATAATAATTAGTTAGTTTATAGTAAAGGCTGCAATTTGACTGTGATTAATTCTAAGTAGAACTAGTTTAATAGTAAAAAATGTTAAAGTTATAATTAAATAATACCCAAAACGTAACTAAACGGTTTTATGGTGATCTAATTACTGTATTTTTGCATGAAGAGGTGAGATTTTTCTTCCTAATTTGATTACTTATTCCCTAAGTTTAGTAATAAAAGTAATTTATAACTACTAAAATGTCTATATTATTGACTAAAATAAGAAACATTTCGTAATGATCTTGACTACCAAATGGTCTTTCATTAACAAAAATATATATTTTAACAATAAAAACAACAAGAAAAGCGAGGTTTTTTAAGTTAACATTAAAATTAGTTATATATATCGACTACCTACATTAAAAAAATTGTTAAAAGTTCAAATTATTTATTTATCCTCGAATTTATTATTTGTACAACTTTCGGCGGAACTGCCCACAGGCGTTGTCATGTGATCATGACAAGTGCATGTAATATGATTATTACATATACTTAAAGTATTTTAAAGAATTTCGATGCTTTATCTTTCTCTTGACCTTTAAAATATTTAATAATAATAATAAATTTATATTTATTAATTTCATAAGGATATTTTAATTCAGTATCAATAATTTATTTATATATATTTAACATACACACACGGTCGTCTGTGTGACATAACAGCCAACTGATATATAAACATAAAAATCTAAAAAATGTACATATAAATATATATTACATTCAGGCTCGGGGCGGGAATCGAACTGACAACCCTAGACCAGAAATCCGGGTCACTGCCAACTGCGCCAACGGGCCAGTCAAATATTGTAATCTTATAGATCGCAAGATAGATATGTATATTTAAATAAAATGCAACTTTTTTTTAAATAAGGTTACTTAAAGACAGAAGTGACTGATGTGCGTGTGTGTTTTGTGTGTATGTACACTTACCATACATTTATTCTGAACGAGATCATACAACTTCTGAGTCATGAACACTAATGCGTGGAACTTATCCAAATAACCACTGAGATGGATCAGCACACACCGAGTCAGCAAGAAATCAGCAGCATCCTCATCTGTAGCCCACGGAGGTAACTCATTCAATCTAGGTCTGAACATACGACCTAGGTAAGACCTACATTGTTCTTGTGTATGAAGATCTTCTTCATGTAGTTCACGAAGCATGTTTTGTATACAACTGGTAAAAAAAAAACATTGCAAGTTAAAGGCATATAAATACTTATTATTTAGATAATGTTTGTCTGTGTTAATGCAGGTTTGTTTATTCAGTGTAAGCAGTTACCAGTCTGAACTGGACTCCTCAATATAGGAAAACGGCTGGGAGCTTAATCCACCACTTTGCTACACTCCACGTTGGCGGATAATTTCCCTATCATGAATAACAATCACTATCAGGTGTTTGTGATAAAAAACGGAACTAACGGCTTTACGTGCTCTCCGAGGCAAGGTTGGGAGACTTACAATGACATACATCAGTGTATCACCAGAACAAATGTTTGCACAAATACAAATATCTGTCCCGAGCGAGAATCGAATCCACGATCACCGGCGTTGAGGCGACTACTCGCACCACTACACCAGAACATTAAGAGACAAATTACTGCTCAGTTAATAAAATAATAATGTGTTTATTAATATTTAGGCTATAAAACAGAACATAACATTTTGTAGAGAGCAATTGCATTTGATCTCATCGGAGACGAATTAAGACAATCTAGAGTAAACTTCTGCAAGACTTTCAAATCTAAGAAGACTGACAAAAGCCAGACAGATCAGACATCATCAAATTTATCTAGACACTCAGTCGATATATCCAGCTTTATTCAAACACTTGCCAACCTATATAATTATATATACACACTACAAGTACAAAACGTATCAAAAAACTTACTTAACATAATACAAGTCATCTTTCTTTCCGTGTAGCAGCAATCTGTATATATAATGGTCGGGATAGTCCACGAGACACTTCATGATTAAGATTAATGGAGCGTAATACATTACTTTTCTATGAGAAAACATAAGCTTGCAGGTTCCATTTTGGAGAAAATGAAGAACATTGTTCTGTAATTAAAAAAAAAAAAACATTCATCATTATAATCATATGAGCCATTGGATGTCCACTGCTAAATGTAGGCTTCACACATATCGTCGTTGAGCCTGCCAAAATCCATATGTGATTTTTTTTTTTTTTTTTTGTTTTTTTTTTGTACTAAACTTAATCTCCGCTTCATTCTCTATGTGTTGATAAAGTTCATTTTGTGATATTCGAACTAGAAACAAACTTAACAAATTCCATATGTATTTTAACCGTTAATAAATAATTAAAAAATTATTTAATTACATATTTTATGTTGTTTCCCAGAACCTTACAAAAACCACATATGAAACTTGTCAGGCGCAGCGACGATATTATAAAAAAAAACAGGCTAGTGATATTCAAACATGCTAACGGAATTTCTATACTTTGATTAAGATAAATAGTAAAATAGATACTTTTTGATACACTTATAAAATGATTTCAAAATATTATAACATATGTAACCTTGAATGTAAGTTTCTATGCAAAGTAATTATTAAATTTTTTTAGGAACATAAACTTATAGATTTAATAGAAATTTATAAGTAATGATAACTATTTCCTATAATAAATATATTCAATTTTTACTTAAAAAACTTAAAAATATTTGATTAAAATTTATAAAACAATACATTTTATAATTAAAAATTATTATAATTCCTTTTATTTGATTATGCCACATGACACAGTTAACAAAACTTCCTCTATTTTAATAATTTTATACTAATTTTTTCAAATGCTTGTTTCTGCTCTGGGTGTATCTCCTTGTGGGTCTCCCCACCGTGCCTCGGAGAGCACGTAAAGCCGTCGGTACCGGTTGTTATCACAGACAACTGATAACGATCGTTACTCATGGTAGTAAAGTTGTCCACCAACCCGCAGTGGGGTAGAGGGGGGTTAAACACCAACCCTTTTTGTATATGGAGAGGAGCCTTCACCCAGCAGTAGAACATTTACAGGCTGATTCAGTTCAATTAAGTTCATGTCCATATTAAGCTCATAAATGGATAGACAAACAAAAGTGATATTATTATGTTTAAAACGGGTACACACCACGATATGACAGGAAGAGTGTGTTCTTGTGAAGAGAACGAGAAAGAGGGTAGTTCGCTACTACCCATGACAGTTCCAGCTACACACCTCGTAACACCGCAGTCCTGTCGTGACCACGATCCATGCAACTGGGTCGAAATATTGACACAAAATCACTGGGTTATATCGTGGTATGTACCCGTTTTAAACATAATAATATGTCTTCAAACCACGAAATAAGTCTTAAAACAAAAGTGATGATATAATGGTTTCCTTTAGCACTCAGAAGTATGAAACTCTAAAAATAATAAAAGATAAAAAGCTACTTACAGTACTGGTGAGATCGGCCTTCACACAGCGTACCAAGATACCATAATCTGAGAAGAGGTTTCCTCTCATCTTCCAGCCTGAACGCTTGATTGCAACGGGGTAGTTGCGACGAGTAACCAACAACATACGAGCCAAACGTTCGTGACCCTATAACAAAAGTAACAGTAAATAGACTTTTAAGTCTAAAAACGGATTTTATCGCGTTTATTTCAAATTTCAGTTTAACAATATTTTATTTTAAATTATTTCAAAAAATTAAATTATTTCGAAACGTCGGGAAATAATTTAAAATAAAATATTGTTAAACTGAAATTTTAAATAAACGCAATAAAATCCGTTTTTAAACTTTTAATTATATGAGTAAAATTCGCGTAAATATATGAAATGTAAAAAATGAATGAAGAGAACAAAAATAATAATTTATATATTTTATATATAAATAATATTATTACTCTACAGAGATATTAAATAAAAAAGAAAAAAATCCTAAGGTGAGTTGGACAGTTCGTGGTACATACAACTGTAATTGCATATTTGTTATGGTTGTATCATACATATTGAAAATACATTCTTTGAATGGGAACTTGGTTTTATTTTATAATGTCGAAAATTAAAAGGGTTTATTTTTAGGGTTTTCTTGTTACTTAATACACAATTGTAACATGAATTCTATAAAAAAATCCTTGTTTCAACACGAAAAGCAGAATCAGTAAAAAGTTCTTTGTAAAATCTTTAAACTACAGTTTATTTCTGTGTTAACATAATAAGGTTTGTTTCACCGGTTGCTAATAAAATTTATTTAGCACAAAAGCTACTGATAGGCTTTATCAGGAGACAAACTTATGAATCCAGAGGTTGTGAATAGAAATATCTGCCAGATAAAATGGAGTTTGATAGTGAAAAAGAAAATATATATCATAAAGTATTATCTGAGGGATACATTTGTTCATCAAATAGCTTTATCACCAAACGGTCTCTAAAGCTAATAAATTTTGGAACTAAGAATAGGATCATTATTGGTATAGCACTTTATTTATACCATATCTATACTATAAGACCTGTGGGTTTCAAATATGATTTGACTTGTTAGATTCATAATTGTTATTTTTGGAAAGTGCTTCTATAAAATAAAAAACTCGTAACGTACGTACCTACTACGGTACGGAGTGAAAAAAATAGCCAAAATAGTCTCACGTAATTTACGGATTAAGGGCATAGTTGTGCAAATAACTGTACACCAACTAGTTTGGTGATAGGCAGCAGCATTATCATATCTTATCACAAAACATTGTGCTCATCAACCCGCTTGCCAAATATTGACAAACCCCCAAGTTATGATGGGCAAGGCCTACATTTAGCAGTGGACATCCAGTGGCTGATGTGGTTAGCTATGGCTGGAATATAAGAAAGCTGTTTATTTACCTTTATAACAAAGTATCCACCCCATTCATCGGCATGTTCATTGTGTTTCACGAGTTCCTCCGGTGATAAGTCTGCTAAATGGCATACTTTTGACTGTAAAATTAAAATAATGGTATTTTTTAACAGAATTAAGTAAGAAAAAAATTATAAGATTATAACAATTATTATATTACCTAGGAAAAAAAATGTGATAAAGGTCTTATTGCTAAAAGGGCAATATGTTCCACACTTGACAGTAAAAATATACAAAAAAAATTATATGAGAATTTCAATTGATAATAATAAACATATTATAATACTACAATATTCATACACATCATTATACAATTCAATTCTTTCATCATACTTTCATTTCATCTTTCAATTATAAATGACCAAAATTATTAAATTTTTCTTTTACCTTTAGCATGATAGGAAGACTTCCAAGTGACCTATCCATAGATATAGACTTTCCATCGATTTTAAAATTCAATCTTATTTTAAAATCGCCTTTGTATGTAGCAGCTCTTTGTCGGCATTCTGTAGGCAAAACTCTGTGGTTTTTCACACCAATTGCTTCCATAGGAACACTTGGTTTGGCGAATGCAGCCTCATCTATGGTTATTTTAATTTTTTCACCACTCGGCATCTCAAATTCGGCAGGAATTAAGTCAGCAATAGCGGCCTTGAGACCATCTTGTACCATGTAGTTAAATGAGTCTATATGAGGTGTTCCTAAGCATTGTAGATGCTAAAAATAAAATTAAAATAAAAGCTTACATTATTTCAACTTCAAAAATACTCTATGAATAATGTATATATCTTAAATAGTTGGAAAATAATTAGTTTTACAAAGATAAACAATACTCACAGGGTTAGGAGTTTTAGACGGCTTACTGTAATTGGGACTGCTTGTATAAGTTAGGGATGGTTCTTGTAATATCTTTTTGGGATTCATGACTTTATGTAACGTTGACATTAGTAAAATAGTATTTAATTAATGGAAAAGAAATTAAAAGAATCGCAATAATAATTCAATTCAATGTTTATATTTATGGCTTCCGTCAATAGGTTGACAATTCTGCCAGTGTCAGGGTTGAAAAATACACGTGATTGCTTAAAACAGCACTTTTTCGTTCTGCCAAATGACCAGTAGCACGATCTAAAACAAATAAGGCATCACAATATAATATACCAGCACCAACATCAACTAAGATACAAAATAATAAAACTACCTACATAAATATACTAATTATATGAATAATACATACTTATACTTACTTAAAGTTTAATGTTATATCTTTCAATATACTTAAATAAAATAGCTTTTATAGAAATTTCTATAATGAAGAAGACAAAATACAGGACATGTTGAAAGGGCGAGGAAAAGTAGGAGGAAGAACATCATACAATGAAACAGGAAATCTGGTGCAATCAAAGAAAATATGTTCAATGGTACCCTCATCAAGGCCCCATTCACATAAAAAGTGGTCCCGAACCCTGATCTTTCATAAAAAATGAGGGCTACAGTTATGGCCAAGACGCAACCGAATTATTGTCGAAGTAGGAAATTTAGAGCATTTACGAAACTCAAAGAATCAGGGTTTTAGGGGAATATCAGGTTGTAAACTGCCATAAAATTTAGAGAACGTAAATCTCGGGCAAAGCATTTAGCGTAAGTCTCTGTACTATTGTGAATAGACCACTTAGCACATATATCAGCCTGTTCATTGCCAGAAATCCCAGAGTGGCCAGGAATCCATGCAAGGGCTACCTCAATTCCAGCAGAGTGACACTTAAAAAGAAGTTCTCGAGTTTTGAGGTTGATAGGATGAACATCTCTAGAATGTAAGGGAAATTTTAAAATATCCTCTAAACAACTGCGACTATCAGTAAAAATTATGGTTTTATTAAGATTGTGGGATTCTACCAGGGATACAGCTTCATAAATAGCTATTGTTTCTCCAGAAAAAACAAATATCCTGGGAGAGCATTTAAAAATAAGAGTCAACTTCATGTCAGGAACCCACACCGCAGAACCCACAGGGTCATCTGCAGATAGTTTAGAGGCGTCTGTAAACATAGTTCGCCACCCGGGAAACTGCTCATTTTTAGAGTTTTTTAAAACGAACGTTGGCTCCAGAATCTTCTTTATTAATACCGAAATATGTAATTACATTGGGCCTAAAAACAAGTGCATGGAAAGGGACAGCAAACAAAGGATTACCAGGAAATTGAAAAAGAGGAGATGCTGCAATAATTTTTTCATAACTTTTGAAAAGGCAAGGAGCTTCTTTATGAGTCCAATAAGTTGAAGATGGAATAAAATTTGAAAGGTGACAAAGAGAGGTAAGTAATGGGTGGCAAGAATTTTGAACAACTTTATAGAGAAATCTATCACAAAGATATTGTCTACGAAGAAATAAGGGCGGATCCAGACATTCTACTTGGAGAGCTTTTATGGGGGAGGACTTCATGGCACCGCAAATGATGCGGAGACACTTAGCTTGAATTTTGTCCCAATCAGCGAAAGCAGATTTATTACATGGTTCAAGCAAGAATGACCCGTAATCAAAATGGCTCCGAACAATGGCGTTATAAAGGAGTTTCCGAGTGTAGGGATGGGCACCCCACCACACACCTGAAAGAGACCTCAATACATTTACACCAAGCTCACATTTTTCCTTAATGTAATTAAGGTGAACCATGCCAGTCATATGAGAGTCAAAATATACCGCCAAAAATTTTACATTCTTTTTTACTTCAATGGTCTCATTTTCCAGAACAATATCAACATCTGGTATCAATCTCCTTCTGGGGAACACAACTACAGAGCTTTTAGGACCAGACAGAGATAAGCCATGATCCACTAGCCAGATATAAAGATTTTGTATAGCAGAATTAAGGCGAACAGAGCAATCGTTGATAGATTCTGAGGCATAATACAGGGCTATATCGTCTGAGTATTGTAATATGTCACAATCGGACGAACAAGAAGAGTCAAGTTCAGAAGTATATAAACTATAGAGTACGTGGCTTAAAACCGAGCCCTGTGGTAACCCCTTCCATATTATTCTTGGAGGATACATAGTACCTTGGACTCGAACAGAAATATAACGTTCCATTAAAATGTTACATATGATATTAACCATCCTCACGGGAAGACTCAGCTGGAGCATTTTCTGCCTGAGTAGCCGGAGGAGAACACTATCATAGGCTGAAGTGACGTCAAGAGAGACGCCAACAAGATGGTGTCCCCTTGAGAGTGCCAGGCGAATTTCCGAAGAGAAAACGCTCAGGCTGTCCATCGTGCCCATACCTTTTCTAAACCCAAACTGCGATTTTGACAAGATATTCCTGCTTTCAAGAATCCATTCCGATCTAATTTTTATTAGGTGTTCCATAATTTTGGCCAGAACTGACGATAAGGCAATAGGACGATAGGAGGAGAGATCTTTAGGATCTTTATGGGGTTTAAGAATAGGAATCATGATTTGATGTTTCCATGACTCAGGAACAATACCAGTTTCATAAATTTTGTTAAGAATAGAGAATAAAATTAATTTTGAAGAGTCAGAACATTTCTTTAAAAAGGAGTAAGGAATACCATCAATACCAGGGGAGGAGTCGTGAAGATTGTCTAAAACAGAGCAAAGTTCATCAAATGTAAAAAGATCATCCATTCGATCATAGGAAGGAGGAGAAGAGAAAGATGAAGGAAAACAATTTTCAGGAGGAACAAAAGGTGGAGCCAGTCTATCCAAAAAATCAAAGAGCCAGACGGAAGGATCATTGAAAACAGGATTACTATCAATGAAAGAACCTCGGAAGTTTTTTATTTTTTTCTAAAGAAGTGAAGAAGGGGTTCGGGGAGAAAGACTCACAGAGAGAGACCAGCCGTTACGTTTTTTCAAGGATAATTCCCTTTTCGATTTGGCATTTGTACTTTGAAAATTTAAGTAGTTTTCTAAAGACGGAAATTCCATAAAGACATCTTCCATCTCATCCCGTTTGCTGATGATTTCCGTGCATTCAGAATCCCACCATGGGGGAGAAGGAATGAAATCTTTAGGAGACTTTTTAATTGGGATGAATTGATTGGCCGAAGTTAATAAAGCTGAAATAAAATCATTATAAGTTTGTAAAAAGTTCTAAACAGTTATTTCAGGAAATAGATCTGTCTGGCTTGTAACGGATTGCTGAAATTCTGCCCAGTTAGCCTTCGAGATACGAAATTTTAAGAGAAGAGGAAATGGCATAGGCGAGATAGGAACACTGTAGGATAAGGAGATAAGGATGGAGAGATGGTCACTACCATATGAGCAGGATAAAACCTTCCAGTTACACTGAGAAGCCAGATTGGGGGACGTTAAGGACAAGTCAACATAACTGGGATTCTGAGAGGGAGGAGTTCTTCTAGTATGCTAGCCATCATTTAAAAAACAAAGGTTATTATTATCAAACAAATCAATTAGGTGAGCAGAAGGGTACACACACTGGAGGGAACTCCACATAGTATAATGGCAGTTGAAGTCACCTACAACAACTAAATATAGGGATAGGAAGAGTTAAAAGGTTAGAGTTTAATTCCTCAGATTCCATCACCAGCTACTAAATTATTAATAGAAAACTTACCTCACAACAAGTAATATATCTTCAAACTACACAAGAAACAACACAGGACAACACAAATATTAGTGAAACTAAGCGATATTAGTACAAAAAACCTAATTTAGAAGTCGCGCACGTGTAGTAAACAATACCACCCGACCGCAGAATCATCGCAATGAAAATGTCAAACTG
The DNA here is from genome assembly GCA_036937285.1 of Euphydryas editha. Lineage (NCBI taxonomy): Eukaryota > Metazoa > Arthropoda > Insecta > Lepidoptera > Nymphalidae > Euphydryas > Euphydryas editha. The sequence goes on from JAUPFZ010000023.1 coordinate 12,189,099, forward strand.
ACAATGAACTAGGGGTGTGCGATAATTATCGATAATTCGTAACTACTCGATAATTTTTCATTCGATAATTATCGATAATTATCGATAAGTGTTATTCGATAATTATCGATAAGTTTTCATTCGATAATTATCGATAATTTGTTGCGATCCGATAATTATCGATAATTTTTTTCGATCCGAAAATTATCGATAACTTTTTCCGATCGGATAATTATCGATATTTTTGTGTGATCCGATAACTATCGATAGATCATTTCGATACCGGACGGCGGATGACCTTTTTTTTTTTTTTAGATTTTCTGATAGGGAACGGAGGATTATAAATACGGGACGGCGGACGACGTTTTTTTTTTTTTTTTTTTTTTAGGTATTCTGATAGGGAACGGAGGATTATATCAGTACGGGACGCCGGCTGACCTTTTTTTTTTTTTTTTTCGTCGTCCAAAAATTGTGCCGATAATTATCGATAACTTTCGTGAACTATCGATAATTTTTATCCGATAATTATCGATAACTTTCGCCACTACCGATAATTTTTTATCCGATAATTATCGATAACTGTTCATTCGATAATTATCGATAACTATCGATAACTCAATACGATAATTATCGATAATAAAATTATCGATAATTTTTTCTGATGAACACCCCTACAATGAACATTGACTTTGACATTTAAGCTAAAATCGGAATTGCGATTCAACGGGGAAATAGGTAAATACAGCCAAAATATTCTTGGCACCATTCCACGCCGATAATTATGTTTTAATACCAAAATTGTCTGTATAACTAATTAGTTTAAGAATGAATATGTACCAAGTCAAATTACGCAGTACATATAATTTTTTATCAATTATATTCCGTTTTTTATTCACTTTCAAAAGAAAATATATATTTTTTAGTATCATGCTGCTTTTCAAATGTTTTATGGAAAGTAATGGTGGTCAGCTATCAGTTTGCCAGTAAATTTTTTTTAAAATTGAAATCACATATTTTTACGTTAAAAAAAAATTCTCGGCATAAGCACCATTTTTCCCTTCTTTGTAATAATAAAACTCTAGAGCAGTGTTTCCCAACGTGGGGCCCACGCCCCACTGGGGGGCAATTTGATAGTTAAGGGGGGCAATTTAAAATTGGACTCGACACGACTTTAACTCTTTCGCTTTGGATTATTTAAATGCAATGCTATACCTTGTCCAACCGTTTATTATCTTTTTGACAGCTGACGTCTATAAATTTCAGTTTTTTTTTTTTTTTTGAAATTTAGCTTATGATGTTTTGATAACAATTTCATAGTGATTTCTTCCTAAAACTTATCATTTATATTTCTTAAGGGAACAAAACAATTTTAAAGGTTAAAAATTATGCATGGGGACATAAAAAAATTAGAAATGTTAAGGTGGGGCATGGCCTAAAAAAGGTTGGGAAACACTGCTCTAGAGCGTATCGAATTTATTCATTAGATTCACTCAATTTCACGGACAGAAAAACAATTGAAAATATGTGGCGGGAATGTGTTTTTATTTACTTTTATTATTCTTTTTCTTAATATCCTGTAATTATTGATATATTTATATTAAAACCAACAGTAGATACAAACAGTAGGTACAGTAAAAGAGATTTTTTTAATACGAAAAGATTTTTTTTCGACCTATTATAATATACTCTAAAACATAAATATGAAATCCGTTCTTAAAATCATTTTTAATGCATAAAATTTAAAATGTTTAAACACTACTACACCGATTGATGAATTCGCTTATGAAATACGAAGGTCATTTGAAAAGTTCGTAGCCTAATATAGTTAGGAGTATGCTGTTTTTATGAAACTACCCTCATTTTGAAGCTACATTATTCTTGTACAATTGTGTAAAATTTCATTGCATTTGCATTCATTACGATTTCTCACACTATAACGTCGAACCCATCAGTGCAGTCAGTCCATTAGTGTGACTTCGAATTGTTACCCCGTGCTCCGTATTCTCCTTATCTCACTCCATTAAGGCTGCTGTCAACGCATATTTTGAAGGTATGGACGAAGATTTTTTTTAAATCTGGTATAGAAGCCCTGCCCCACCGATGGAAGAAGTGTATAGAACTCGGGGGAGAATATGTTGAAAAATAAATAATAAATAAATTATCTTTTTATTTTCCTGAGTAGGCAACGAACTTTTCAAATGCCCATCATAATAATTATTTTTCAAATATTAAGTATGAAATAATGTTGTCTGAGTATTACTACATAAAAAAAATTTAAATTGCGTGTACTAGCGTACACTCGTAAGAAGTGAAACTTATAATAAAAACAATTGGTTGAAATTCGATATCGATCACCACGAATTTAAGGGTGAGGAGGGGTTGAGGGGGCAGGGGGGAGGGGGAAATTAACCCCCCAACCCCTCGCAACACAAGGTAATGCACCGTTCTTGAAAAAAAAGAAAAAATAAATTACGTAAAACCAACCTCAAAATTTGATGTTAATCGGCATAATTTCGTTCCTTGACGTCTCCGGCGCTGTGGATGCCCATTGGTCTTGTCTTAAAAAACAAACGTAGAGACTCGCGATTGCAAAATACAACATTTTCAATTATTTTATTTTAATTTTTAAAACATTAGTTTTAGGTCTTTAATGATAATATTTACTTTTCACTTGTCAATATCGTATATATAATATACCACAGAGCATGCTAATATTTACAGAAAATATATAATAATAATAATAATAATCGCTGTGTGGTTCCCGGCAGATCGCTGTGTGGTTCCCGGCAGAGTAGAATAGGACCAACCCATCCTCAGCCTAGGGTGTCGTAAAAGGCGACTAAAGGCAATCAAAGCTGCATTACACCGACGCAGCCTCCTCAGGGAGCGTGAGCGACTCCCCGAGTGAGTATTTTACTGCTCAAAAAAAAAATTTTTGATGATGGATACACATAAGAGAATGAGACTAGGGCCGCTACCTGGGGGGCGCCAGGGCGCGTCTGGAGCTGGCGCTGGACGTGGCAGCATGCGGGCCGCCAGCAACCCCCGCCGACCGGTACCACCACCTAGCCGGTCGGTGTATCCACCATCCCCACCAGTTGGCTTGGCGCCGACAGAGTCTCAAGGGACTCAGCATTCGGCGCCCGCCGCTGGTGGAGTACGCCGCATGCGATGGACACAAGAAATGAATAGAAATGTCATGCGCGCGTATTATAGGGCTGTAGGAAGGGAAACCGGACGGACTGGCTACCGAGCGGTAATGCACCGCGAGTTCCTGCTGCTCGAGCCAAATCTTACTGTCACGGAGCAAAACCTGGCAGATAGAGCTCGGTACATCCAACGAAAGGGCGTATTCAACGCCGCCGAGCTCGAACGATTACGACATGAGGCTGCTCCTGAAGTCGAACCCGTGTCGACAGAGCATAACGCACTTGTAACACAACAGGAAAGCGTTCGTAGCGAAGTGCCTGTGGATGCGATCGATGAAGGAGCAGTCTCCCAAAAAGTAGAGCAGATGAGAGGGATTTTGGAGGAGGCGATTTCCGAGATCCGGAGCACTCCTCTAGAACAGAGACCACGACTCTCCCGACTTCCCCTTAATGCTGCGACGCGGGGTGCCATTGAGGCAGCTAACAGGCTGCTACCTCCATATTTGGATGGCAGTCTGGGCTTGGATGATACGGGTTCTATTCTCTTCGGTGCCGCTCTAGCGGTACACCGCTTCACTGGAGCCAAGACCCAGGAGCCTGGACGCACTACTAATAAGAGTAGTGACGTACCAGCCTGGAAGAAGAGAATAGAACGCCGTATCAGCCTGGCCAGGGCCCTCATTGGCAGACTGCAAAGCTTCAGGTCGGGCAACACTAGGCCAAGGATTGTGCGCTCCGTTAGAATAGCTTTCAACGGGCTAGGTGTCAGGCTTGACCAGCCTGATATAGCTGAGAAACTGACGGAGCGCATCGACGGCCTGAAGCAGAGAATCGCGGCATGGGGGAAGCGTATTCGTAGGTACTCTGAGAGAGTTGAGCGCTTCCGACAAAATCGCCTCTTCGTGAGTGATCAGAAGAGGTTCTACAGGAAGTTGGAGAACCCGACGCCGTGCTCTACTTCCCCAAAACCGAATACGGCTGACCTCGTCGCCTTTTGGCGAAACATATGGTCACGGGAGGTAGAGCATGAGGAGGGCCCTTGGATTGCGGCGGTTCAGGAAGCATGTGCTAGAATCGAACCGATGAACCCAATCGCCATCTCTTCGGAGAACGTAGCTGATGCGGTCCGGCGGGCACCGAACTGGAAGAGTCCGGGGGCCGACGGCCTGCATCACTATTGGCTCAAAGGGTTCTCGGTATGCCATGCGACCTTGGCTCGACAATACCAAGAGGCGATAGAGCGGAAGACGCTTCCGAACCTCTTCACTACTGGGATCACTCACCTAGCTCCTAAGTCCACCAACACCGCGGATCCTACCAACTACCGCCCCATAACGTGTCTGACTTCCATCTACAAGACACTGACATCCGTTCTGAGCTGCAAGATCTCTCGTCATATTGACGAATTTAACATCTTGTCTGTAGCTCAGAACGGATGCCGTGGAGGCGGCCGCGGCACAAAGGAGCTCCTTATCATTGACTCTGTTGCGGGCCAGCTTGTCAAACGCAACCGTCGGAACTTCTCTGCTGCCTGGATCGACTACAAGAAGGCATTCGACTCGGTGCCTCATTCATGGCTTCTGAGGGTCCTCGAGCTGTACAAGATCGACGGTGCAGTTCGAGACTTCCTCGAAGTATGCATGGGGCAATGGAGTACGATCCTTTGTCTCCAGGGCGAGAGACTGACGACGGGTGCCGATGACCGAATACGGATACGAAGGGGTATTTTCCAGGGTGATTGTCTGAGCCCACTTTGGTTTTGCTTGACCTTGAACCCTTTAAGCACTCTGCTGGAGCGTTCGGGGACAGGCTTTCAGTTTCGGAGAGGAGGTACTAAAGTCTCCCACCTTCTCTACATGGATGACCTCAAGCTGCTGGCACCTAATCCTGCACGCCTTATGGAGTTGCTGAAAATCACTACTGAGTTCAGCGGCTCCATCAGGATGCAGCTTGGAGTGGATAAGTGTGCGGTCGTGCATGTGGACAGGGGACAGGTGACGCAATCGGCTGAAATTAGCCTAGAGCTTTCTAACTTCAAGACCCTCTCCGAAGCTGAATCATACCGGTATCTGGGCATGTCACAATGCATAGGGGTGCAGGAGGTGGATATGAAACAGGCGGTTTGCGAGGTCTTTTTTGGACGGCTGACAAAAGTTCTTCGGAGCTACTTGTCGGGCGCCAACAAGGTCCGAGCTTATAACGGCTGGGTCATGCCCACTCTCTTGTACACATTTGGCGTGCTCAGATGGACTCAGACCGAACTCGACGCCCTGGACAGAAGAGTCCGCACGACTATGACTTACCATCGCATGCATCACCCGAAATCGTCGGTCATGAGACTGTACATCCCACGGAAGTGTGGTGGCCGAGGCCTATTAAGCGCCAAGTCCATGCATAACCGGGAGGTGTGCAGCCTCAGGGCCTATTTTGAAACGAGGAGGGAGAGCGCTATGCATGGTGATGTTGTAGTATGTGACAAAGGTCTCACCCCCTTATCCCTGGCCAAAGAGGAATGGCGAAGAGCGGTTGTACTTAGCACCTCTGACCGGGAGACCGTATGGATGGAGAAGGAGCTGCATGGACGGTTTTACAAGGCGCTCCACGCACCTCACGTGGATGTTAAGGCCTCCGTGCAGTGGCTGCGATTCGGGGACCTCTTTGGGGAAACCGAAGGTTTTGTCTGTGCAATACAGGATCAGGTGGTTAAGACGAACAACTACCGGAAGCACATTCTGAAGGATGGCACTCCCGACTTCTGTCGAGCTTGTCGTCATCCCGGCGAGTCACTCAGACATGTGCTTTCGGGGTGTTCAGCGCTTGCCAACACTGAGTACTTGCACAGACATAACCAAGCGGCCAAGATTCTTCATCAAGAGCTTGCTCTAATGTATTGTCTCCTGGAACAGAGGGTGCCGTACTACCAGTACACACCGGCGCCAGTACTCGAACGCGACGGAGTCCGGCTCTACTGGGACCTACCTATCGCCACGGACAGGACGATACTGGCGAACAAGCCTGATATCGTGGTGATGGATAGGGCACAGTCGAGGGTGTTTTTAGTGGACATTACCATCCCTCATGACGAGAACCTCGTGAAAGCCGAAACAGAGAAAAAGCGTAAATATCTGGATTTGGCACACGAGATTGTCGACATGTGGGGTGTTGAATCCACTGAAATCATCCCTATCGTGATATCTGCCAACGGTTTGATCCCGGTTAGCCTCGCTCACCATCTGAGGCAGCTGGGTATCCGTGACGGTTCGCTCGCAGCCAGGATGCAGAAGGCGGTATTACTCGACTCGGCTAGGATTGTCCGCCGATTCCTCAGCCTACAGCCCTAACCCCCGGCCGTTTGATCTCCCTGCCGGGGCGTAATCCTCCACCCGCTTATATTTATCTATGTAAATTTATGTAAATTTATTATATTCCTTATATAAGTATTGTATTATATTATATTTATTTATATGTGTATATGTATATATTGAACGGGTGGAGTGTAGCAATAAAATAATAATACACTTTATTGTACACCAAGACAGAAATTTACATAGAAAAACAAAAAAAATAAAAATAAATAACATAACAAGGTATTATACAAAGGGCGGCCTTATCGCTGAAAAGCGATCTCTTCCAGGCAACCGAGGGGTAGAGGAAATGGTCTTGTATCGGCATAGGTGTACAAATTTATTATTAACATATATAGTAAAATATATATTAAGAGCATATACGCATATCTTACACATACATAAATGAATACATATATACATACATACATACATACAGACATAGATACATACATAAACACATACGTACATACATATACATACATACATACATACATACATACATACATACATACACATATATACATTCGCATATTTAAATAACCACATACATACCTGTTGTTTTGTTTAGTGTTGAATTTCAAGAAAATGCTTCCTGACTGTCTTTTTAAAAAGAGAGAGAGTTTGTAAACGTCTAATAGGCAGAGGTAAGGAATTCCAAAGGCGAGAAGCTTCAACTGTGAAAGATTTAGAGTAAAAGGAAGAGGAGTGAGAAGGGATTTTAAGGAGCAAATTATCATCGGACCGAAGACAGCGCTCATGGGAATCGCTAAGGAATTGAAATCGTTCTTTTAGATAGGGTGGTGTAGTAGGATTAAACAGAATAGAGTAAAGAAGAGTAAGGAAGAGGGGTTAAAATTCGATATCGGTCACCACGAATTTAAGGGTGAGGAGGGGTAGAGGGGGGTTGGTTGAAACTAACCCCCAACCCCTCGCAACACAAGGTAATGCACCGTTCTTGAAAAAAAAGAAAAAAATTAATCATGTAAAACTGTTATCGGTCTGACGTTTATCGGTAGAATTTCGTTCTTTCACGGCTCCGGCGCTTCGGAAGGTGCAGCCCCTTCGCCCTTGCGTAACAAAAGGAAGACACCCACGCTCGCCTCCGCAGCTTCGGCTTTTTGGTCGCCTTCGGCGACCAGCCTCAGCCGCTCCGGCTGCCCTCCCTCCGCGCCTCCGGCCTCTAAAGAACACTCTAGGGGTAGGGCAGTCGAGGTAAGCTGATTCTGTTCTGTGAGCGAGGTTCCTTTTTCAGTGTCATTATACATTTCATATATTAATAATGAAACTTCATAAAAAAATTCGTATACCTCGTTTTATTTCCTACCGAAAATCGATGTTTTTGGAAATCGATATTTTTCAATTGATGTTTATCGTACATCGAATATGGTATATAATATATATTTTCTGTAAATTTTACCATGCTCTGTGGTATATATACGATATTGACAAGTGAAAAGTAAATATCATTAAAGACGTAAAACTAATGTTTTAAAAATTAAAAGAAAATAATTGAAAATGTTGTATTTTGCAATCGTGAGTCTCTACGTTTGTTTTTTAAGACAAGACCAATGGACATCTACAGCACTGGAGACGTCAAGGAACGAAATTATGCCGATTAACATCAAATTTTGAGATCGGTTTTATGTAATTTATTTTTTTCTTTTTTTCAAAAATGGTGCATTACCTTGTATTGCGAGTATTATGGGGGAGTTGGGGGTACCCTCCTCCACCCCCCTAACTAACTCTCTCATCCAAATTCGTGGTGAGCGATATCGAATCCAACCCAAACAGTTTACTTTTTATACGATCGTAATTATATGAGTCCTGTGTTTGCGTTCGGACATATTTATATTCGAATTACCTACTCACTATAGAATACATCATACAATAACTGCAAACTTCTATATAGTGATACTTAATTTCACTCAAGAATCTTAGCGATTGCTAGCGCAGTGGCTGCCAACGCGAATTGAATTTCGTATATCGCTCGAGAGCTGCAAGTTCAAAACCCTGCGAGAGCCACGTTTTGTAGCATTCAAAATTTGATATTTGATTTATTTAGTTTAACTATTTATTTATATACATAGGATTTAATCTACTACCACTCGGAATCTTCCTTGCGCATGTGTTTATTGAATAAAATAACTACATATATATATTAAAAAAATCAAAAAACCCGACTGCGTCAAATACTCTTATTATAAACTAAAAAGAATAAAACAATTTACTAGCTTTCATTTGATACCCATATTGCTACAGTAAGAAAAAAAAAATTCAACTCCCCCCCTCATTCCGCCATTTGCGGGCGCCATTTTGAAAATTTATATAGCCTATGTCACTACTACAATTTAGACAAATCCAACGACACCTCATATGTCAAAACCATCCAGCCGTTTGAGCTGTAGGGCGTGCCAAAGAAATGGACATACATACATACATACATACATACACTCGAAAAATATAACCCTCCTTCTGTCGCAGTCGGGTAAAAAACGACTGAAATACGCAATAATCAAGAACAAGATGGCGCGTAACGCAAGATGGCGCGTAACGAAAAAATTTTTCCAACCCCGATAAAGAAGTTTCACTTCAATAATATATTAATTTGAAGACGGTAAAAAGAAAGCTTAGTTAATTTACGTTCTTGGTTCAATAAAAGTATTGACGTTTTTTTTTTTGGATAGAAGTTCCTTGTGGACGACAGGGTACCCAAACCAGCTAAAAACGTCTGGCACAGTAAGATTATTTCGTCTAAAAACATCTTAAATAAAATTCTACAAAAGAAATATTCGAAACAAAAAAATCAAAATATTGTCTTCAATATTTATTCTTAATTGTAATTATTTAAAAACCAATTAATAATTATTTAACTTACCAATTATTTTTTATAAAAGTGCCCAATTTAGTGGTTTTATTTCTGAATTGGTACATTCTTAAAACGAGTTGTGCCATCTAGTCCCGCTCACTTGATGGCGTTTTTATATATTTTTATGAATCATTGTACATAAAATAAGTGTTTAAGATAATATATTGTTAGAATCAGAAGTGGAAATCATAAAAAAAAAAAAACAATCTTTGTCAAGTACAATTTAATGATTTTGATTATTTTAACAATTTACACAATTAACTTTAAACTAATGAATCGAGTATCAATTACACACAATCAAATCTAAAAAATAGGAACTAACGTAACTATTACTTTATTTAAAACAATTATAACAAAACTAAAGTGGCTTACGTGACCTGCACGCTTAACACCGAAATAATGGGAACGTCCGTTCAGCACGAACGATGACGAGCGAATGAGTAGGGGTGTGCGATAATTATCGATAATTCGTAATTAATCGATAATTTTTCATTCGATAATTATCGATAAGTGTTTTTCGATAATTTTGACTCGATAATTTTTTGTGATCCGATAATTATCGATAATTTTGTGCGATCCGATAATTATCGATAATATTGTGGTATTCGATAATTATTGATAATTGTTTTTGGATTCGATAAGTATCGATAATTATGGTACGGCGGATGACCTTTTTTTTTAGGTATTCGGATAGGGTACGGAGGATAACGTCCACACGGAAGGCCGGATGACCTTTTTTTTTTTAGGTATTCGGATAGGGTACGGAGGATAATGTCCATACGGAAGGCTGGATGATCTTTTTTTTTTTTTCGTCGTCCTGAAATTGTACCGATAATTATCGATAACTATCGTCAACTATCGATAATTTTTATCCGATAATTATCGATAACTGTCCCCAACTATCGATAACTTTTTATCCGATAATTATCGATAAGTGTTCATTCGATAATTATCGATAACTATCGATAATACAATACGATAATTATCGATAATAAAATTATCGAAAATTTTTTCCGATGAACACCCCTACGAATGAGGCCTATTGCCAGTTGCTAGGGGGGTGCGATAATTATCGATAATTCGTAACTACTCGATAATTTTTCATTCGATAATTATCGATAATTATCGATAAGTGTTTTTCGATAATTCTGATTCGATAATTATCGATAATTATCGATAAGTGTTTTTCGATAATTTTGATTCGATAATTATCGATAATTTTTCATTCGATAATTATCGATAACTATCGATAAGTTTTTATTCGATAATTATTGATAATTTTTTGCGATCCGATAATTATCGATAATTTTGTGCGATCCAATAATTATCGATAATATTGTGGTATTTGATAATTATCGATAATTGTTTTTGGATCCGATAAGTATCGATGATTATGGTACGGCGGATGACCTTTTTTTTTTAGGTATTCGGATAGGGTACGGAGGATAATGTCGATATTGGACGGCGGATGACCTTTTTTTTTAGGTATTCGGATAGGGTACGGAGGATAACGTCCATACTGAAGGCCGGATGACCTTTTTTTTTTCGTCGTCTGAAAATTGAACCGATAATTATCGATTACTATCGTCAACTATCGATAATTTTTTCTCCGATAATTATCGATAACTGTTCATTCGATAATTATCGATAACTATCGATAACACAATACGATAATTATCTATAATAAAATTATCGATAATTTTTCCCATGAACACCCCTACCAGTTGCACGTCGTATTTATAGGCTTCGTTTGCGAAGACGTCATTTTCTCCTTACAATATTATAATTTTCTAAAGTAGTTTTTATATTTTTAGCGATAAAAAAATCATAATCAAAAATTTATAGCCGAATAATTTTCTTTTTACCTCGACTAGAACGTGTCTTTTTTTTTTTGTAAAAGTACAAAACTTCAATCAACAAATTAGTATTAAGGTGACCAACTATTTTTTGTTCAAAAAGAGTATGTACACTTTGCAAGTATATTATTGATGGCATTTGATATAATGTGAGCATTACAACAAATTCCCAAAATATTTAGTTTTAGTAGATCTTGTAATTTTGTGTACACATTATTGACACCTTTACGGGTGCGTCCTCCAAAATTAGTATTTGTGTTATAGTTGTGAGAGCGCCAAAATTTTCTTATTCAAATTGTTGTCTGTTATAACTCGAAATAAGTGATTAGACAAAATGTCTGTTTCCCCTTCGATTGATTCCAAATTAAAAATTTTAATTTGAATACCGTTCTTAATATCGAAATACCTTACTAAAATTGGATAGTTTTATTTCATTGTGATTCGATGCGTCTGATAGAATAGATATATGTATATGATAATCCAGATTTTCTGATAGCATTTTCTTGCAGTATTCATTAAATACGTTGGTTACGATAGACTCACATTTTGTTCGCGCACGAGAAAATTTTTCGTCGCAATTTTTTTAAAATAATTTAGTAGTGTAGTCCATGCTGCGAAAACTTTGATTATGGGTTATTGTGTGAAAAGCGAAAGTGCCCTCCATAACTGCCAATTTTTTTTCATTAGTTCCAAAAGTATTCCTTTTGAAAAAATTGTCAGTTTGGATGTTGACACTGCTGTGTCATGAGTCATTTTATATACTTTAGTTTCAATGTGTGCCATTATTGCACTACGTCCATGAATTGCAATTGAAAATTCCCAATTGCAGATTGTGCATTTAACCAAGGAGTCATCATTTCGATTTTTAACTACAATGAACGGAAACTCTTTTTTTTAAATTTTCGTTTAAACAATTTTTCCTTTTGTTATCGCTCATATTTGAATTAATAATCTAAAAATTATAATAGTAATATATTTTTTATTTTGATTTTAAATAAATATTATAATCTGATATTATTTCAGTAAAATGAAAATGAAACTATTATATTAATACTTACATGCAACTTCACCTTCACTAGATAAATAAAATTTTATTTTATTTTATTTTGTACACCTCAAATATTGTTAACTTAAACAAAAAGTACGAAATTGTTGCTTTTCTGATTCTCTAACCTCAAATTAATTAAACAGAAAGGGGATTCCCATAAAACTTTGCCGTATATACTACGCATGCATCAAAAGCAAGACCACAGATTAGTATATATGTAGGTCAAGACTGTTATTCAAATCACTGTCATAATATTTAATTAATAAAATTGAAATGAAATAATCTAAAAATATGTTTTAGAAATACAAATGAGTATAAAATTATACAAATGAGTACTTTCAGAGTACAGGAGTTGAAAAGAGTACGGTTTGCGAAAAAAGAGTACAAAACTCAGTAAATGAATACAGTTGGTCACCTTAATTAGTATGTGGTTTAGCATTTTTATTATTACTATTTTAAATGTCATTTAAGTATAAAGTTTTTAGTGTTTATTGTGGGAGACTGGTGCCTAAGCTAGGCTCGAAGCCTGTGTTTCAGGACACCAGGACCCAACCCCATACAACTTAAAGTAAACATATTATCCATTGAACTGTTATCACATGCAGTACGATATAAACACAATGTAATATACATATTTAGACAAGAAAATAATAATTTTAGTAAATGTATATAATATACCTAATATAAGTAAATGTGTGCAATTAATATGTGGGAGTGTACGAGACTACGAGTATGTGTGGAATTGGTTAACGCTGTGTCTCTGGGTGTGTGTGAGTGCGTGTGTGTGATGTTTTGGTTAGGGTGTATATGTGTTGTTTTTTTAATCAGAACAACAGGAACTAGCACTTCAATTTTAGTTTACAATTATTTTCTCAGTTTCGTCATAGTTTACCGTTTGTAGATAGGCTGTTAATTGTTTATTGCATTTGGTCTTTGTGAGTAATTATTAATTATTTTCACTTAATAAATGACACAAGGTCAGACTACATTAAATAGTATACAATTACTGTAGATAGTATGCGTACTTACTAGCTCGAAAGCGGGGCCCTTTCACAGGTAGCGCGAACTAAAGGTGTATAAAAACCTTACTCACCTACGTTAAAGTAGAAAGGCTCATATTTGAATATGTTTTTAAGAATATTATCAAAAACTGATATTTATTATTGCCAGACCATTTCCGTGGGCCATTACTTCCGCCAGGCGTTATACTGGTTATTTAAAAATTAGGTAAACTACGTTATACTAGCAAGCCTACATTTTACATATACCACTCATGGTACTATTTCAAGATCCTTTGTAAGCAGCCAGACCAATCCGATGGGCCAATCATTCTCCCAGACGCCTTAAAGAAAGCCTTAGTTAACGTAGATGCTGCGCGATTTCAGCATTTTATTAATAAATATACAGTTGTCAATGTAAATGAATAATTCAACCGGAAAAATTGAAATAAAAAATGAAGATGAATAGTTTGTAACATAATAGATAATATTTTTTTAAACATAATTTGTAAACTGTAACATTTTCAACAAAAATTTTAATAAATAATGTACATCATATATATTTTTTTAGTTTTATCATTCTCTTATTTTAGAAGTTACAGGTGGGGGACTTTGGAAGTGTCTCTCACACAAACTATTCGCTCCACTGCCCGTGTCAACTACTAGTTGACAAGAGTTTACAAACTCTTATAATAATAACCGTTATATTTATAACCTCTTATAGCAATAACCGCCAGCGCCCGTTTGAAATAATGGTCGCCATGGGTATATTGCCAGTGTCAACTTTTTTTTCGACACGGGCATTAGTACGCGAAGTGCACCTGTCAACTATACGTTAATTAACGTATATTACATTATTACCAGTGGGAAATTACGTAACAAAACGTGAGAGCCCTTGGACAGTTTTGTGCAGTTGGTAAACTAAAAGGTCATTGCCTGGACACTCAAGCAGCTATTCAGTTTAGAAAAAAATGATCTTAGAAACCTCAATATCATTTTTGAAGATCTATCCATAGATACCCCACACGTATGAGTTTGATGAAATTTTTTTTGGGTTTTAGTTCTAAGTACGGGGAACCCCCACAATTTATTGATTTTTTCTATTTTTGTATGAAAATCTTAATGCGGTTCACAGAATACATCTACTTACCAAGTTGCAACAGTATAGTTCTTATAGTTTCGGAAAAAAGTGGCTGTGACATACGGACGGACAGACAGACAGACATGCCGAATCCATAAGGGTTCCTTTTTTACCATTTGGCTACGGAACCCTAAAAATTACCATAAAATTATTTACACTTGTTTCCAATTTATTGCATCTATTTTACCGAAGTACCGAAACTAGGTATTCTCTCTAAGGTCAGGCGATACTTCACTCCAGAACAGCTGCTTCAACTATATCAAGCACAAGTTCGATCTTGTATGGAGTATTGCTGCCACCTTTGGGATGGATCCGCCAAATACCAACTGGCAACTTTGGACTCGGTGGAAAAACGAGCTAAAAGACTCATAGGTGACCCTACTCTGACAGACACCAAGTTGCAGAGTCTCGATCATCGGCGTAGGGTAGCTCGTCTGTCGGTGTTCTACAGAATATATTTTGGTGAGTGTGCGAAGGAATTGCACGATCTAATTCCCCCCACAACCTTCCGCCATCGGGACACTAGGCTCGGTCGATCGTTCCATCCTTATGTCATTGATATGCCACCTACGCGCACAAAACGCTTTAGCACTACTTTCTTGATGCGCACGGCTAAGGAATGGAACTCGTTGCCCGCGTCTGTGTTTCCCGAACGATACAACCTGGGTGTCTTCAAGGCCAGAGTGAATAGACTGCTATTAGACAGGCATGCTCCACCTTCGACCGCATCGTCACTTAACATCAGGTGAGATAGCGGTCAAATGCCTGTCTATTTGTCATAAAAAAAAAAAAAAAAAAAAAAAAAGCGCCATGCTGCTTGCAGCTGAATGGGCCGGCGCGCCCGGGGAAGTACTTCGCTCTCACTTAACACCGACGTGAAACGGCACTGTCGTCGTGTTTCGTTCGGTTTGTGAGAGATCCGGTAGCCCATCCCTTGCCTTCCCCCCAGGATCCGGTGGAACATCCCTCCCCTCCCTAGAAGGCCGGCAACGCACCCGCTAATCCTCTGATGTAGCGGGTGTCCATGGATGTCGTTTTTATTTACCACCAGGTGAATCGACTGTCCGTTTGCCCCCTCTAATATAAAAAAAAATGTAAATATCAGTGAATGATCATAACTATATTTATTTAAAATTTTAATCAAGATGAATAAATAATAAAACCATAATTTCAATTATCTATCTTATAAAATCATGTAGTGTTCTCACTCGCATTCATGCGCAAGAATAATGCCCTCACGCTCGCACTCACAGGGGAAGCTTTAAGGCGTCTGGGAGAATGATTGGCCCATCGGATTGGTCTGGCTGCTTACAAAGGATCTTGAAATAGTACCATGAGTGGTATATGTAAAATGTAGGCTTGCTAGTATAACGTAGTTTACCTAATTTTTAAATAACCTTTATAACGTCTGGCGGAAGTAATGGCCCACGGAAATGGTCTGGCAATAATAAATATCAGTTTTTGATAATATTCTTAAAAACATATTCAAATATGAGCCTTTCTACTTTAACGTAGGTGAGTAAGGTATATATATATATAGTTATACACCTTTAGTTCGCGCTACCTGTGAAAGGGCCCCGCTTTCGAGCTAGTAAGTACGCATACTATCTTAACTACATAGTAGACTAGAAATCCTCAAAATTTCAGCTTTGCTAAAATGACGTAGGTCTGGGAGCACTGGGATCTTGGACATAGTAGTTGTGGTTTGCCTGACGTTTATGTTTACTTTAGAGTTTACATTACGTATTTGCGTCGTACTATCACGTTTTATAACTCATATTTTTTCTCGAAAAGCAGGCTATTTAATGCAAATGAATTTTTATAATCTAAGTATCTTTCAAAATCTCTACGTCTCGCGATTAACATATTAATAATAATAATAATAATAATATTCTTTATTGTACACCATAAAATAAACAAATACAGTAATTAAGCAATAAAAGATGTACAAAGGCGGTCTTATCGCTAAAAGAGCAATCTCTTCCAGACAAACTTTGGGCATAGGACACGACACAGTAGCAGCGGTTAGGAAGTGCACAAAAATAAGAGAAAGTAGACATAATAAAATAATATAACATAAGTAAAAATACGAAATAAAGTAAATATCAAAATATGTATACACAAACACTTAAATATACATAAATATACAATACATACACATATATATACATACAAATATATATACATACATATACATACAAATATACATACATATACATACAAACATAATGACTAAGAAATTCATGGTGTAGTTAGCGACAAATAGTGCTGCTTAAGACAGCTCTTAAAACAAGCAAGCGATTGAGCTTGTCTTATTGGAATCATATTCAAATGAACGCACAAAATTCTTCCGCGTTACGGTGCCTGTCCATTGAAGCGGAGCGAGACTGCGGAGCGGAGAAAAAGAAAAATATTAACCAATAGCCCATTGTCCACTGGAGCGGAGGGAAGATTTTTTGCAATCCTATTGGTTAATATTTCTCCGTTTCTCCGCTCCGCAGCATCGCTCCGCTTCAATGGCACCTTTATAGTATTATATAGGTATGATTTAGATCGAGTAGGTATATTGTATGTAGATATAATACCTATATGACACCGATTGGCGCAGTCGTGACAGCAACTGGATGATGCGCTAGTGGTCGTGTGTTTGATCCCCGCACATAAAAATTATTTGTATATGCCGTAGTTGGTAGGTACAGATATTTGTCGAGATCTGAGCATATATGTGCTTTTGTGTTATGTGTGTTTTCTGATCCACGTCAGAGGATTCACATCCTTCATATTTGTTATTTACATCCAGAACTAAAAAACTATGTACTTGCTAAATAATAGTAATTAAAAATAAATGCTCACGTTACTCTTATTGTGGGATTCTTTTTACGCTTAGTTTTTCAAGCTATTTTATTTAAATACAGTTTTAATCAAAAATTTATGATCCAGTGCCTGCTGTTAGTAATAGTTATAGTTTCAATATGCGTAACCTATTCCCTATAGTCGTAAGGACACATTCAATGCCTGAGAATATTAATATTTAGCATTCGTTTAGTTTAAGGTCTACGATAATTCCTATGAGACTACATTTAATATGTCTCAAATAATACAGGTGTTTAAAATATGATATAGGTAAAGCTTCTTACACATATAAATATGACTACTTATTTCAATTTTTTTAAATGTAATTAATGAACTATGATATTAACAAAAACAACAATTTTTTATCAGAAATATTGTTCCTTGAGAGTTCCTTATGTGAAACAATATGAATTACACAGTAATCACAGTAAACAATTGAACTGTGTAATTTTTTTTGTTTGTCTGTATGTATTTTTGTTAATCTTCATAACTTCAGGATCGGTATTGATGAGATTAATTAGGTTTATATTTCCATGCGGTTAATTTTCTAATGAACAAGTTAGGGTAGTTTTATTATATAAAATCCTAATGTGTGCGATTCCCGCTCGGGGCAGATATTTGTTTTTGTGCAAATATTTTGATTTTGGCCTAGGTGTATCTTTATGACTATATCTTTGTGATATCTTTATGGCTATATCTTTGTGACTCTCCCTACCGTGTCTCAGAGAGCATGTAATACCGTCGGTCCCAGTTATTATCACAGAAACCTGATAACCTGTGGTGGATTAAGCTGTAACCCTTCTCCTATAAGGAGAAGAGGCCTTTGCCCAGCAGTGGGACGGTTACAGGCTAATTCAGTTCAGTTCAGTTTAGTTTAACTAACATTTATTGAATTTAACTATAATGATTGATAAATTAATATTGAGATATTCATGAATAAAAAGGGCATTATCTTACAATACAAGGTTATGATGACCTTCAGTTTTTTCTCTTGTGACAGATGTAATTTAATTCTCCGCTCGACGAACATTGCAAATCGCGAGAGATTATTCATAACTAGGTGCAGCCTGCGGTTTTATACGCTCAAGCTCCGATCCCGTGTTATATTCACATATTCATACATTGAATAGTTACTAATTATGCGTGGTACGATTCTCACATTGATAAAAAGTAAATATTCACTTAAAATTAGTGAAATTTCACAGATTCATGTTTAGAGAGTGCACACTTCTAGTTTCTTCCTCTTTCCTAATTATAATAAAAAGTATCCAGTGTGCTCATATATGAATCCAAATCATGCGCAGTATCTTTTAAATTAATTTGGTAGTTACGGCGTAAAGCGCGGCCAAGATACAGATAGACAAAAATGAAACAAAACGAAAAAAAAAATTGTCTTCATTGTCGATTATAGATTGTACAATTTTTGAAGTGAAACTTCTTTATCGGGGTTGGAAAGATTTTTTCGTTGCGCCATCTTGCGTTACGCGCCATCTTGTTCTTGATTATTGCGTATTTCAGTCGTTTTTCAATAAACACATGCGCAAGGAAGATTCCGAGTGGTAGTAGATGAAATCCTATATATATTAATAAATAGTTAAACTAAATAAATCAAATATCAAATTTTGAATGCTACAAAATGTGGCTCTCGCAGGGTTTTGAACTTGCAGCTCTCGAGCGATATACGAAATTCAATTCGCGTTGGCAGCCACTGCGTTAGCAATCTCTAAGATTCTTGAGTGAAATTAAGTATCACTATATAGAAGTTTGCAGTTGATGTATTCTATAGTGAGTAGGTAATTCGAATATAAATATGTCCGAACGCAAACACAGGACTCATATAATTACGATCGTATAAAAAGTAAACTGTTTTTATTATAAGTTTCACTTCTTACGAGTGTACGCTAGTACACGCAATTTAAATTTTATTTATTAAAGAACTGCTAAATTTCTTTAAAAATTTTTTTGTTTTTTTCTTTTTTTGAATCTCTTCAATGTACATAAATTGAGCTGTTACAATTTTATTATAAGTAATTTAAATATCAATGGCTCTGTGCACGAAATATGATGTGTGACATATTTACAATTTTACGAGAAATTGTTAGATTTATTTTTATTCGACCACCGCAAACTCTATCTATAATATTCTCTATCGAGTATGTGATCGTGCGTCGTGTTTATTTTGTCACAAACATATTTTATAGATAAATTATTTTCGTATTAAGACGAGAAGGAATGATATAGATAATTATAATTCTATGTTTCCGAGTTCTTAGTCAATCAATATATCACAAATATTTAATAAATCCTCATATCGTATATAAATAAAATCCTAATTTCCTCTGCCCCAAGTCTGCCTGGAAGAGATCGCTTTTTAGAGATAAGGCCGCCCTTTGTACTTTAAGTTATTTTGCTATGTTGTTGTTCTATGTAATATTTTATTTTGGTGTACAATTAAGTGTATTATTATTAAGTGTATATTATTAAAACTACAAAATCGATTTTACTGTTGATAATAAATATATTTAAAGATTATAATAAATTAGCTTTAAAAGCCAAAGCTATTACTCAGTAGGTACAATATGATATAAAAGACAGCATACAGGATATTTGAGTATATTTATATTTATTAAAATGTTAATGGTTATTGAGTTTCTTGCCGATTTTATTCATCATTTTCATTATTCATCATTTGGTCAACTTCTGTTTTAATATTAAGCCTTAATCTATACTATATACTAAAATTTGTCTGTCAGTTTATTTTAATACGCTAAAATCTACTGAATCATGTTACTTAAAAAACTATTTTTTGCAATGTATTTGAACATTCATATTTCTTTTGTTTAAAATAAACTTTCTTATTGAGGAGAGCTATAAGCTCTAACAATAAAACATAACCCTATGACTTTTAGGAGTGGAAGAGTAACCATTAATATAATTTATATTTATTAAGTAAAATATTTAAGTTTAAATACGGGTGAAGTCACGTCAACTTGTTGTTCAATTTTTGTGATTGTATAATGATTACGATTTATCTTATCCCTACATATTTACAACACAAATCTTAAAACATAATTATTTACAGATAATTGTGGTATAAATCACGTCCTTGTGGAAGGAATAATAGCAAGAATGTTGACGGAATTCCCTATTGAATTTCTGAATTCGATTCCGATTATAGCTAGCATAATTATCAAACAGATCTATTTTAAAAGGACATTAGGTACTCAACGTGTTTATTTTAGATAATTCAGTGCGTAGGCACTATAGGTACACCTGCAGTACATGTATAACGTGAGAGTGTACTAATATTGACGTCATATTTAAATCATGATAGTTTCGTAAAAACATGCGTTATCTCAGAGAACGATTGATCGTAATCATATATTATCACTGTAAGGCGGACTACGTACTACGCGTTATTTAGTAGTGCTCAACACGCGAAGATATATTGTGCTGTGTATTAAACGTCATGAAGCGTCATGGTTGTATGGGAAAGCGATCACATGGCGCCCCATAATGCCGCCACCGTTTTAGTGGGAATTCTGACTGTCCAGACTGACGTGGATTCCTAGCACTGCCTGGTAGTCCCATATACCGCCACTAGGGCGGTGTGCATAAATGCATTTGCGATCGATATAAAAAAAAGAAACGAACAGCGCGTTCTATTGTGTGTGTGAATGTTACGAGCACACGTACAAAACATAAACATTTTAACACGAACTTTTAATTATTTTGCACACTACTTATAGTAAAGAAACCACTATCGTAAACCACTATCTATCGTGTATCCATTACGAATTTTCATTCAAGCGTATTTTTCCCAGTAGCCATGTCTCCGTTCAGAGCCATACCCACTAAACATTAATCAGTGAAATTTTAATTAATTACGTTAGTGAAGATGTATTCATTACATATTAGTGAATTTCAATAACAATTTAGTGAATACTCATTATTACACATACGCATATTCAATGATCAAATCAGTGGACTCTGAAATTCATATATTCATAGATTGAATAGTCACCAATTCTACGTGGTACGATTATCACATTGATAACAAGTGCATAGTCACTTAAAATTAGTGAAATTCCACTGATTCATGCTTCGAGAGTATAATTATTCTATTAGCGCCCCTGTCGAGATTTCGATATTGCGCCCCTTAAATCGATAAAAATACTTAAAATATTTATGCAGTAAATTAAAGTGAATAATCCTAGAATAGGTACTTAGTAGGGGTTTTTCTTAAGTACGCACATTTCTCCTACAAAACGTAATTAAATAAGTATTAGGGGAGAGTTGGATATTACCGAGCCTCTAAGAACTTGGACCTATAATCTTTAAGGACTGGATAGCGCAATTATTAGCGTTTAGTTTTTGAAATATGCTAGGGCGTGGAATTATCAAACGCGCGGTATTATCCAACTCTCCCCTATATCTTGAGAACTTATAATTTGATCACTAAACCGTGCCTTTTATTCTTAATCGATAATTCATTTATTTAATTTTGAACAATGTCATACCCGAACACATAAGTTAGATCACCAAAAACATGTTTGATAAAAACAATGTTTAATTGCCCGTGCTGCACTCATCATTATACACAATGCTCACTGAAAATCAGTTTTGGGCTTTTGGGGCAATGATGTCACAACGTTACTGAGTGGACGTTTGATTGGCGACATCAAAAGTTTTACTTCTTATACCTTTGTTTAATATTAACTTCAAATAATGTTGTTTTTTATCTCTTTTAAGCAATGCTTATTTATTATTATTGTTACCAATAAAGTCTATTTATTAACAATTCTGTACTGTACTGTATCAGCCTGTAAACGACCTGCTGCTTAGCGAAGGCCTCTTCTCCATATAGAAAGGTTGGAGCTTAATCCACCAAGCTTCTCCACAGCGGGTTGGCGGATAATATTCCTACCATGAGTTACGATCATTACCAGGTGTCAATGACAACAACCAGGACCGACGGCTTTACGTGCTCTCCGAGGCACGGTGGGGAAACCTACAAGAACATACACCCATACCGAAAACAAATATTTGCACAAATACAAATATCTGCCCCGAGCGGGAATCGAAACCGCGACCGCCGGCATTGAGGCGACTACTCGCACCACTACACCAGAACAGTCGTCACAATTCGAACGATATATTTTTTAATTCAAACTTATTTGGCTGTACAGTCTCAGTCAGTGTGAGACGTGCAGTCTGTAAAATTGCACATGGCTTGAGGTAAACCTATTTTACTATAATCACTCGTTTGTTACTGATAAGTTGATATAAGTAAGCATTAGCTAATGGTTTTACTGCATACTTCAAATGGAGTGCTTGAAAAAAGTATTATTATACTTATCATACATCGTTAAGCATCGAAATTTAATAATTCATGGGATAAATACTTTTTAGAGTAAATATCGATATTTTCATCGTTGTATATCGCGTATCACTATTCTAAACTGTATGCCATCATCAGAAACATTCACTGATAGAGGAATTTTGTCTTCAAGCACATTGCTGTATATCGATGGAAACTGAATTTTCTCAAAGCTTTCTGAAGATTTAAAATCGATGGTTCATTTTTGACGTGATAACGTCGTACAAATCGACGAACGCCGGCTGCACGCACGAAAAAGCATGACACATTGTCGAGCGAAAGCGCGGAACAAGCGATAAACGGGCACGACCGGCCTAAGCGTTCGGCTTGTGATGCATCTATATCTCTTTCACTCCATCGGCAGATGCGTCCGAGTAGAAGAGAAAAAGTATTTGAATTAACGAGTGCAAAAAAAATATGTTAATTTATGGAAAAAAAATTTAATTTTCAATTAACTGCTTCTTTGTATTATACAAAATAATGATAATTCAGTAATAATAATTCAATTCATAAAAGTATGCAATTTTTCATCGATGTTTTCTTATGAGTTTTGACATTATCACGTAAAATTATCGTCCGTAAACCGACTTTACAGACAACCTTTTTTTTTTTCAAATTTGGATCTACCCAGTTTACCGTAGAGGTATATACTCAGTGTATACATATAGAAGAAGGATTCCACTGCTGGGTTTCACTGCTGGGCAGAAGCCCTTTCTTCTGGACAAGAGGCCTTTGTCTCACAGTGAGACGTTTACAGACTGATTAAATTCAATTCATACACATACACTCGTTGATATCTTTAAGAGCAGAGTTCTCAACAATTACCGGTTGCACTCCAGCCAATAATCATGAGCGTTCTCACTTTAATTTTTTTGACCCATCTGTTGCAAAACTCTATTGAGGTCATTGAGCATTAAGTTAAGTCCCCTACAGCAACTGCCAAGCAACTCTAGCAAACTGCCAGTATAACAATATTGTTGATAAACTACCAGTGAGTAATAAACTTACCTTTGGTATAGCATTTACCAAGAATTTAGAAGTTTAAAGAAGTATTTCAATTCGTTGCGTTAACCAACTCTTTTGAGATTTATCATCATCCCACCCGTTGCGTTAAACAACTGTCTTATGGTTTTATCATTATCTCATGATCTTGATCATCTCCCTTCGTTCCTCTTCCTTTCTCCCTTCGTCACTGCTGTTGGATTTTTCTGGTTAACTGATCTTGTATATCAACTTACATGGCGTTTTAGTTCAAGTATTTTAATATTCGGATATACTTGTAACCTATTTAGTATTTCAGTAATAATCTGGACACAATTCGATGTTCCATCTAATCGAAGGCTTTCTTATATTCTATAGACGATAAGTAATGCAGCAGATTCAACTTTAGACCATATGCTACTTCAGCATATCGTTATGGTTTAACTGTACTCACAAATGTTGTACTTAGGGTACGTTGGATGAGATGGATCTTGATTTTCTTAATATCCGTCTTTATAAGATAGAAATCTCTTTTCATGTAAAATTTCTAGGATTTACTTCTACATTCTGACTTTGCTCGCTCAAAGTTGGTTTTTTCCCCCCAATGTCTCTTTATGTCTTGAGCGTCCCTTGATGTTGACTTTTTCGTTTATTAACGTTGCCATTTTTGTTTTATTAATTTAATAAGAAAATCGGTAAGCTTGCTTGCTAACACAAATAATATATTACTACAGTTAATTCTTTTAGAATTACTTACAAATGATTATACGTATTTGGATAAAATAAATACACAGTTAAAAAAAGATCAAGTGCGCATTAAATTTATTCAAAAAGCGTTTCGTACCCACCAGTATCTATAATAATTCACAAAAGATACATATTTGAAAGGACGTTTATATTACAATATTTTATTCGAAGGCTTATCATAGAGCTTATTTTTCTAAAGGCTTTTTTTGCTCATATATGGTGTCTAAATTAGCCGTTCTCCTAAGTGGAGAAGAGGCCGTTTCCCAGCAGTGGAACGTTTACAGACTGATTCAGTTCAGTCTAAATTAGATTTTTTTTAAAATATCATACTTAAAATACAATATATTGGAAGTTGGTTAAAAGATAAAGATTCCAATAAACAAAACAAAATACGAATCAAGTAATATGTGAGTGACTGCATTTGGATAAGATCATGACACTTATTTCTGATAAATTTTAAGCAAGCCGTACGTGTTCTTAGCCGGAACTTTATAAATAATCTTTATTTTTAGGGTTCTTGGTAAAGATTTCTTGAAACAGATAAGATATCTAATGTACCTACATATCAAAATCAAAATCAAAATCAAAATATTTTATTCGTTATTAGGTGATTGATTACACACACTCAACGAACGTCAAAAAAAAAAAAAAAAAATATGTCTCGGTAGACATCTACAATTTCATCATCGGCTTTACTAAATATTACAATAATATGATAATGTTTCTAGTGTAGGCCGAGAGAAAAAAAGCCGGAGGAAAAAAAACTCTCGGTACTCTTTTTACCATATCATATTTTGTACATACAATATAAAAAAAATTATTCACAAAGAACGAGCAAATCATGTCACTGCCAAGCAGCCTTGTCATTTAAAAAATCTTTAATGCTATAATATGCCTTACTACATAATTTAGATTTAATGAAGTGTTTAAATTTATTTAGGGACAAGTCTTGCACATTACCAGGCAGTGTATTGTACATGCGTATACAGTTACCTACAAAAGAGTTACTTATTTTGTGGAGCCTAAAATTAGGAATGGCCAATTTATTTTTATTTCTTAAATTTATATTATGTCTATCACAGTTCTTGACAAATTTATTTTTGTTTTTATGTGTGTATAATAAATTTTCAAAAATATATTGAGAATAAACAGTAAGTATTTTTATTTCCTTAAATTTATTTCGTAAAGACTCACGGGTGCCCATACCGTAGATAGCTCTGACAGCTCTCTTTTGCAAAATAAATATACATTGAATATCAGCAGCGTTTCCCCACAGCAGTAAACCATAAGTCATGATGCTGTGGAAATAGCTGAAATATACTAATCGCGCGGTTTTGATATCCGTCAACTGCCGTATTTTTTTTACTGCGTAAGCTGCGGAGCTGAGTCTGCCAGATAACTTCCCAATATGAGGACCCCACTGTAATTTTGAATCTAAGGTTATACCCAGAAAGACAGCCTGATCGACCAATTCTATTTCCTTATCCCTAATCCTGATACTGGTTGTAGCCAACTTAACATTCGGTAAAGTGAATCTCACACATTTTGTTTTGGATTCATTTAATAGTAGATTATTTACATTAAACCAGTGGATAACTTTAGAGAGAGCCCTGTTTACATCGTCGAGTGAATTTTGTCCACGTTTAACCTTAAACAGTAAAGATGTATCATCTGCAAACAAGACTATCTCATGATCATCTCTAACAAGATGAGGGAGGTCATTAATATAAACCAGAAATAGAAAGGGACCCAAAATCGAACCTTGAGGTACTCCCATTGTTACAAGAGAGCCGGGGGACCGCTTGTCGTTGATCACCACGCTTTGGGTCCTGCCACTCAAATAAGAAGTGACAAAATCAAGAGCGGTACCCCGGATTCCATAATGATGTAGTTTCCTGATTAATGTCTGATGCTGGACACAATCAAATGCCTTAGAAAGGTCACAGAATACACCAAAGGCATCGTGTGACTGATCCCAGGCCTCATAAATAGTCTCTAAAAGTTTAATTCCAGCATCAGTAGTAGACCGGCCGCGAGTAAAACCAAATTGTTTATTGTGTAAGAGTTCATTACTTTCAAAATGTTTTTGAAGTTGATGTAGGATAATTTTTTCAAAGATTTTACTGAAAGTGGGAAGTACCGATATTGGACGAAAGTTAGAAGGATCTGCGGTACTTCCAGATTTAAATAAAGGCATTAACTTGCTAAATTTCATCAAGTCAGGAAACACACCACTATCAATACAATTATTAAAAATTAAAGCCAGTTCTGGAGCAACTATTTCAATTAGGGAATTTATAAGATGTACAGAAATGCTCCAGAGATCTGGTGTTCTTTTTATATTTAACAATTTAAAAGCCTTTAAAATACAATACTTATTCACATGACTAAATTTAAATTCTACATTACACATAGGTACGTTAGATCTCAACAATGATTCTGCAATGGGAGTAGATGAGTTCAGGGTTTTAGTTAATTCTACCGGTATGCGAGTGAAGAATTTTTCAAATTCGTTGGCAATTTCTAGGTCTTCAGTAATGATTTTGCCGTTAATATTAATTTTATAGTCACTCTCATTACTTTTTAATTTACCCGTTTCCGCATTTATAATTTTCCAAGTAGATTTCACTTTGTCGACACTATTTAATATTTTATCACTAATATATTTCTTCTTTGCAATTTGACAGACTACTTTGAATGTTTTTGAGTATAATTTAACATAATTTTGAAATTTATCCGTTGTGTTAAACTGTCTTTCTGCGTACAACTCATACAATCTCTGTCTACTTTTATATATACCTACAGTAGCCCACTCACTAAATATTGGGGCGTCACAAACTGTAATCTCCTTGGATTTATATATGGAGTTAAATTCATTTAAAAATGTCTCAAAAAATATTTTATACATTAAATTGGGGTCCATGTCATTACTCAAGAAAGGAAGCTTATTACACAAATTAACTCTCATACAATTCAGGCGACTTGCTGTCATTGGCCTACATACTATTTTTCGTTTCTTGACCCTTTTTTTTTCTACACTAAAACTTGCTAGTTGACCACAATGGTCTGAATCTAATTTATTGAATATTATTTTACTATCAGCATTAATGTTACAGTATATATTATCTAAACATGTTGAGATTGTATTGCAATATCTAGTTGGCTCCAAAAATAAGTTAAACAAGTTATATGATTTAAATAAATTTAGGATGTTGTAAGTCTGCGAACAATTAATAAGAATATCGACATTGAAATCGCCACATACAATCAAATGTTTATTAGATTTTGACAATTTGCTTAAGGCTTGATCAAGAACTTCCTCAAATTTAAAATAATCAGAGGAACCAGGCCTGTATACGCACACTATTATGAATTGCTCAAGTTCTACACAAGACATCTCTATTGTGCATTCTACAGAGAGAGACACAATATCTTTCCGTTCTTTACATTTTATATTATTTTGTAATAAGATTAACGACACCCCATGTATTGTGTTGACTCTGCAGAATGAACTACCAACCCGGTGGTTGCTGAAACTAAAGATGAGTTCATTTCCCTTACGCCAGTGCTCTGTAATACATAAAATATCAATTTGTTCTGAACTCATGAACAGTTCCATCTCTAATTCTTTGCCCTGTGTCAAACAACAAATATTTTGATGTACCAGGTTGATATTATTTATTTTATTAGATTTAACAATATTTATAGGGCAATTATGAGCTAATTGTGTGTTACTATTCAGTATAACGCTAGAGGGAATAATCTCTGTTGTCTTACAGACTAATTTAAATGATTTGGAACAAATTCCAAAGCATTGGTAATGTCAAATTTAAATTTATTCTGCTCAATAGAAGCAGATAGTTTAGCTAAATTCTTAGCTGTAATATGTAAAAAATATGATAGCGACTTAGCTATCCGTCTTGATAAATAACTAGGAAGGGAAGTCCTTCCTTTGGTCAATTTTAAATTACATTTATTTTTACTAACACTACTGTTAGAGTCTGAACTAAATATACTATTTATGTCAATAATACTTATTTTATTGTTATAATTACTTAATAAATGTAATTTCTGATTTAATTTATAAATTATATTATTTTCAGCATCTGGCGCATTCTTATAATAGGGAAAAGTGAACATTACAATGTTTTTAATTGGCAAATGACTTAATTTATTTAAATGTTTAACTAACTGTTCACTATTAATGTTTCCCCTATTGGCAATTAGTAAAATTATTATTCTATTTGAATCTTATTTGGATTTGTATATGTTCTTCATAATATCCAGATAATTTAAGTTTGGATAGCAATTATTTATAATTTTATGTCCCAATACATTTAATTTTGTGCCCATACTTTTACCGATAAAATCACTGTACATTACTATATTATTAGGAGAGGACCTGTGATTAACCAAATTGACACACAATGTATCCACGGACGAGGTAGATGAAGGAGCAAAATGGGTCAGAGGCTCCGTGGTCACGGAGTGACTCAGAGCACCAGACCCACTAAGTGACTCTGGAGGATTAGAGCAAGTACAACACTGATTATTCATCAGTGATTTAAAACGCTCCTCATTGTACTGAGATGTTTTAATTATGTCATCCATTGCCACCAAATACTCTCCCAACGACCTCTGGGATAGTACATATTTACTAGATACGCTTTCTAGTTGAGTTTCAAGATTATTTATTTTATATTCTAAACATTCTATGTCCTTTTGGTACTCACAGTAGTTTATTTGAGACTCACTAATGCAAGATTTTAATTTTTCTTTTAGTTTTAGGTTATTTTTAGCTATAATACTTCTACTTATTATATTATTATGTGTTTTTAATTGTTTTTTACATTTTTTAATAATTTTGTTTAGTTTTAAGTATTTTTTTAGTTTGTTTCTACTACAAAATTTTGGTTTAGACTTATGTTGGCCAATCAAAGTATCATTTGTCAGATCAATAGTAGTAATGTCCAAACCAGAATTATTTGCAGGAGCAACCAACTGCGGGGCACCACTAACTAGCTCATCGAACAGCGTGCTGTTGTTTTGTGCAGTGACTTTCTGTGCAGACTCCTCGAGGTCATCAATGCGTAGGTAGGCATCCCTCAGCTCCTGTTCCAGCTGGGAGGTCCTGCTCAAGGCCCGCTCGTACTCGTCCCTGCACTCGTCAAACCTATCTACTACTGACTGTAGTTGGTCCCGCTCCTCAACAATACTATCAAACCTAACATGTAACATTGACAGTTCAGATTTTAATTTGTTGTTTTTCTCACAAACACTAATGAGCTCTTTTTCATTGTCCTCTCTTTCATTTTCCAGTAGAACACACTGCTCCTTTATGCGCTTTAATTCCTGCAAAGCCTGGTGGAGTTTGGTCTCCTCCTGGCGAGCCAAAGCGTTGCGACGGGTTAGCATTGTTTGTTTTTTCCTTAATACACTAGAAACAAATAAATAATGGTGAATAAAATACAAGTAAGATTATATATATAAATATCAATATGTATGGATATATGTATATATAATTTATATTTTGTTGTTTTAAATAAATCTAAATATAAGTAATAAAACTAATAAGATCAGTATTTGATATCAGTTTAAAAATAAATAATTAAAAAAATTAATAAATTAATAAATAAAAAAGTGGGTAGTCTTTTTTTTAAATGTCTATCTATTACTTCACTTAATATTTTAAGTGTAGAAAGATAGGATTTGCTGAAATTCTAGTCTAAAAATAAATATTTATATATGAATCTGTTTAAGTTATATATATTTTGTAAGACTACTACGTTAAGCTACTATTTCAAGTCTACCAGCTTGCTTTTTATAACAAAAGCAAAGTGAGACCAATACTATAAAATTACATGCAAATATTTATCTATTAATGTAATAAGGTACTTATTATGATAGTGTAAAAAGAATTTTTTAAACAATACTCCCCGGGTTTTCGACGAAAATTCGAACTTATGTTCAAATAGCGGGCGTTGAACTTGACAGCTGGACCCGCGATTATAAAATTTTGAGATTTCCACTTGTTTTGGAGCTTGTAGATGTTTCCACTACTTTACACACAATTATTTTAATAGTATTTAAAATTTTAACACTAATACTACTTATAAAATAGTGAATTTAAATTTAATTTAATATAAAAATCTAAGGAGCTACAGTATATAAATATGTTTAGTTTGTGGTATTTGGTAAAATAAATGAAACTGATTTTGGGATTATAGTTCCTAGAACAGTTTGCATAAAGCTTATCTTCATATACCATATTTTATAATCAATTTATAGAAATAATACACATTATTAAAAAAATAAAAATTTCTATATTGAAGAACTTTTGAGTTTTATATTTACATTTTACAATATATATACCTATATTTTTTACTTATTTAATTAAAGTTAATGTGAAGCTATCACCGACTTGAATGTAATCTACATTCTAAGTCGGTGATAGCTTGTGCTTGCTGTGCTTGTGCTGTTGTGAAGAAATGACAAGAAACTCAACTGTTACTCTTTTAAAAACTGTCAATACAACGCTCAACCATTACAAAAAAATAAAAAAAAAAACACATGGTTGTTGTTTTTTGTTGCTTACAAAGAATAATATTTTAGTGCAAACTAGGGTAAACCCCCCGGTAGTCAGCCCCGCTCCAGTACTCAGCCTTTAGAGACTTTATTTTCATATAAATAGTATTCAAATATGATTACATCTTTTAAAAAAATTTTAATCGAAACCGTGTCTACTTATCGGCTAATACGAGCACCTAGGAAAACATAGCACCTCAGGTTGACGAGTTACACTCGTTTATCTGTACTGCCGCCAAAGACATGACTAGGCGCGTCGCTGTTACAGTTTTTTTCTTAAGGAAACGTGTTCGAGTTTTCGGTAAGTTTTTGTATGTATTTGCTGTAATTTGTAGTGGATTGTTTTACTGTGTTACAATAAAATAATTATTTTGTGATAAAATTAATTATTACATGCATTTTATTTATTAAATATGTTGTAAATTGGGTGGCCGACTACTGGGTTTCGAATTTTTAAGGTAGATCCAGTACTCGGCCATAAGCGGCTGACTACTAGTTTTTTCGTGATTTCGTATTTTACCAGTAGTCAGCCGCATATAAATGTAGTTGCACGTAAGGGCCGATCAAAGACTACTGAGTCTGGTCCCATTTTATCCGTGACCTGACCAAGAAAGAAGTAACTGCCTTGAAATACTGGTGCACAGCGTTAGCGAAATGTGGCTCCTCTTTAAAATGTGATGATCTCCTTAATAGCACTCATAATATTATTTTTGAAAAAAATAGGCCGAACTCATTTGTAAATGAATTATATACACGGTGATTTTATAGCCGTTTTGGAAACGAAATATTTAAATTTGTAATCATCTATAGTACCAATAAAAATGGATAAATCAATTGTAATGTTGACTAAAAAAAAGTTTCTGTTTTAATATTCATTTTTACTTGATCGACTTGGAAAGTACTAAGGCACTGATCATTCATTCATTATCTTATATGAATGAAACACGTCCGTGCGCGTTTCGGCGGCCGCCGCGCGCCGCTAACGTGATAAATAGGCGCGAGCTAGCGAGTACTTGCGTAGATAGACTCCAGTGGACTCCAGTTTGTTCTTCATACTTTACACGGGCTTAGGACCGTCGGAAATACCTATTTTATTTAAACTTATTTTTGATTATTAACCACGATTGTTCTTTTCATAACAAATCAATTTATCAACGGACTGTGTTTTAGGCGTATTTAAAAAATCGTAGCTATCTACAGAATAATTAACTTACAGACCTATTTACAGTTTATTTACACTATTTACACTTCTCTGTATCGAAGCAACTGCTCAAAATGGAGTCCGCTGCGTTCAATACACAAACGTCCACGTTTAAAACAATTGTCTTTTAATTTTCTTAATGTGTTTCTATCACTTTTCACTTTATCAAAAGCGTCCACTATCGCAATGCGTAAATCATCACGGCTTTCATATTCACGCGTATAAACAAGTCTTTTTATTTCCGACCATAAGAAAAAATCCAGCGGCGTTAAGTCCGGGCTTCAAGGTGGCCAAGGCACAGGCCCTCCTCGACCTATCCACCGATCACTAAACTCATTGTCCAGGTATGCACCAGGTATGCACTACACTCGTAGTACATACCTCTCGAGTAAGCTAACGGCACATCGTCTACTGACTTAGATATTGCTGTCCTAAACAATTAACTCTCAACTTAACATAACACTCAAGAACATCTTCTTCAAACTCCGGCGAATAATAATTTAAACGTCCTTAACGTGCCGTCACGATGTTATAATATTACTGACCTAGTGACCGACTGAAATCCAAGGACGCCTAACGATTGTAGTAAGCGACGAATGCAATGCCGTCATTGGTTGGACGACTCCGGCGCAACTTTGTTTTAATTGGCGAATACGATTTTGTGTGTCTCGATATTATAAATGTACCTATTTATGTAGTATGTATGGTCTAGGTGTGATTAAATACCGCTACTAACGATTCTCACTTTTTCTCTGTAAACGATATGAATATCGACTTTAATGAAAAAAAAAATTTATTTTATTAAATTAACATTATATATAGGCTCTGTTATTGATAAATAATCCAAAATTTTCGTTTCCAAAACGCTTTCAAAATCACCGTGTATAATATTTTCATCTAAGACAAAATCCTAAGTTAAGTGAATCGACATCCGAAAATATATTTAAGGGTTGAGCCGTAGTGCACAGGACGATGAAACGGACGATGACGGAGGAAAGAAGAAAGGCAAAAGAAAGAAGAATCACAAAAACGGAAAGCGAAAAAGCTGTTGAATTCAAAAATTGTAAAAAAGGGAAGAAAAATACGACATCTACAATAAACAGAATAAGATGTAAAAAAACTGTGAAGAGGAGTTGACTAGCGATACAGGAATTAATAACCTAAAGAATATTGCATATAACAATTGTCCTGCATGGTATCATTTGAAATTTACTGAATTCGCTGAGAACATACTCGCACATGAAAATGCCTGAGACGTGGTCTCTAACTATGGGCCCTTTAAACAAGCTCAAAGTCGCACAGCGTGCAATGGAGAGGGTTATGCTTGGTATTTCTCTGCGCGATCGAATCATAAATGATCCGAAGACGAACGAAGGTGGCCGACATAGCCTAACAGATTTGCAAGCTGGAGTGGCAGTGGGCAGGGCACATAGCTCGTAGAAATGACGGCCGATGGAGCAGAAAGGTTCTTGAGTGGAGACCACGTACCGGTAAGCGCAGCGTCGGAAGGCTGTCCACGAAATGGACAAATGAGTTGAGGAGAGTCGCCGCAAGCCTTTAGATTGAGGCTTCTTTGAACCGGTCGCCCTGGAGGTCGATGGGGGAGATCTACGTTCAACAGTAGACATCCAATGGCTTATATGATGATGATGATGATGATGATATATGAAAATATATATAATAAGCTTTTTCTACGCCAAATACGCTACAGTAAGTGAGAGGCTGACTACAGGGTAAGACATGGCTGACTTGTGGAGAAATGACGGCCTCATACTACTGGTGAAAAGTGCCATAATTTGATTAATGTTTATTTTTTCTATAATTCTATTAGAAATATAATATTTTGTTACTTTCTTTAGTAACTTTAATAAACAAACTTTAGGAGAACATTAGTTGTTTTTATTCATAGTGTTTAATATTTAAAATACAGTTGAATCAAATTTTAATTCTCACTAAAAGGCTGACTACTGGCTGTTTTACCCTATACTTTTAAATATTTATTAGCGTAAAGTTTTTATAAATATTGTCGCCCTTTATTTCAACTATCATTTTGATCTTAGTCCCATTAAAATATTGAATAAGAGATTGTTCTTTTTAAATTTCGCCTTTTTTTCTGAATTCCTCTCAGCAAAATCTTTTTTGTTTGATAATCATATCATAGTGTACATACATGTCGATATTTTACAATACCTATTAAATATTATTTTTTGGAGATCTGCCGTTATAGGTTTTAAGTTATATCACTTAACGTAACCGTTATCCTATATACCTAGCTGATTAATAATGCAAATTAAATATAACTTGTAAACGTCAAAAAAGTTTCGATTTTAATCGCATACATTATGATTGTTTTTGATAGATAAACTTATTTATAGGTATAGAGATTATTTAATTAATATGTTCATTTTTAACATTATTATCATTTCAAATGTTAAAAGTTAAACTAACAAGCATAAGGAGTAAAAACAAAAATGTTAACGTTGTTAATATGTAAAAAATTATATTACCTATTATATTTGTGATTCTATATATTTTTTTTAATAAATGATTTTTTTACCAAAACACCACTAAACCTTTATTAAAATTATAATATAATTTGTATTTAATCGATATAATATTTCTGGATACTAGGATGAACATTATTTTTCAATAATATGAACTTCTATATTATAAAATATAAATAAATAAAGACCTGTGCTGAATCCAATTCATAATAATAGCACCTAAATATAAGGTAAATTCAAATAGTCAACGCTAATACGAATGCTTGACAGCGACGCAAGTCATTTGAAATTATTTGGCCAGTGTACCGAAATCCCGCGTGAACGCTGACCGTGTACATTGCAGTCGCTCGCGCAATATCGACATTACATAATTAAAAAAAAAAATAAAGCCGTCAATGCAACATATAATAAATTAAAAAAAGTGTATTTAATGAACGTTCAGTGCATCTGTTATAATTTTTCCTATATTAGTTAACATTTATCAAATTTTGGTAAGTATTATATTGTTTTGTCTTTATTTATTTTTTTAATGTTTGAAGTGAGTGTTATATTATAAGTAATTCAGAATAAATAATAATGACCAAATTACGACACAATATGCATGCATTTGCATATAATGGATAAGCCCAAAAAAACAAATTTACAAAATTACTTACGTATATATTTTACATAACTACCTTCGTGTTTTATCTGTGAATTTATTTTTATCAAATACTAGAGACTACCTTCGACTTCGTCCGCATGGAATTTAAGCATTAACCACAGAATAGGATAGCTGCCATACAAATTTTCATGCTGTATTTTAACCCCTTAGAATGGAATTTCCAAATCCGCTGCAAACATTAGAAGCTCAATTATAAATTTTCATACTTCTAACTTGAAAAATACTGGACTTACAAACTTACACCCCCGGTTTCACCCCCCTCGGGGAGAATCTAAAAATCATTCGACAAAATAAAATTGGAATAAACAACAAGAATAGAGATATTGCAAAATAATTTTAAATAACAAATACGTTTTTATCGAAAGTCACAATCGCGAAATGAATAATTATTTTAAAATTGACGTTAATCGAGTAACATATAGGTTTTAGATATATTTCAGAATGAGACAATTATTATATAATTAATTAATATAATAAATCAGGGCGATCAAGCTCTATTCGGGATAAGAGAGAACACGATTTCTCCCAGTTATGAGACCCCACTAGATCGATTTGCCCTTGTTAACCCCTATATTACAAATTATTCGAAACCGTTTTACGTATTTTTTTATACGTGATTGCTAATTTAATAGTATATGATGTTCAACATCGAATTTGGTAAAGATATAGATAGGATTATAGGAGATAAGAAAATTAATTAATGATTTTAGTTACGATAAAAAATTAATTATTTTGATGTTAAATTTAGTATTAAAATTATTAGTTTTGGTTATGATATTTATACCGATATATTATATAATATTACTTATCGATTTTACTTTATATATCTTTGTTTTATTAAAAAATTTAAATTGATTCAAAATGAAGAATTTGAAATCGGTTTTATCAAAATCATGACTCAATGACATTCGATTATTGCAAGGTAGGTTACAACATTATTAGTCTAATTTTAATCTACTTACGTTGATTTTACTAAGTTATTATAATTAAAATACACTTTCCTTGTAAATCTTAATAAATAATATATTTAGGATAAACTTATAAAAAGGTCTTGAAAACGAGGACGTCATTGCTAAGTATTAATTTATTTATTTATGGATTATAGATTAAAATAAACGATAGAACTAAACAGACGGTTGACGACGGGTTGGTGCAGTGGTCACAGCTACTGGCTGTTGCGCTAGCGGTCACGGGTTCGATCTCCACTTACGACAAATCGCACGCTCATTAATAAACCGAAATAAGTCAAATTTGTTGAATTCTACTTTCAAAATTTGTACTTTTACTAATAAAATGAACTGACTCAGCTCAAAGAATAGGTAAAATCTGGTCGCCACGCGAAACAGAGCAAAATGACAGATTTAATGGATCACAGCATAGAAATATTAAGAACTCAAATATCTGTGGATCACAGCATAGACTTCTATTTTAGTATACATAAAAGTCTTTGGATCACAGAGACG
The DNA here is from genome assembly GCA_036937285.1 of Euphydryas editha. Taxonomy (NCBI): domain Eukaryota; kingdom Metazoa; phylum Arthropoda; class Insecta; order Lepidoptera; family Nymphalidae; genus Euphydryas; species Euphydryas editha. The sequence continues at coordinate 12,225,861 of JAUPFZ010000023.1, forward strand.
ACAGAACTTCTCCAACAAGGTAGAGCGTCTCCAACAAGGTAGAGCGTCTCCAACAAGGTAGAGGCTCAAAACTTTCGCTCAAAGATTTCGCACAAAAGCGTTTTTTTTTTTTTCTTATTTCGGTTTATTAATAAGAGTGCGAAATGTTTGTAAATGTCATACAAATATATATAATGGTTTAAGCGTTTGTTATTCTGTTCGCTCTCCTAGGGGGGACCGTTGACTGTGTGAAACTTTGTTAATTTAAGAATTGATATAAATCATTTTAATCGATATCGATTTTATTTATTCTTATCAATACATACGAGTAAGCATTGCATCTTATAAAGCTAGCTAACGTTAAACCTTAACATTGATTCTAGAAAAACTACTATGATCTTAAACTTTCTATTGAAAAAAAAAAAACAAACCAACAAACAAACGATTAAAGACAAAATAGAATAATAGATATGAAGATTGATGCGAGAATAAACTAGAAAATACCATGAATAACTTCTTAATAATATTCGCAAGAATATATCAAAGTAATGGAAGTCAGTGTGCTAGATGATTGACTAGAATAAATAAAAAGTAAAAACCTTAAATGACGAAAGTACAAAGTGTATTTTGAACTGAAATAAGTCCCACTGCTGGGCAAAAGTCTCCTCACTATAAAGAAAAAGAGTTGGAGCTAAATCACTACTCCTACTCAAGGTTGGCAAAAACTCTTAGAAAGTACTTTTTCGTCTCGACATTATAGTGCATACAATTTCAACTTTGTTTATTATTTTTCATTGATAGATATATAGCGTATCTCACGTATCTCTATTCTTTGACATCCAAGCATACATTGATTTGGTTTTATGGCTTTCAATGGTGCCAAAATAGCAAAGATTATTTCGCCAATGTCACGGAGGTTGAAGAAAACATGAAAAAGATTTAGCGGTACGGTCGAGATTGTAATATTCCTGAATAATATATAGTAGTAATTTAGTTAATAAACCTTCACCTAGAACAACAGGCATTGAAGTTAAAAATATATTATACTCGACAATGTTATGCTACCCGCATACCAGTTAAACAGGTTTTATAAGAAATTTATAATAATACGTAATGTTTATTTTCTTCATTATTTATATTTTATACATACAAATATATTTATCACTCATATTTAAGGTTAAAGATAACTTATTTCTCAAAAGAATACAATTCACTTACATGAGAAATTACATTAACTAAAACTAAATAAATATATATTATATATGTTGGGTACATCGGAATACAAATTACAATATAAACAATTAATGATTTATAATAAATAATTACATAGATGAGACATCAGACAAGCAAAAATATGGAGGGTAGGATTAAAATATCTATATTAACAGAAATATTCAGGTTACTAATTCGATCATAAGAGTCATCGTGTGATCTTTTACAGCCTACATTTATTTTGTACTAGCGACCCGCCCCGGCTTCGCACGGGTATTTAACTAAAATTTTAAAAATTATAAATTTATATTTTTTATCACCTACATGCGCCCTCTATCGTATAGCGGTAGAATATCGTTTTTATATTTAGTGACATTTAACATAATAGTACCTATATTAATTGAAAATGATGTTTATCTAAAATATTAAAACGGTTTCTATTCCTATCCGACATATTTAGTAAACTTTTAAGTTTAACAAAATAATAACTCAAAAATAAGTTTTGTGAGTTTTTAAGATTCGTTTTCGATTATATTCGATTTCGACCAGATGGCGTCTATGTCGCGTAGGCGTATTTCTATTTTCTTAAATATTTATTTTTAAATTTAATTACAATGAAACAAAAACTAAATTATACTGTGAGTTATGTATAATTTTTATGTACCTATTAAAGTTATTTACATTGGTTTTGTACTTTTTACGTGATACGTGCACGAACAAAAAATGATAAGAGATGGCGCTGATTGAAATTAAATCGCGCTTTTAAAATTTCTTCTTGATGATATATAGTGTATTAATAAAACGGAGGTTTTAACAGATTTATTATTTGTATAGATAATATACATTTCATATCATGATAAAACTTTTTAAATAGCTGCAGTGATGAGAGATGGTAGTCTTACTACAATAAATATTATAACTTGAAAAGTTAGGATATATGTTTTACTTAATCACACCAGCACGGCTGAACAGATCTGGATGAGGTGAGATAGTAGGTTATAGTCTAGAACAGGGCTGTCCAGACAACGGCTCCTGGCGACTCCTTGCGGCCCGCGGCTTGTTTTCATGTGGCCCGCGACGCGTGTAAAAGATAGTTTTGGACATAAATAGTTTGGATAATAGCAGCGTTTTACCTGAAATAAAACGCATATTAAAATACTTACCTCACTGGGAGCTTTATATGAGAGAGCATTACTATATTTCGTCACTTCCTGCCAGTTTTCGTACTTTTTAAGGCCTCATAGTTCCGGTTTTAGTGGCGCCACCTGGCGGATGCGCGGGCTTTTCAGTTTACTTGGAATTTGACGCGCCATTTTGTAGCATTGGCATAAAAAATAATGCACCAGGCAGAAATTAAAAGAAAGCTCCCAGTGAGGTAAGTATTTTAATATGCGTTTTATTTCAGGTAAAACGCTGCTATTAAAGTACTTGACCGTCACTGGGAGCTTTATATGAGACCTGTTTGTTTTCGTCTGGTGTCGCCACTAATATGGGATTTAAACGCCAATGTGATAAGTAAGTAGGTACTAAGAAGGTATCTCAGGTTTTGTTAATAAATAAATAATACACAGTATATTGACTATTTGTTTTATTTTAATCTGCCTTAACGTTAAGTATAAAATGGGAGACCTCAGTTATTGATATCGTAAGCATGATATTTAATTAACTATTTACAACATTATATTTGGTACCTACTTTCCAGAATTACTTTTAATATTATGTATAAAACATTGAACTATTTACTTCAAAATAAACTTTTATTTACTTAAAGTAATCAACACGATTCACTAATAAAAGTAATAAATCATCCAATATATTACAAGGGAAAAGATTATGTAACCGCATTAAATAATTGAGTAACATTTACTGAATCATTATTATTCCTTACTTCACGTCTATAAAATCTGAGGAAAGTCTTATCCGATCTCCAGTTTCCTCGCGCCAAAATGTCATCGACGGAATGATCTTGGAGCCAACTTTTGGATGCCACAGCTGAGCGGACGGACCCAGGGGATGCTCCAATACCGGCTTCCCTAAATAAGGATTTTATCCAGCCTGCAATAACGGTTTGGGAAGCAGACTTGGCAACGCCTCTGACTGTAATAAAGAGATTAGCAGAGTTAGCTGTAATTCGTCTTTCATTTAACAATAATATTGTTCTCTCAACCCAGTACACAGGATTTAGGTTGCAATTACTGCTGTTTGTGAGTAGTTTCCATCCAGATTGTCTGTAATTACTGTTATCAGTTTTAGAACCGAATTTAGGCCAAAATATGATGTTATTGTTAGTCCTTATGCAATTTTCAGGTTCTATAGTAAGCAAGGTCAAATCGTGGATGCGTCTTCCCGAACAAAGCAATAATAAAATTGCTGTATGACGAGAGGTTTGAAAAAGATTATCTTTATCAACCGTGTAATGAGTTAAGAATGAAATTAACCCGCTTACATCCCATACAGGGGGTTTGTTATTTTTGGGATTTTTCAATGAGATTGCTTTTAAAATATGTTTAACAAGGACATGAGAACTTAGCTGACTTGAAGATTCTGTATTGCATAATGTGGAAACTACCGATTTGTGCAATAGAATTGTGTTATAAGACAACTTATGCACTAAATATAGGTCAGATAAAAATTGCGCTACCTGTGAACCTGAGGGGTTGTAGACAGCCACATCATTAGTTTGAGACCAGGAGACCCAGCGTTTCCAGGCCGTCTCATAGGTTTTCATAGTTGATTGTCTCCATGAGGCTTTGAGGAGCGATCGTTGTTCAGGTCTCCATGATTCTATTGCCTCGGACCAGCCCCACATCTCCACGCCTCTAGAATCAGGTCTTCGACTTTCGGTGGTGGGCGTCCGGTTGATGTGTCGATCATCTGTGTGTCTAGGTGCCTCAGTGTCATTGGTGCCTCGAGTGCCCGGGTTTTGAGGTCTGCTCGCCAAAACACTTTCTCCCAACGTGGTACTATTAGGAGATATACACCCGTGGACTGGTTCAGATGCGATAAAACCCTGGGAACTAGGAAGGGTGGTGGGAAAACCCAAGCTAGTGGAAAGTTCCAAGGAGCACTGAATGCGTCGTGAAACAGTGCTTCGACGTCTCTCAGGTCTCGGGAAACATAGCTGTTTACAACATGTGCTGTTTTCGACGCAAATAGGTCTATCATTGGAACTCCCCATTTCGCAAATATTTTGTTTACACAGGTTGGTAGCAGATGCCATTCTGGGGGCCGACGATGTCGCGATAAGTGATCTGCTTGACTGTTGTATCTGCCTGGTATATGAAAGATAGTCATGTGTATTTTGTACTGATCGATTAGTTCCAGAATTTGACGAGCCAGTGTCAACAATGGAGGGGATCTGGTGCCGCCTTCGTTTTTTAAATATGCGACTACAGTTCTGTTGTCGCATTGAATCAAGGTTGAACTGTGACGTAGTATGTGAGCATGACTTCGAATTGCATAAAGTATGGCCAGCATTTCTTTTTGATTGCTGTGGAGATATAATTCTTGTTTTCGCCAGTTTCCCGAGAGTGCTACATTGTTTAGTTGACAGCCCCAAGCTTGGCCTGACGCGTCTGTAGCTAGGTAATTCGTAGGAGGGGGGTAATGAATTGGAGTCGTTAGTTGACAGTTTGTTCTCCACCATACTAGTTCGTCGATCACTTTTTGAGGTAGCGGGACCGCTTTCTTTTGACCTTTGGATTCTAGCAAATTTTTTAGTAGTAATAGGTGACGATGGTTGAGACGACCTCTTGGCACGGCAAAGCTGGCAAAATTGAGGAGCCCGACTATTTTTTGTGCACTTTTTAGGGTAATTTTGCCTTGTAAAAGTACCGATTCCACTGTCCCGATTATGTGAACTATTTTTTCCCGATGTTAAGGACTTCTGATTGTCCCACGGCTGCCACTGTATACCTAGATATACAAGGCTTTTCTTGGGACAAAGGACAGACTTTTCGTAGTTGATCTGCCATCCGAGGGATTCTAGTACTTCGACAGTTATTTTTACATGTTCTCGAAGGACATTTGCATTTTGATGGGCGATCAAGTAATCGTCCAGGTAAACCAGGATTCTTATATAATGTCTGTTTCGAAGAAATTGGGCTACCCAATTTGTCAACATAGAAAACGCTTTCGGGGCAGTGGCTAGGCCGAATGGGAGACAAGTCATTTCCAGTATTTCCTTGTCGTATGCGAGACGCAGAAAGCGTCGTTGGGTCTCTGTTATGCTCAAGTGGCAGTACGCCTGTGAGAGATCGATTTTTGACAAGTAGTCTCGAGGCTGTAGAAATGCAGGTATGCGTTGCATGTTTATTAGATGGAATGGCTCGACTTTTACATATCTGTTTAGAGCTTTCAGGTTGAAAATCGGTCTTGCCGATCCATCGTTCTTTGATACTAGAAATAGTGGGGAAATGAAGCTTGGAGTTAAAGGAGCTACCCTTAAAATACCTTGTTTTTTCATTTTTAGAATTGCGGCAGACATTTCTTTTGACACAGGTGTCTGAACCAACTGGTTTGCTGCTTGGGGATAGATCAGAGGTGGCTTTGCCAGAAATGGTATACGATAGCCCTGAATCATTTTTTGTATTACTATGGGAGCACCCATTTCTTGCCATTGCGAGAGGTAGTTTATTAACTGACCCGCTCGAAAAGGTCTCGAGTCATTGTTTTCGTTGGGTCCCTTTAGAACGGGTCGCATTGACGCGTCCCCGAGTTTGCCCTCTATTAGCGGGTCGCGAACCTCGCTGATGAAATGGCCTTCTATTGCTAGGCATAATATTACTATATGGATTGACAAAATTTGCTCTATTTGCATTACTCATTGATTGATGACCACCCCGCGAGGGTGGGTTATTATACACATGCATATGTGTGTAAGTCTGTTCAGGGTAACCAAAATCTTGTGACCCATATTGAGTTCCACGCGATGGAACTATTTTATGTAAGCCTTGCCCCCGCGAGAGGCGGCGATTTGTTGCAGACTTTTTTGGTTCTTCGCTTTTTAATGGCCAAAAAGCCTTTCTGACTCCCCCGGCTTTTTCAAGAGTAGATTTGAAAAGATCAGAATCAAAAAGATAACTAGTAGACGGGGGTATTTTATTTAATGCTGCTTTAACCAATGGATCTTTTGCTTTAGAGGTAATAGACTCCCTGCGCATCTCAATTATCTCGGCTCTGTGGCCGCAAACAAGTTGTAACAGGTCTGATGATGTTTTATGAAAATCCCCATTTAAAAATAATTCTTCAACCTTAGAACTTAAATTTTCGGGATTTACATGAATATCTTTAGCCCACGCCAAGAGACTACGTATAGCATTTTGTAAAGATTCTTTTTGTTTTAGAACACAAAATGTCAGAGCTGCGTATGACTTATCAATGTTTGATTGATATCGCAGAGTATCATAACTTATTACCTCTTCATTCGTTTGTAGTTCAGTAAAACCAGGGCTATGGTTATAAAGCTTTTGTGTTTCAGCATATCTAATATCGGACCAAGAAGTACTGCCTAACCGCTGAACGTTTAATAATAATTTCAAAAACTTTTCGGGGGTAGGTGGAACTGAAGGTTCTTTTAACTTAGTCTCAATATTAAAGGTGAATTCATTTTCAAAGTATGTATTCTCATCAACTGTATTTTCTTCAAACAACTCTCCACTAACACCTGAACAAAGTGATACATTGTCGCCAACAAGTGTATCATTTGTAGGAGCAAAAACATGTTTTCGTAACTCTTGTATTTCTTTAAACAATTTATCGAAATTATTATTCTTTGATCGCTTACTTTTCTTATGATGGTTATTATGGCGGTGACGCCGCCGTTTACCTCTTTTCTGATCCGATGAGGATGAGCTTGAAGAGCTACTACTGCTGCTCGATGAGTTGGTACTGTGACTCCGTTTTCGTGCAGTACCACTGGGGCCAGCCACCGCAAGGGGCGACTCTGGGATCGAGTTATTCTCGTTGTTGTCCATAACTGTAATTAGAAATTATTAAAATATTTGATACGTATCTTTTATAAAAAATTAAGACGGTCGTTCAAAATATCTAAACTGGCATTTAAGTGTAAAACAAAAATTATGAAATTGATTATAATTATTTGCAAATAAAAAATAAGATCACAAGTAAAATATTTCATTTATCGAACGGCAAAAACCGTTAAAAAGTAAAAAACAAGTATAACTTAAATGACAATAGTTTTATGTAGTGCTACCTTCGTTGCATGACACCACCTGTTTAATATTCACTGTCTGAATTTTCTAAGAAATTGTGTAGCGGCATGGACCGTTATACTATTCAGACATAGGGTTAACACGTTAGACAACGTTATTCATTATCATTAGTGATCAAATTAACAGTGGGTACTTACCGAAAAGATTCGACACAATAGCACACTGTAAAATATCTTACACTGTAAAATAATTCCTATTTAGTTGCACTTACTCTTATTATTATGTACAACAGTTATCTATATAAGTAAGTTGTAACAAGGAATGATTGTAGACAACTTACTCCGACGAAATATAGAACGCCAATGATACAAAATGGCGCGTCAAATTCCAAGTAAACTGAAAAGCCCGCGCATCCGCCAGGTGGCGCCACTAAAACCGGAACTATGAGGCCTTAAAAAGTACGAAAACTGGCAGGAAGTGACGAAATATAGTAATGCTCTCTCATATAAAGCTCCCAGTGACGGTCAAGTACTTTAATAGAATATATATGGAATATGAAAGGATATATCAATATTTGGTATAATTTTTTTATTATTCTTGTAATAAATCCCCATGACGAATCGATCGAGAAATATGATGATAACTGAAAATATTTTTTTCTGCGGCCCTCCAGCTTTTGTAGTAAATTTAATTAGCCCGCAAAGGTATGTAGTTTGGACAAACCTGGTCTAGAATAACAACGGCTGATTTTTATCCTAAAAAAATACATAGTACCCGTGGGATTTCCATCTATAACGATAGGATCGACATGATATATAGTATTGCACAGTGGAAGTTTTAGGGGGTCAGAAAACGACAAACTACTTTTTATCACGGAGAATAGGGGGAGGAAGCATAATAATTTTATCCTACGGTTAATTACTAGTTGATATTTAATTCTCACACACACACATACATTTTTTTTTTTTTTTTTTTTTTTTTTACGCAGGGGAATCCATTTACGGATGATATCCAGGATGCCCGGGTCGGCAGTCCTAGACCTATGTCGGACTCGGCACTTTGGGAGTGCAATACCGTACTAAACCCCTGCGGGAGCCTTCAGCCGCTTTAATTGGAGGGTCCCGGATCTGCAGGCAACAGGATCCCTCCAGCGACAGGCTGGCCTTGGCGAAAAGGCCAGACTTCTCCTCCATGGGGACTGTCCGGCTAACCTCTGAACAGTCCCGACGACGCCGTGTCTAGCAGGACCGGACACACATACATATGAAAACTAAGTGATATCAGCTTCGAGCAACTGCTGGTTTATAAACAACAAATGTAATGTTTCATCATCATCATCATCATCATATCAGCCATAGGATGTCCACTGCTGAACGTAGGCCTCCCCATCGATTTACAGAGCGACCAGTTCAAAGCAGCCTCCATCCAACGGCTTCTGGCGACTCCTCAAGTCGTCTGGTCCATCTCGCGGACAGTCGTCCGACGCTGCGCTTGTCGGTACGTGGTCTCCACTCGAGAACCTTACTGCTCCATCGGCCGTCAGTTCTACGAGCTATGTGCCCTACCCTCTGCCACTTCAGCTTGCAAATCCGTTAGGCTATGTCAACCTTAACCAGCAAAGTTTGTTATATAAATAATTAATTTAATAGTAAGGTCGAGCATGTGAAACATTGTTTCGAGCTTTTCTTGTTTATGTATTACAACCGATGGACATCGTATAAACAAACATTATTTATTGACATTTAAATAGATTTGGCAACGTATCAATACATATACATACAAATATAATGAAACGGATGGTCTCGTAAACTGAAACAGTCTTAATTTTATTTTGCGTTAAAATATCAATTTATTAAGGAAGATATGGCTATAACATGTATTTTATAAGGCTATAAAACATTACACAAACCGTGTGAGACGTTTAGTTTTATATAAATAAATATAAAGTGCATCACATTCAACGGCCCCCAGTAGGATGTAAATCCTGTGTCATGTCGGGATTGACACCTAGACCAAAGACAATATTTGTCATGGGGATCGAACCCGCGATCGCTAGCGGATTAACCATATAATATGTACCTATATTTATAAAATTAGACTGTTAGTAGATTAGATTATTTATATAGATTATAAAAATAGAATATAAAAAAAAATCTCTTGTATATTTAGTTCTACACATCAAAAAGTTCGTCATAAAAATATAGTATAATGACAATTATGTAACATTAGGTCACACCTTCGTAGTGTATTTTATGAAAAAAATACCAAATGGTCGATACTAGAAATATATAATCAATATTGTATATGTATTGTTTTCAGTAATAATCGATTAAATTAGTAGACTTATATCTGTCAAAAGCAACCATTATAAAAGCAATTATCAAAACTTGACCAATCTTTGAGCGAATTTTAAATTAGCAAAATTTAAACTAAAGATAAACTAAAATAAACAATCAAACATTGACGTACGTAAATTCAACAAACATAAATAAATATTCCATTTACTGGTAGAATTAATTTGGATTATTTATAATTGTAATAAATTTATTACCTAAGTTTGAGTTATAGGTTAAGGCAAGATCTTATGTGAACCCGTCTGTGGCGTCCACAAAGGGTCATGGCGGTCAGGGCCATACGTGGCTACCGCACGGTAGGTGTCGAGGCTGCCTGCGCATTGGCCGGAACCCCTCCATGGGATTTGGAGGCGGAAGCGCTCGCCGAAGTTTATCGGCGGGTGTCGGCGGCGCGGATGGGGGGCACTAATCCCCCGCCGAATCAAATCACCGCATGGCGGGACGACGCCCGCCGCACCACCTTCACGCGGTGGAAGGCTCGGCTGGAGACGCCCCGGGCTGGTCTTCGGACCATAGGGGCGCTTCAGCCGATACTGGAGAAGTGGACGGTGCGGCAGCACGGAGTCCTCACCTTCCGACTCGTGCAAGTGTTGTCAGGGCACGGCTGCTTTGGCAAATACTTGCACGTTGTCGCAAGGAGGGAGACGACTCCGGGCTGCCACCACTGCGACTGCAGCGAGGACTCGGCGCAACACACGCTCGAGTCGTGCCCAGCCTGGGCTGAGCAGCGCCGAGATCTGGCTGCAGTCATTGGAGAGGACCTGTCGCTGCCGGCCGTTGCGCGAGCGATGGTCGGTGGTGACAGGGCCTGGACCGCGGTCGCCACCTTCTGCGAGGACGTCATCTCGCAGAAGGAGGCGGCGGAGAGGGCCCGGGAGGACTCACTCCTTTCGGACCCAATTCGCCGCCGGCGCGCGGGGCGGCGCAGACGCGCTCACATGCGCCTGATGCCGCCCTAGCCGAGGCTGCGGACGGTAGGGTCGGGGTTTGCCCACCGTCCGCCGAAATTGCCTACCGCGAAGGTGCGATGCTCAAGTGCGCGGGGCGTCGCACAGGAGAGAGTGCTCGATGGAGCTGCCGCCTGCGGACCACGGAGCAACGTACGCGGTACCCGTGGCCCGCCTTGTAAGGGCGGGTGAGGGCGCACGGCGGGTTATTTTAGTGGGTGAGGGCCCCACACTATCACGTTGTCTCCTCGGGCGACGGGATGTGCGTTCAGGTAAATTTTTTCCCGCCAAAACAAAAAAAAAAAAAAAAAAAAAAGAAAAAAAAAAAAGAAAAAAAAAAGATCTTATGAATGCATATCACAATAAAAGTGATAATCAGAGCACAAAAAATATTTTGATGGTAAAATGGTTTCTTTTAATTTACTAACAAGGATTCAAAATAATTCCATTACAGGCTTATAGCAAACTACGACAAGTAGGACAATAGTTACTTTGCTTGAAATTAATGTTTTCAATCCAATAGATTATCGTAGCTTAATTTAGATTTTTGAACCTATTAAATGTAAGCTTCCTTCGCTCCACTGTGAGCTGCATCAAGTTCATTAATTATATAGGTAAATTGACTTATTCTACTCTGCCGGTCACTGCGCATTAAGCCGTGTGTGATATAGTCTAAGGGCTATTAAACAATATTAATCTGATAAGAAACAAAACTCAACGACCAATTGTTGGAACTCGAAAAATATATTTTTCTTCTAGTTAGGATATTTCACAGATTGCAACGTATTTACGAATAGGTGCATAAGGCAATAAGGAAATCCTATACACACATCAAAGTAGTACGTACACAGGTCAAAGGGATAATCCGATACAATAATATTTTAAATAATTTTACCTTATTTGTCATCGATTTCAGCTAATAATAATTTATGTAATATTTCATTCAAGCGTACGTGCATGTTTTCATGTGCGTTTTTAAGTGGGTGTGTCCACGTCCATGTTTACAATGCATACAAAAATATTAAGTTTTGACATAAATTACCTTATTAGTATTGAATATAATTATATCAAGCGTGTCCATGGACATTATCCATTCCTCTATCCCACTAGATTTCTCTTAGGGGCTCTGAACTTTAATTCATTGGAAGTGAGACGGAAATACCTTCAAATATCTACAGCATGCAAGATATTCCATGGCAAGATCGATGCTCCCGATTTGAGCGATAAGCTCTGTAGGTTCCTTGTGCCCCAGAGGCACCTTCTGCGAGCGTGTAGAAAACGTAAACTGTTTGCAGTGCCGTCAGAAAGTACAGTCGCGCGTACTAACTCGCCCATTCTCCGTATTTTAAACGCGCTTAACGCTCTCCTGGACATAATTATACCCCGAATGTGACCTGTTTGCGGACGAATGTGACCTGTTTGCGGATGAATGGGCGGCTGTATTGTCGGTCTGTATGAAGTTTTGTGAGATCGAGGTGTGAAAAATTTGTCCTTAATTAATGTTACTGGTTTTGTACCGTTTTAATTAAATAATAAATAAATAAATAAATCAAATTACCAAAAATTTATTTTCTGCGGATGGGCTCCGATTTCGATTGTCAATCAATAAAAATGTATGAAAATGACAACCATTCGATAAGACACTTGATAATATTTTTTCTCGTTTCCATAAATTTTAACTTGTTCATTAATATTCCTAAACTATATACTTCAAAAGAACCTTAAGTATGATAATTTTTTTATTGTATTTAAATTAAAATAAACATATGAAATAAATTTTCAAGTTTAGAAACTTGACAACAAACTCATTATCACACTAAAAATAATCAAAATCACGGCAAAAAACATTTTTGAATGTTTTTTTTTCTCTTATTTGTTATAAATATCAGCACACTTGAATTCAGGCACATGTCTGAGTTTTCAGAAGTTTTAGTTCAACTCTAAAAAAAGGTAATGGCATGGGCATGGCCCTAGCCTTGCCAAACTTAATTATAAAATGCAGCATTTTATCAATTGTTCACAATCTTGAATTATTTATTGAATTTATAACAATAGATATGATATGTTAATTAATAAAAATAATGTCAAAACCTTATATAATATTTTATAACTGTATCGTAATTAAATGATTATTTTATCAATAAGATTAGGTAATTATTTTTAGATAAATAAAAAATGTAATAAACAAGTTTTAATCGAGTTTTCTATGAAAATAATTATTGAATTTAAAAAATGGTGAAATCGGCCCTAATAGTAATAGTAGAAAAGGATTAGTAAGATTACGAATCATGATATAGAAGTATTATCAAAAAATATCCCAAATTTCCTGAATATATACCTACACATTAATACCACGGGAAAATTCATAAAATATAACAAAGAAGAAATCTATAGATTTTTTTTACTTTGTGTGTAAAACTAGCCATTTTAAACGTATATATGTATGTGATACCGTATCAAGCTATTTTAGTTTTTATCATGTTATATTTTAACCTTTGTAACATCTGGTCTTGCGCATGTGGCTCCCTCCTCGTTAGTTCTTATTTGGAACAGATTTGTTATAAAAAACGTTTAAATAACACCACTGAACATATAAATCTCGAATCAGTTCCAGTATTTAAAGTCGAAAATCCAATCTACAGATTTCCAAAAAACAAATACAAAATGTTTACAGAGACGTCATAATTAAGACAAAGCGTATAACTAATTATTATTAAAAACTGTTAAAAACGGTTATTTCTTCTACTTTACCACCAAGACGTATAGTGTAATTTATCCTATTAATATTATAAATGCGTAAGTTTATATGGATGAATGTTTGTTATTCTTTCACGCAAAAACTACTGAACGGATTTAGATGAAACTTTATAGTAATATAGCTTACATGAGAATAACACAAAGGCTATATTTATAAAGATTTTGTGTAATTTTGCCATAATATAACATAGTTTAAAAATTATCACGCAAAAACGCGTAAGTGACGCTTATACCGCGGCGCTTACGATCTTCTTTTCCCGAGAATTCACTAAAGTGTCGACTGGGAGCATTTATTACTGTGCACTCTGCGAGCGTGAAGGAACGTTTTTTGTATGAGAATCTTTGTTACCGAGCTGTTGTAAGAATTTGATACGGATAGTCTGCAGTCTGGGGGAGGACATGGCTACTTTTTGTCAAAACAACCACGCGGGTGGAAGCTAGTAATATTATAAATATATTGTAGTCTATTATATCCTTATTGACGAACGGTGTTAATATATGTTCGTATGGATGAATAGGTGAATGTTTCTTTCAATTTTACGCAAAAAACTACGAACTTTATTAGCAACCAGTGTAATTGTTCACTGGTAGTTATTAAAGGTTATCTCGTACAAGTTACTTCTAGGCTATCAGAGACTTTATCAGTAGACCCCAAGGGCCTGTTTTACCTCAACTAATAAACTACAACTTTTGGTTTCTCAGGTTGTGAATATAAATATCTGGCACATAAAGTGGAGTTTGATTTTGAAACAGATAAAAAGTAATCTGAGACTTTTATCTGTTAGATACCGTTATATTTCAGATAAATATATGAAACCTTATGAGCTACCAAAGAAGTTTGTCCAAAGTCAATAGTAATGAAATTTTGATATGCAGCTAGTTGAGCTCGACAATCAAAATTTTATCGGAATTAGGATCTACGCGCGTAAAACTGCGAAGCGGTGCTAGTACATGATATATTATTTCCTTTTATAAATGTTAATTATCAGTAAATAAAATTTTTAATATTTTCCTATTAATATATTTGTTTACTATAGTTATGTATTTATTTAAACCGTGCGGTGACCGGCACGAAGAAGAACACGCCCGACAAGCGTAACGAGTATTGGCAAACCCCCCAGAGATGAATGGGAAGCCAGTTCAGCTGTGGACATCCAACGGCTGATGTGATGGTAACATGAGTAACGATCGTTATTAGGTGTCCATATAACGACCGAGACCGACGGCTTTACGTGCTCTCCGAGGCACTGTGGGGAGATCCACTCTGACCAGAAACAAATATTTGTAACAATACAAATATCTGCGCTGAGCTAAAATCGAACACGCGACCGCCGGCATTCAGGCGACTATACCTGAACGGTTGTAAAAAGAATATACGTTCATTTGTGCTTATATCTCCTGGTCTATGTCACAATTTTTAAATTTACATAATAGTGACATTAAAATAAGTTACAATATATAAATATTTCCCGGCAATCTTCAATTCGTATCATATTGATAAGATTTCCTAGGTTTTGTGATTACGACACATAGATAATATTGGATAATAGTTATTTTAAATCAACGCCATGTTTAGAAAACTTCAGTGATTTGTGCGATATCATTGACTTTTATCAAAAAATACGAATATTAATACTCAAGAATGCTTTATCTTACATATTTCTAAGAAAGTTGTTATTCTTTAGTGTTTATGTTTTTAGGTAAGTTCTTAATTTTTTTTTTTATTTAATACTTTATTATACGTACACTCGTACAGTATTATAAAAACATACATGTCATAGAAGCACATGTTTTTATTATAACCTCTAAAGAAAATTCTGACGATGTATGAAACCTGGGTGCACGACCATACTCCAGAGAAAAAATTAATCTACACAATGGAAAACATCAGAATTTACAGCTCCGAAAAAAGCCGTGTGTATTTAATATACAGTTCAGTAGTGACTTTGAAACCTAAAATAAGTCCATTATTTGATTAATTTAATTTAGATATTTATTGATTAGTTCATTAATTTTAGATATTTAATTTTGATATTACGTTATCAAAATTATCGCTTCAACACGTTTTTCCTTTTATCAACGCATTTACTACAAACGTAAGTAGGATGTGTATACCTATGTTACTTATAGGTAATAAGTACACACCCAGTCACCAACCAACACCCACACATAAATTACATTCTACGTAGAAATTGACTATTGAGTATATGTATGTATTATACGTAACTGACTACCGACCATTTTACTTTAAAAAATATTTAATTATATTGATGAAGTATTGATGGACGACCAAGAATATGCCAATTTTTTTTTTAAATATTTTTAAAGAATATATAAGAAAATGTTTTTATTTTTAATCTGTCAAATATTTTCGCGCCAAGTTTTTTTAAGCGTTGGACGTTAAGAGTCACTGTCAAGTACCTATTATTAGTTGCTTTTTTTATGAGTCTCGAACATCTGAAAAAAATATATTCCGGTTTTTTTAAGTATTCACAATATTTGTACAAAAATGTAATTTGTCCTTTTTTTATTCGATTACAATAGTCGATATTAGGTAATCGTATAAACAAATAATACATTCTTACTAGTGTTCGTTTGTGGGTGCATGTTTGACAATCGTTCCAGAATGTATTTGACTTGAGTTTATCATCTCATTGACTAAAACTGTTTCTTCCTGTCTTAAAATAAACATCGCCTACTACCGTCGAATTACTTATGATCGGTACAAACATATTTTTGTCCTTGCATAATGGTCATTTGTTTTGTTTTAAATGATAAGAAAATATGTCGACAAATATTTTAATTATGTCAAAAATTATCGGCTCAAGTAGGTATTAATAATTCTTCAAACTTTTTTATTTTAATTTTATTTAGTTATTTATGAATTATTTATTTCGAAATCTACAACTTTATATATATATATATATATATATATATATATATATATATATACTAGCGGCTCGACCCGGCTGCGCCCGATGATGCCCTCATGAATCACTCTATCCATTGGTGAAAACCGCATGAAAATCCGTGCAGAAGTTTCTGAGTTTATCGCGAACAGACAGACAGACACACAGACGCGGCGAAGGATAATATGTATTGATATTTACAATACAGAACTTAAAAATTAATTATTTACAGACAGTTGTGTTATAAATCATGTCCGCGTGGAATGGATGCAGCAGAATGAATTTCAGTATCTACGCATCAAAGGTCATCCCATTCACACCAACTTTTCGTAAAAAATAGGTTATTTTAAATATAATATACGAGTACTTTTATAAAACAAGGTAAACTATATAACAAAGTATATAAACTAACTAAAGTTAATAAAACTGATTTTTAGTACATAATTGTGCGTATAAAACTTCGAGAATCACAATTATACAATTACTTTATCGACTTGTGTAAATATTATGATAACGGACAGAGAAATTATCATAGCAATTACACGAACTTTATTATAAATTATATACAGGACTATAAAATCATATGAGTTAATAAATTGTTTAGTAAAATAATATAATATATTATGTCGATTTAAATATATAAAATGCTTACTTACCTCATTTCTGTACCTATATTATAATAAAAACAAACATAATATATTACAATTTGCTGATTTCAAAAATGGATGTTTACAATTTGGCTGTCCCATGTTTTCAAATAAATCTTTGAATACTATTGACCTTTTTAATTATTCTTTCTCGAAATAGATTGATTTATTTTTAAGAGAAGCAACGAATCTTTTAAGTTAAATGAAGCGATTTGCGATAATCGAGCAGTAATCACGCGATAGTTTGCTTTAAGTAAATTATAACAATATCACGTTATCACATCAATTGCTGATCGCTAGCATATTTTTTTTTAATTAAAGTTTTTTATTGATACTAATACCAAAAAAATATGCTAAATGTTACTAACTAATAAATAAGCAGGTAACGTAATTAGTATTCGCACAGTCGGCAGACGTAAAATATGTTTTTTTTTTATTTAGGAATAATGTAAAAGAGATTATAATCCATTTTTATTTTGTTCATTTTAAGCCATTTAAAAAAATGAAATAAAACATATAAGGTATATATATCTATTATAAATCTTCGGCAATCGGATAATAACGATATATTTATATTATTTTTATTTTATTGTATGATAAGTATTTTAAGCCCTTCAGATATTGTACGATTTATGTCCCACTGTATACAGTAGCAGAAGCTTAAAGTTAAGCCAGTCGAAGATAAGCAATATAAAGTATTATTGCTTGTCTAACGCTGATAAACCGAAGTGTTGCTAACTTACTTTACATAAAGAATTGATATATTTTTGAGTTACCTTTAATATTTTTGTTAAACTTGAAATATATTCATACAATATGCTAGCTGTGCCCCGCGAATTCAAGTCCAGTGTTATGACATAGTAGTGATAATGTGGTTAACATCTAATAATAGCTTTAATTTTGTCTCAAAACCTCTTTTAAACAGAAGCTTACCTAATACCAAATTCCAAGTTTAAAACTCGGAAAATGGTGATTTTAATGTACAAACATTCTTCCTAATATTAACCCCCAAATCATGTAATTCAAAAAGTGTTACCGCTGATAATTTTTAATTGTCATTCTAAATATCGATTTTCATATTTATTAGTCAAGAAATAACAGCATTATATTTAGTTTTAAAACATCTCTGTAGATAATTGACTTAAAACAGCTGGTATACGGTTGACTTGTGCGAAGCGTCGCACTTGTAACACGAATCGCCGTGAGATAAGTAAGATAGCTAATATGCATTTCCTGTTGACTGTTGTTGTACACTGACTGTGTTTGTAAGTGAGAAGCTAAAAACCAACATCTCCCCTCTTCGGGGTTTCATTGCTTTAATCATCTCCTAGCTGTTATAATTAACTATCAATTAATATTGTTGGAATTATTCCTAACTTTTTTTTGCCCACATACTTTACAATGACGACACGTTAGCGCAGTGGTCAAAGCAACTGGCGCAAGCGCTAGCTGTCGCGAGTTCAATCCCTGCATATGACAAATATCTGTATAGGCCATACAAGTGTTTGTCGTGGGCTGGTTGGGCGTTTGTGCTTCTGTATTGTGTGTGTTTCCGGACCCCCGACACAGGATCATCCTACTGGGGGCCGTTGAGTGTGAGGCATTTATTTATTATAATCATATAAGTATTAAGAAAAAATAGGAGCCTATGTGTTAATCTGGATCTTTAGGGGCCGTCCATAAATTACGTGAGGCGCTTAGGGGGGGGGGGGGGGGGGGAGGGGGTCGAGCGAAATCTCACGTGGGGCGGAGGGTGGTCTCAGCAAATATCACGTAATTTTTTTTAGGAATACGTATAGCCTGGAGGTGAAAACATCGGTACGGGGACCGCGATGACCTTTTTTTTCGTGTGAACATTTTGCACACTTCTTACTAATACGCATTTTCAAAAATCTCACGTGAGATTAAGGTAGGGGGAAGGGGGTCGAGCAAAATCTCACCAAATCTCACCATGGGGAGAGGGGGGGTCAAAAAATCGCCAAAATTGTTTCACGTAATTTATGGACGGCCCCTTAGCTGTAAGTTTTCGCATGAAAGAGTTGCAAACGCCCCCCCCCCCCATACATACCCCCATACATGTATCGATCCTCATTATCTTTCGCGTTGTATATTATACATACAGTAGGATATTAGTAATCCTCTAGTCCTACTATGCTGACTTCTAAGTAAGAACCAATCTAGATCTAAGATCTGTCTTATCGAAATGATATAAATTCTTATTATTCTATGCAATAATGACTGATGAATCCTGATGTCACGTCAGCCTACATCGCGAAGGTTATTATCAAGTGCCACTTGTAATTATCAGGCCGGTGAGATTTGGCGCCCGTGGTTATCACTCGATTCCACTCGTACTTTCAAATGTTTTACGTGTGTGTAATATACAAGTATTAATTAACTTCTCTTTATGATAATATATATTTTTTATTATTTGTAACTAGGATTAATAAAATTAATTTATTGTTTAATTCTGTCTTTTTCTTGTGACGAGAAAAAAGAAATCAAGACAATTACAGTTCCAAAAACGAACACAGATACAAAATAGAAATATATATAATTTAAATCTCAATTGATTTCGGAATATTCAAATTAAATATATTTTTTTTAAATATGTTTTCAATTTTATCGCCTTTAAAAATATCGTATTATTTGTTAAACAAGTTTATTTGTTTATTTGTCTACAACACCAAGTATAATAATGATCTTAAATTATTTGAGAAGAATATTTGAATGGAAAAAAAAGAACAACTATACAGTATCACATCCCCTGCTCTATCCGATCTGTTGATAACGTACTAAAATGCGTAGTACACATAATCATTGAAATTAAAACATGTAATATAAACATGTCACTTTTAAAAGTTCACCGATGCACCGATGACTCAAATGTTATAACGTACGTTCCATTGAACCTCATTAACATGTCGAGTCGAACTATGAATTGACCCTACGTATTGCTTGAGTTAAACACTGACAAGCGGATACCTTTATACTTTAAACATATTTAAATACTGCTAATGAGTTAAAAATTATGGCCTTTGTGTCAACGAAGATTATCAAGTTCTCATTAGAATATATATGTAAACAACTAAATAAAGTTGTTCCTGATGCAAAGTCTTGCAATGCTTATTACATTTCTTAGACATACTATGCTGCAATCTTACCTTAAATTTAGCGGTTAATAAGTGGATCAGTTAACTAAGACTTCGTTTGACCGTCTGTCATGGCGCGTTTTTGCGCGCATTTGTTTTTGGAACCGCAATACATAAATATATATGAACTTTTTTACAGACTATGCAGTACTGTTTCTGAATGTTTCCGTCTCGCTCATAATCAGTTTTTATAGCAGGATGAAGATGCATTCCTGAAGTGCAACAATTGTGAATATGATACTTTAATAACGTTAACAAGCGCGAAATAAGATAAGTCGCTTATTGTGGATATGAAATTTTATTTTATATGAGATTCTATAGGATTGTATCTATAATTCTCGGAGAATGCATGATAAACATTTAAAAACTAGCTGTGCTCAGCGGTTATAAAACGAACAAGTGATAATCGTGGCATATTAAAATGCTGCCATCTTTCTTGCCATCAAATATGACTTATACCACAATTGTTCTCTTATATTTACTCGAATTTTACTCGTTTAATTAAAAGTCTACAACGGATTTTATCGCGTTTATTTAAAACTTTACAGTTTAACGATTTTTAATTTAAAAAATCGGTAAACTGTAAAGTTTTTTAAATATAAACACAGTCATCGCCCGGCACGCGGCCCTAAATTACTCCGTGGACATCGAGTTGCCAGGCTTAGCTTCGCTCGAAATTGTGTGTCATGGACTCATGAAGACTGGGATAGGGTATTGTTCTCCGATGAAGCCAGGATATCTCTGCATGGTGAAGACCGACGTCGGCGAGTGCTACGTAGAGAGGAAAACGCTTTGCAGAGGCATGTTTTGAAGATATCACACCTTATGGAAGGGGCTCTGTTATGTTTTGGGCAGGAATAAATTCTATGGATCGTACGGAGTTAGTCTTCATCGAAAACGGTACACTGACCGGACACCGATACATAACGGAAGTTCTAATTCCTTATGCACAACCCGCTTTAACCGCTCTTGGCGAAAACTCAATTTTTATGGACGACAACGCTCGCGCCCACCGGTCTGGCGGTGTGGATGCGTATATGCTAGAAGTCGGAATTCGTCGTTTGGACTGACCAGCTAGAAGTCCGGACCTCAATCCCATAGAGCATGTCTGGGACGTTCTGAAGCGACGAGTGAAATCAGTGCAGCCGGCTCTGCAGACCATCAGAGAGCTAAAGAATGTGATTACCGCGGAGTGGGAACGTATTCCCCAAGAAACCATAAAAGATATACTCACTAGCATGCCCAGACGAATGCAAGCTGTGATTTCAGCAAGAGGGGGTCACACTCAATACTAAACTTTTATCTGCTTTTAATGTATTCAAGAAAAACAAAGAAATTAACGCGTTTCATTTTTATTTAGCGAGCAGGTACAATCATAGTGTTTTGAGCTTAAACATTATTTCTAAATAATTTAATTAAAATGTTATGATAAAACTGATGAAAACTATTCCTTTCTAATTAATTTATAAAATTCTGAGGATAAAAATACCTAAAATTGTCAAACAAACTAATAGTAACTATAAAATAGTTCTTTGCTTAAGTGCCCGTTTTTTTTGCAAAAGAGTTTACTTACTATAAAAAGCTTACTTCCTAGAAAAATAAAACATACATTAACACAAAAATTATTTTATTCAAATCCTTAACAGTATTTATTTTGTAAATTTGTATTTTTTATTTAATAGATGATGAGTATTTATAGTGACAGTTTTGTAGAAGCTGTTTAGCACCTAATTATCGCCTATTAGATCTGCAACTAGGTCCGAGGTTATGAGCGTTCCGTTTCAATACTATATATACTTACTAAACAGCGTTCTGTTATTTCACATGACATAATACTAAAAGTAGGGTAGTTAATATATCATGATTAATTAGATTATATTATGTACATAGAAAATAAGAAACATATGTATGTGTATGTGTGTAAGTATGTGTGTATATTTGTATATGTAAATTATATTTGTAAATAAAGATTATATTTATATGTATTAAAAATAATAATAATATAATAATAATATAATAATAAATAAATATAATATAATAATATAATAATAATAAATAAATAATCGTCAGTATACGGACTCGCGTCATAGAGATCCTAAGTCTAAAATAGTACGCATGAAAAGATATAAACAATCTTATACATTTAATTAAAAAAGGCACGGGCAAATATAAGCCCGTGGATATTTTTGTTACTTATAAAAAAAAAAAAATATATATATATATATATATATATATATATATATATATATATATATATATATATCATGATATTTATCATTGAAATCGGTTAATAATTATACGATTAGATATAAAAAAAAATCCTTAATCGAACCAACCTTTATCAAACCACGGATGTTATCAAATCATAGGTACTAAATATTATAAATATGAAATGTAAGTTTGTTACGCTTTCACGTGAAAACTACTTAACCGATCATCGTGAAACCTTGTACACATATTCTTGGAGGTATTAGAAGTAACATAGGATACTTTTTTTTTGGTCACGATAACCGACATTTACGCGGGCGAAGCAGTTGTCAGAAGCTAGTATCAAATAAAAGGACAATGGAGGGTTTCAAAATTAATAACAATATCTTACATCTTATATCATAAATATCGATTTAAGTTAACAATAAAAAGTAAAGTAAATAATTTGAATCAGAATAGACTATTGTAAAAACGTTAGTAGACAATAAAAAAGTTATTTTTTTTTTTGTTTCAGGATTCGACAAGATTGAATCATGGAGAAGCCAACAATGCATATGCTCTCCGTCCAGGAGAAGGGCGGAGAGACTAGGAAAACTACCCAATACATCGCCGCTATTGCAGGTGAGAATTACGAAGGAACGAAACGAAACGAACGAAAGGAAGGATTTTTTCTAACATAGTACCACTAGAAATCACTAGTATAACTGCTTCAGGCCTAAATTACAGCATTTGTGCGATTTCGCTCGACCAATTATGGACGGCCCCTAAGCCCTCAAATATATTGCACTAAAGACGAATTTTACGCTTTACAAATTGGTATAATGAAGGGTTCCGTCAGCAAGTAAAATCATATAAAAGTTCTTGTTTTTTTATATTTTAGTTGATTGAATGAAAGGTACATTGCGGTTTACGATTTATGACGTATAAAAAAAAAAAACTACTTACTAGATCTCGTTCAAACCAATTTTCGGTGGAAGTTTGCATGGTAATGTACATAATAACATATATATATTTTTTAGTTTTATCATTCTATTATTTTAGAAGTTATAGGGGAGGGGGGGCCACTCATTTTGCCACTTTGTGTCTCTCGCGCAAACTATTCAGTTTAGAAAAAAAATTATACTAGAAACTTCAATATCATTTTTGAAGACCTATCCATAGAGATACACCACACGTAAGGATTTGATGAAAAAAAAATTTTGAGTGTCAGTTCTAAGTATGGGGAACCCCCAAAATTTATTGCTTTTTTTATATTTTTGTGTGAAAATCTTAATGCGGTTCACAGAATACATCTACTTACCAAGTTTCAACAGTATAGTTCTTATAGTTTCGGAGAAAAGTTGCTGTGATATACGGACGGACAGACAGACATGACGAATCCATAAGGGTTCCGTTTTTTGCCATTTGGCTACAGAACCCTAAAAATGAATAAATTTTAAAACTAGTCACTAGATTGTAATCAATTGCAAGCGAAATATTCATAAAAAAGCAATTACATTTATTTATTTGTCTTGATTAAAAAAATATATGTCTGGAATAGTTGTAGAGTAATGTTGCTATTGCTTGGACTGTTATCTAAACATGATGAACGGAAGTTCTTCTATTAAATGATTAAAAATAAATGATAAAAATAGTTATGTTTATAAATTGTTTCCAACAGTGCAGAGGTCAATGGACATTAGTGCAGGGAAAATTGGCAGTTTGTCAACTCTTGTCATGTAGAAAGGTTATTTATAGATGTTAATGGGATTATATCAACGCAGAACCAATATTTCTTTACCTTCAGTACGTGTCAAGAACATAAATGAGCATTTTTGAGTTTCGCTGTAGCCGTATATAGATAATAATTATATAGGCCTCATTTTTATAGCATATGTATATTATATTTTGCACCGATTGATTTTTTTACTGATTGTGTTTCTACTATCGGATGATTTAATAAGTGTTGTTGCGTTAGATAACAATATATTCAACAGTCTATCTCGTTTTTTTTTTCTTCGTCTCTTTTCATCATCCGAATTTCACGTGATACTTATTCTAGTTCCCAAGATAATGTCAACCTATCTATTACACCTATCAAATCTATATGTTCAGGCTCAAATAGCTGAAAAACTGTTATGGGTAATTATAACATCATGTATGTATTTATTTAATCTTTTATTGGAACGAAGTTCCTTACAGCAGACTTGGAGGAGATAGAGATTTTTCTGCGCGACCGAAATGAAAAAAAATTGAGACTAAAATCGTAAGAAAAACATAATGCCATAAAAAATCAAGAAAATATATATAAAGATAAGCAATATATATATATATATATATATATATATATATATATATATATATATATATATATATATTTATTTATTTATTTATTTTTTTTGGAAATTGCGTTGCTTCTATATTATCCGAAGGAACTTCGTTCCTACCTGGTGTCCTATAACACCATATTTCTCTTAATAGCGCTAATCATATATCAATTTGGAATCATTAATGGATTTTCCAATTAAATTCGATTACAATACGATAGAAACTATCCGTACTGAAGATAATAACAAAAGAAGCCAAATGCAAATACTCTATGACTAAAGCAATTGGATGGCAAAGATTAACAAATACGACGTTTGATTAAAGCCAATTATAAGCTGTTTAAATTATTCCAATCGACTAATCCAGCGCGATCGTTCTAATGCTATGGAAATTTAATGTATTGTACTTATGTAGGATATAGTGCATTCCTGTTGTTTCGTATTATTTCAATGGCGTTGCTATGGACCTACTGGATTAGTAGATTGAAAAAAAAATTGGTAGTCTGTAAAGTCGGTTTACGGACGATAATTTTACGTGATAACGTCATAAGAAAACGTTGAAAAAAATCGCATACTTTTATGAATTGAATTGAATTATTATCACTGAGTTATCATTATTTTGTATAATACAAAGAATAAGTTAATTCAATTAATTACAATTTTTTCGATAAATTAACATTTATTTGTACTCGTTAATTCAAATACTTTATTACTTGAATTATACAGATTAATTACAAGTAACAATGTGCTATTAACAATTTATTTACAACTTATATAAATGTGTGATACAGTGCAACCTCGATATAACGAAACTGAAGGAAATTAGGAAATATTCGTTATACCAAGTAATTCGCTATAATGGCTCGGCTGGAGACGCCCCGGGCTGGTCTTCGGACCATAGGGGCGCTTCAGCCGATACTGGAGAAGTGGACGGTGCGGCAGCACGGAGTCCTCACCTTCCGACTCGTGCAAGTGTTGTCAGGGCACGGCTGCTTTGGCAAATACTTGCACGTTGTCGCAAGGAGGGAGACGACTCCGGGCTGCCACCACTGCGACTGCAGCGAGGACTCGGCGCAACACACGCTCGAGTCGTGCCCAGCCTGGGCTGAGCAGCGCCGAGATCTCGCTGCAGTCATTGGAGAGGACCTGTCGCTGCCGGCCGTTGCGCGAGCGATGGTCGGTGGTGACAGGGCCTGGACCGCGGTCGCCACCTTCTGCGAGGACGTCATCTCGCAGAAGGAGGCGGCGGAGAGGGCCCGGGAGGACTCACTCCTTTCGGACCCAATTCGCCGCCGGCGCGCGGGGCGGCGCAGACGCGCTCGCACGCGCCTGATGCCGCCCTAGCCGAGGCTGTGGACGGTAGGGTCGGGGTTTGCCCACCGTCCGCCGAAATTGCCTACCGCGATGGTGCGATGCTCAAGTGCGCGGGGCGTCGCACAGGAGAGAGTGCTCGATGGAGCTGCCGCCTGCGGACCACGGAGCAACGTACGCGGTACCCGTGGCCCGCCTTGTAAGGGCGGGTGAGGGCGCACGGCGGGTTATTTTAGTGGGTGAGGGCCCCACACTATCACGTTGTATCCCCGGGCGACGGGATGTGCGTTCAGGTACATTTTTTCCCGCCAAAACAAAAAAAAAAAAAAAAAAAAATAAATAAAAAAAAAAAAAAGTAATTCGCTATAATGAGGTTTGTTATATAGAGGTTAGACTGGACTGCGATTCGTTTTAACGAGGTAAGAACTTGGAATTAAGTGGAAATAATTAATAGGATACGTTATATCAAGGTTTTAAGTTGAAAAAATTCGTTAAATAGATGTAAAAATACCTTCTACCTATATTCTGCAATGATTGAAAAATCGTTATAAAGAGGTTTTCGATAAATGTTATTCGTAATGTAGAGGTATATTTTGTATTATCTCTTACGGGCAGTTCTAGGGGATTTCGAAAAATTCGTTTAATCGAGGAATTCGTTATATTGAGGCTCGTTATATCAAGGTTGTACTGTATTTAAGATCCTCCATTCTGCGTTGTTGTTTTTCATTTATAAACCGAACGCTTAGGCCGATCGTGCCTCTCTATCGCTTGTTCCGCGCTCTCGCTCGCGACACGTGACACTCCATCGTGCGTGCAGCCGGCATTTGTCGAATTACAAGATGTTATCACGTCAAAATATTAATGAGTTATTATATATTTATTTATATATTTTGGTACAACAACGATTGTTACAATGTTACTTACATCTACAGTATAATATTAATTTATTTGCGCTAATTGCACAATCAGTTATAGGTATACACCACGTGCTTTTTAAAGTATGTATACATAACATTATATTTTAAAGTAGGTATACCAAAATCAATTAAATGAAAATGATATTTAATCAATGCGTTGTATGTCGAAGCGTACATTAACTTTGTAG
The DNA here is from genome assembly GCA_036937285.1 of Euphydryas editha. Taxonomy (NCBI): domain Eukaryota; kingdom Metazoa; phylum Arthropoda; class Insecta; order Lepidoptera; family Nymphalidae; genus Euphydryas; species Euphydryas editha. The sequence goes on from JAUPFZ010000023.1 coordinate 12,252,921, forward strand.
GCAAGAATGATAATGCTACTGTGCAATATACTGCAAATTGAAAATAAATGAACACATAAAGGAGTTGTAATGACAAATGTAATCTGTTTGCATCGTTTGACTTATGTTCCGAGTCAATAATTACAATAAAAGCTATTGAATGAATTGTGGATATAAATATATGTACTTAAAATAAGGGCCGATTTACATTATCTTAGTGTTTAGGAGAGTACTTTAGGATAGTACTTTAGTTGAAACATGTAAACGCTACTTGCTTTAGTACGGTTCTACTTGCTTTAGTACGGTTCTACTCGCTTTCAAGTTGAATCAAAATAGAATCGCTTTCTATTTTTGTTTCAAGTAATACCCCTCCCGCGCCCGCGCATACCTCGGCGCGTCACTCGGCTCTTCCCTCGTTGTGTGTAAACACGTAGTTTAGTAAAATATTTAGGAGAGTGCATTAGTGCCGTGAAACGCGTGCGTGTTTTTATTTATAAAGATGGCTAAATGGTCGGAAGATATAACATTGACGCTCCCATATTCGTTTCGATTTATTTATTTCGAATAAAATGTCGTCTTCTATTTGTTCTACAACTATAGTTAGTATCTTGCGTAGAATAGCGCGTATTTGGCGACTTCGTTGCGCGTTCATTGTGGCGTTGAAATGATACTCTACTGGAAGAAATGTAAACGTTCACTCGCAGCGCACTAAAGCACTAAAGCACTTGCCTTTCAAGTTGTACTAAAATACTCTCCTAAACACTAAGATAATGTAAATCGGGCCTAAGCTTGCAGACATTTGGTTTGACTGGTTTTAAAAATGGCTTCTAGTTGGAGAGCTAGTGGACCGTCCGAGTAACGGTATGTCTGTAAGGCTAGAAATTCTTATGGTGATGAGACATAGCTTGCTTAGTACGGTAACCATCGCCTGGCACGCCTCAGCCCTGCACGTCATCAACCCCTATATTTTTGAAAGTGTAGGAAACATTTGAAAAAAAAACTTGTTGCTGTAAGCTTGAAAATTTTATACGATTTTACTTATTTATTGTAAAGTCTAAAAAAAAATTGACAGGCGTTTTCGATAAGCACAAGTACTTGACAGGTGAACCTAAAGGTGTGTTATACATAAATAAAAATAAACTTTATTCTGTAAAGTTGAAATTTATATACGTGTTTCTCTAAGCAAATTACCTAATGTAATTTGCATCAACGATATGAGTTTTCATGCTACGCCTCTTACTCGCACTCCCATAGCATCTTTCCCCTCGCCTGTCAAGGACTTATGCTAGCCAGAACCGCCTGTCATTGTACCAACTTACTCTGAATTGCTTAGAGAAACACGTATATAAATTTCAACTTTACAGAATAAAGTTTATTTTTATTTATATATAACACACCTTTAGGTTTACCTGTCAAGTACTTGTGCTTATCGAAAACGCCTGTCAATTTTTTTTTAGACTTTACAATAAATAAGTAAAATCGTATAAAATTTTCAAGCTTACAGCAACAAGTTTTTTTTTCAAATGTTTCCTACACTTTCAAAAATATAGAAGTTGATGACGTGCAGGGCTGAGGCGTGCCAGGCGATGGTTACCGTACTAAGCAAGCTATGACTCATCACCATAAGAATTTCTAGCCTTACAGACATACCGTTACTCGGACGTCCACTAGCTCTTGGATGGCATCTTTCCCCTCGCCTGTCAAGGACTTATGCTAGCCAGAACCGCCTGTCATTGTACCAACTTACTCTGAATCGCTTAGAGAAACACGTATATAAATTTCAACTTTACAGAATAAAGTTTTTTATTTATTTATATATAACACACCTTTAGATTCACCTGTCAAGTACTTGTGCTTATCGAAAACGCCTGTCAATTTTTTTTTAGACTTTACAATAAATAAGTAAAATCGTATAAAATTTTCAAGCTTACAGCAACAAGTTTTTTTTTTCAAATGTTTCCTACACTTTCAAAAATATAGGGGTTGATGACGTGCAGGGCTGAGGCGTGCCAGGCGATGGTTACCGTACTAAGCAAGCTATGACTCATCACCATAAGAATTTCTAGCCTTACAGACATACCGTTACTCGGACGGTCCACTAGCTCTTGGACCATTCGTAGCGCAGACCAACTCGTTCTATATAATTAGCTATAATACGTTTAGAATGCAATTATAATTAATTCATCTACTGTTACGGCTTGTACACTTCGACTTACCCGTTGGCGCAGTTTGCAGTGACCCTGTTTTCTGCTCCAAGGGTTGTGGGTTCGATTCCCGCCCCGAGTCTGAGTGTAATATATGTTTATTTATATATGTATTATTTATATGTAGGTATATTTATTTAAAAAATCTATAAGAGTCGGCTGTTACCTAAAACACAAGCATTAAGTTGCCTACCTTAAGAACAGACGACCTTGTGTGTGTGTTAAACATATTTTAAATATTTTTAAATAAGTACACGTCCCACTGCAGGGCAAAGGTCTCTTCTTTGAAAAAGAAAGGTCAATATTTATGTTGAGATTCATTGCGAATTTTTAGAAACATTTTAAATATTTTCGACGACTTGTTTTCACGTTAAAAATATGTGACTAATAATATAAATAAATAATAATAAAGCATTTCGAATTATCTGTGTATTAAGATTATCTTTAATAAAATTTAACTTTCTTTTCACAGAGGTATTTTTTTGTATAGATAAAATTAGTTCTTTTAAAGGAAGTATATCCATATCAATTTTTGACTTTAAAACTTTTACGGTTTAAGAAGAACTTTATTTTTCTCAAAAGAATTACAAATAATTCACTTACTGAGAAATAAAATTTGTGATATACAATATAGAAAAATGAGCGCATTTACAAGACATTATCTTATTATCTTCTATCATCTATTATTATAATACTTCCTTTCTTTTAATTAGATATTTTTAAGAAATGCAAATTGCTTATAATACAAACGAAAAAAAAGGCTTTGTTAGGATAAAAATATTTCAGGTGTATTTCGTAGTCAAAACTTTCTAATAGAATTTCTTTATACCGTTGTGCAAATTATAAAAATATAATTTCAATAATCTTTTTATTCTAATTCCATGTAACTCCATTTTACTCTAATTCCAATTAATTCCATGTAACTCGTATATCAATACGAGTTACAGAATTTTCCAAAAAAAACTATAAGTTACCCCTTGATAAAGCAAATAGTGCACAGTCAGATATTCGCGACCATCGTTAAGGGTTCAGGCGATGAAAAAGTCTATAATATACTAAAAACTATAATAAGTTAAATATATCAATTTATAAAAATTTATTATTTATTAATTTTTTTTAGCGGCGATAGGTGCAGTCACAGCGGGAACAATCCTCGCATGGACTTCACCAGCATTACCTCAACTAGAACCGCCGAAGAATCCATTAAAAAATGTTACGGAAGCTGAAATTGATGTTTTTTCAATGAACGAAACTCTAGCAACTGCAGACAAAAATGTAACAAAAGTGTTGTTAAACTCGTTGGGTCAGCCTGCTGAGTTTTTACTGAATACAGCTGAAAGTAAGTATTTATATGTAACTATGGTACATGTCGCGTTTATTTCTGTATCTGGAGGTGATGAATGGAGGTTGAAATGAAAAATAATTTGCGGTAGATAATGAACATTTAATTTCTAGCGATAACAAAATTTTATTGTGCGATTACAAAATTTAAATGTCGTAGTCCGTGAGTTTTTACTGAATACAGCTGAAAGTAAGTATTTATATGTAACTATGGTACATGTCGCGTTTATTTCTGTATCTGGAGGTGACGAATGGAGGTTGAAATGAAAAATAAATTGCGGTAGATAATGAACATTTAATTTCTACCGATAACAAAATTTTATTGTGCGATTACAAATTTTAAATGTCGTAGTCCGTACAGTAGCTCGTTTTTCTTCACCACCGCTGTTGCCATCCATCGAACTGCTCAGCTAACGACTGCCGACGTCATCACTAAGATCAGCTGATGCACTGGTCCACGCTAATACGATACAATGATGCATCAACACACACAATATGTTACGTGTATAACTGCTGTCTTATGTCATCTTCTATAGCATACCTTAATGTTTTTCACATATTTACAAAACTTTACTAAACACGAGGTTAAGAAATAACTAACTACATGACAAAACGATGGTTATAGAACAGGGACAAGAACATAGTCAAAGCACAGTATCTCTTTAGTTATTATATGGAAAGGTATTTCCAATAAATAGACAATTAGTTTTTCCCAAAATAATTATAAATAAATCACAAATAATGCTCAAAACACTTTCGATAGTAGAATTTGGCCTTTTCGCTAGGTTATGCTAATTTTTCTGGCAGCAGATCGCAGTGATTTTTACAGAAATATTCATTAGCATTTAAAATTCGTAACCTTTAGTAATGAGCAAATAACACATTTAGTGCAGCATTACTCGTATTTCTCTAGTCATTATCATGTATTCTTGATAGCGGTAAAATCTTTATATTCTTTATGATTCTCATATACATTTTTAATGTGCTAATTTTCTGTTAGTAAAATTACTAATTTTAACATAGAAATATTTATTAGTTTTTGTATAAAACAAAATTAGTGCAGAATAATTTCTCTATAACCATTGCCGTTCATTTTTGAAGCGATCAAAAATAAATTAACTAAGAGTATAATAAATGATTATATAAAAACTAGACGTTCTTTTTGAGACATAAATAATGTTATTTAACTATTTTTACGCACTTTACTGAATACCACTGCTGGGTAAAGGCCTCTTTTCCTACAAAGAAAATAGTATAACGAGATCATATCCATACTACTGCTGCTGCCTAAAATATTCAAAAAACTGTAAATGTAATTCAAGACTTAAAAATAATGGATATAATGATCAACCTCAAGCAAAATTTTAGCGTAGATAAACATAGAGATGTATCTTTTATGAAATATAAACTTAACCACATTTATATAATAATAATACGCCACACCCACAAGAGTTCTTCTGTTACGTCGTCTCTGGATTGAAGCCAAAAATGTTGTCGAAGGTCATTTACTTTGTTTTCAATTTCAAATCACGAGATTACGTAAAAAATACTTTAAACAATGAAAAATCATATGACTCTCTTGTTAATAAGTACTTAGTTATAAATAAGATGGCACGTGTTTTTAAAGATACCGCAATATCTAATTTAGAGCTGTAAATCGTACGTCTCAAGATACAGACAATGGAAATGCAGATATTTATAAGTCACTAGATTCGGCTGACAAATTACCGGCCAATTTTTCTGTCAGATATTGACAAAAGTTGACAACGAAAGTTGTAAAGTTGTTTATCTAGTGAATAGGAGCATAATAAGCGATCGGTGACTTTATCCGCAACCGGTGAAACAGGCCCTTAAAGTAGGAAATAATAATAATAGCCTTCCATTGCCCTACCTACTCCTCTTTATAGCTCTGCTCAGCAACACAAAGTTCATTTGGCGTGACTTGTGGTCATTAACAGTAGTAATCATTTACCATTTGATGAATCAATCAATGAAGTAAAATTATTCCATATAAATAAATGCAGTTAGCAGGCATATTAATCATATATTTTAAATTAGATTTACTATTTTTTGTTTTTAGATACCGTATATCCTACCTAAACTGTGATCATACAAATTTTTTCCCTAGGTTCCCTAGTGTCATCGACTTTGGCTATCGGAGCGGCTATAAGCGCCCTTCCCATTGGCGTGATCGCTCAAAAATTTGGAAGACGACCAACAATTCTTGTGCTTGCGGTGCCTTTCCTACTTAACTGGTTGCTCACAATCTTTGCAAATGGAGCCGGGATGCTCATCGCTGCAAGATTCTTTGCTGGAATAGCTACAGGTTAGAATAATTATTGATTGATGTTATTAGTGATAATCTTTGAATTAGGGTAAAAGAGGGTAATGGGGGTCACTTAAGCGAGAACGCAAATAAAAGTTTAATTAAAAACAAAGTATTTATTGTAATCGTCTTTAAACATAATTTACTTAATTAACTATCATTAGAGATCATTTTGAGTCACTTTGGCAACTAACTTTGGAAATTATACCAGTTTAAAAAAAAAAACTGATTTGATTCCCATTACACCGACATGGGGGTAATGGTGGTCACCCTGGGGGCAATCGGAGTCAAAGAATATCTAACACATATCGCAAACATAACCTTCAGCTGAGTTCCACCCAGTGCATTCCGCATGAGCCCATAGCCCACATGAGGTGCATCTGAACCACATCTCATTGTTTCTTCCGAAATCGTTGCAGACTAGGCATCTGTTTTCCGCATCTTCTGCATCGTCATCCTTGTCTTTGTCGTCCTGGCGTAAGTTCTGTTCTTGTAGTACTTGGCGCTTTGCCTTTTCAGGACCCTTCTTCTGTACTTTAGTTTTTTTTCCCTGACCTTTACCTTTCCATCTCTTTTCTTTTTCATTATCACTTTTTTCCTTTATTTTCTTATTTTCTTTTTCTACCAGGTTTTCTTTTATTGGTGTCGAAGTTAAAATCGTAGCATGTTGCTTTTTTCGGCCCTGTCTTGTATTTATAGCAGGATTTGTCATTGGCAACTTGATTATATCATGCAATGCAGTATTTATCTGGTTTGACATGCCAGGTACTGGTGATATAATATCTAGTTCAGTATCAAGTGGGAATACTTGTTGAGTTTGTTTTGAAGTGCTCGAAACTGGTGAGTGAATATCTTTTGATGTGCTGAGAATCGTATTGGTAGCTGTGAGAGATTCTATAGAGGTTTTAGATTGAATAATTTCCGCAACGACGAAATCTTCTTCTGTGAATACTTCCGGATTTAGAGGAAATATTCCAGTTGATCTAAACCCCGATTCTCCTTTACTTATAGACGCAACATTATTAAATGCTTTCCTTACCAAGGATGCTACGTCATAAGGGGTTATCTTTTCTAAAAGATGATTTTTTAAAAATAAGTCACATTCTTTTTTATAGGCCATTTTGAGCGGACCAAAAAAAGAAACATCCAGAGGCTGCATTCTATGAGACGTGTGTGGTGGCAGAGACAACATATGAATATGATTGGACTTGCAATATTCGTAGACAGAAAGAGACATGTGACTAGCATGGTTGTCTAGTATTAAAAGGATGGGTTCATCCGCAGACGGCTTAGCGTGCTGTTTAAAGTGCACCACCCATTCAAAAAAGAGATCCTCATTGATCCAACCATTATCGGAGCATTTGTAAAGCGCTCCTACTGGACCATCATTCTCGAGTAGAGGAGTCAACCTTTTCCTCGGGAAAATAAACATCGGGGGAATGTATCCACCTGCAGCGCTCATAGCACACAACAAGGTGATGTTTTTTCCTCTCTCCCAACTGGTTATGGATCCCACTTTTTTCTGTCCTTTTGTTGCCAAAATTTTTTCAGGAGTTTGGACGGTTGAAATACCGGTTTCGTCGCAATTATAAATATTTTTTGGGAGAAATTTATGCTTTTCCATCAGCTGGCCAAGTAGCTCAAAGAATAGGCTAATTTCTGTTTTATTAAAAGCTGTAATCCTATTTATGCTGGTCGCCTCCGGTTTCCTAATAGAAATGTTATTCCTAATCATAAATACACGCAACCAATCGCGTCCAGCCATTTTTGAAGCTTGGTTAAAATTGTGCTTCAAATTCAATTTTTCAGCATATTCGTATGCCAGTTTTCTTACTTGACTAGCTGTGCAACCATAGAAAATATTTGCCATTTTCTTCACTAAGTTTGCTAGCTCGGCTTCTGCCTCAGTACTAAAGACAGTGAATCGTCCTAGATGTAGTCCTAAGGTAGAACCTTTTTTTATTCTCTTTTGAAGACTTGAAAATGGGATTCCCATTACTTTAGCAGCATTTCTTATAGAAGAACCTCCATTAATAAGCTGTATAGCTTTTTCCAGGCTTTCAGAAGACCAGGAAGCTTTTTCAGTTGTCCTGACTCGTATTTTCGGCATCTAGAAAGAAATAAAAATAACGTAATTCAATATTCATAGTTGCGGGCAATAGTGATCACTTGCGGGTAATTGGAGTCACCTGACTCTCATTTCCCACAACTGAACTAATGAAAAAAATTAATTATTAAAAAATATCTTTAAAACACCGACAAAATCTGAACTCGCACATTATAATTTTGAACGTCCAAGTAAGTACGTGTAAAAGTTTTAGTCGCATACTGCAAGATATTCGACACTTACCTTCTTATTTGAATTGACGTCAAATTATATCAACGGAGCACAAAAACAAATCACGACCGTTTTTCAATGGCACGGGCGCTGACTGGTGCAAGCCGTTCAAGGCAGCGCCGGGGGGTCGGAGCGGGGGTAAAAACTTCGTTTACGCGTACCTCGCACGTACTGTTTCTTGGATGTGAATGTGACTCCCATTACCCACTGACTCCCATTACCCTACTCTCCCCTACCTTTGCTAGGATTGTGCACCGCACAATATTATGGATGGAGTAGACTATACTTAGAGATAATTTTCTTTTCTCGACATTACTCTGATTAATAGAATTCTTCAAATATTCATGAAAATAAAATTCTTGTACTATATGCTCGTGTATACGAAATGTTTTATCATATACAATATTTGAACTAAAAATAAAGTAAATGTATTTATTTCTTCTAAAATGTTAAACAGACTATCTAATAACGTATAAATAAATAAAATGTATATTTTTTATTCAAACTGATTATCTTCATTCAGCTAATGTTTTATTTTGAAAATGTAACGGCTACAACAAATGGTTGTACCAAAAATTAAAGGTTTGGCCTTTAATTTTTGGTACAACCATTTGTTGTAGCCGTTACATTTTCAAAATGTAACTACCCGATTCAACAAAACTTTGAAAGAATAAAATTTGTGTTTCGTTTATTTTAGGTGGTATATGCGTAGCAGCTCCGATGTATATAGGAGAAATATCGGAAACCTCGATTCGAGGTGCTTTAGGCTCATTTTTCCAACTGTTCTTGACGGTGGGCATCCTGTTCACGTTCGTCGTCGGCGGTTGGACACATTGGAGGACACTATCTATCGTCTCCGCCATCTTTCCCATTTTACTTGTTGCTGTCTTTTGGTAAGTAGATTAGTACTGTATACTGTACTGTATCAGCCTGTAAACAATCAACTGCTGAGCGAAGGCCTCTCCTCCATATAAATGAAGGGTTGGAGCTTAATCCACCACGCTGCTCCACTGCGGTTTGGTAGATAATTTCTCTACCATGAGTAACGATCGTTATCAGGTGTCTATGATAACAACCGGGACTGACGGCTTTACGTGTTTTCCGAGGCACGAGCTTGGAGCGATATACGAGTACAGGTCTCCAAATTTATAAAATTGCCATGAATTAAAGATTTATTTAATATAAGATTTTTAATAATAAAGTATACGGCGATTCATCAAAATTATTACATAATTATTTAAAATTCTTTCTTTCCTTCTTTTATAAACTACTTAAATAAAATACATTATTGTACATTTTAACAAAAATCAAGAATTTTATTTGACAATATTAAAATACTTTCAGGTGGATGCCAGAAACACCCCAATACTTACTAGGCCAGAACAGAAGACGTGACGCTGAGAAAGCCCTTCGATGGTTGCGCGGCCCTTTTGCTGATCTTACTGCTGAACTTGAGGACATGCAGAAAGATGTAAGATATATTATTTAATTACTGTTTAAGTAATATAAATTTGCTAGAAAATCTTTCACTTACTAGATAACAGACTCTGGATTTTTTATTAGAAAAGCTGTTATTAGAAAGGCTCTAGGCCATTGAACACACACTACAACTCACAGGACGTTAGGAGTAACAAAAAGTAACAACCAATCTGATAATAACGAAAACCTAACTTTTTTTTTCCAGGTGGACAATTCATCTCGTCAAAAAGCGGGAATGCTCAGTATGGTCACTCAACGCGCATCACTAATGGCCTTAATTTGTTCCCTTGGTCTTATGTTCTTCCAGCAGTTCAGCGGTGTTAATGCTGTCATCTTTTACACTAATAACATTTTCCAATCAGCCGGTTCAAACATACCACCGGCTATCGCCACCATTATTGTCGGAATCGTCCAAACTATCGCTACTTACATATCATCTCTTCTAATTGAAAAAGCCGGTCGACGAATCCTGCTCCTGCAAAGTTGTATAATAATGGGCATCTGTTTGATAGTTTTAGGCGCTTACTTCAAATTACAGGAGAGCGGTACCAATGTCACTTCAGTTGGTTGGTTACCCTTGTTGTGTATGGTCCTCTTTATAATTTCCTTTTCTCTCGGCTTCGGACCAATACCCTGGATGATGATGGCTGAATTATTCTCCGTCGAATTCAGAGGAACGGCATCCGGTATTAGCGTTATTATGAACTGGTGTCTCGTGTTCGTTGTCACTCTCTGTTTCCCGTTGATGAAAGACGCGATCGGTATTTACAGTTGCTTTTGGTTTTTCAGCGGTTTCATGATTATTTGTGTGTTCTTCGTTTTCTTCTTGATACCGGAAACTAAGGGGAAGACGATTTCCCAGATTCAGACAATTCTCGGTGGTAAAAGGTCGTAATAAAAGGCGTTAAAACATATTGAATACTCAGTGTTTTATTAATGGTATTTCGTGATTCGTTTTGTACACTTTAGGCGTAAGATATTAACGGTCGGTTTCAATAACTTATTTGTAATTTTGCTTATGACCGGTTTCAATAATCATCAATTTATCTCTGATTTTTCGATTCGAGCGATAGGATTCTGACATAATTCGTATTGAGTTATTATATTAAAATCCTATCTCTGATAAGCAGTATAAGAGATAGATAGTTTATAGAATTTGGTCGTTAATATTGTTAATATTCACCATAGAATAACGATTATTTTCATCAAAAAACATGACATTACTTGTATTACAATTCTTGGATAAGCATTTTTTATTTGTTAAGCAATATTTCTTTAAAAATACTGAAACTAATTAATTTAACTATGATAAATGATGTCAAATCACTCCATACAAATTATATCGACATTTTGAATTTTAATTTATGCTTCATATTCAAAAATTCAGATTAAGTAATTGAATCTGACCAATAGATGTGTTCATATCATTGTGTGTAGTTTTATTATTTAATGACATTGTGAATGTAAGAGTTTTGGAATAGACAATTTTAGTATACTATAATTTGTGATTAATAATGAACAATTTAGATTTTAGCAAATATTATTATTAAGTAAAATAAAAGTGCCAAATATTTATTGTAGGCGTTTAATAATTTATTAATATTATTTTAAATTTATGACGTAATTTTATAAAGCAATAAGTTTAGTCACATAGATAAGCTTTTAGTAATTATTATTATTTTTTTTATTTTAAAATTTTAAAATTTTCATATTTTGTTATTTTATTTAAGATGATCAAATTTTGTTAACAATTTAAATTGGTTGTTATATTGTTTATGTTTAACTTTACGTTAAATAAAAATAAGAATTAATTTCAATAATAGAAAAAATGTTTTATTTTTATCATCCAGTAGCAACTAAGGTGGATTTTTTCCTAATCTAATAATAAGTGTGTCCTGTATTGATTGTAAGAGTTGTTCCACTGCTGGGCAAGGTAAGGAGGAAATAATACATGATTCGCCTCACTGCATTGCAGATATATGGAATCGCAAATTGCATCGCATCAGGCTATCGCAGTCCACAGCTGGACATAGGCCTCCCCAAGCTCGCGCCAAATATCTCGGTTTTCCGCAATCCTCATCCACCTCCGCCGGCGACCTTGCGTAAGTCGTCGGTCCAGCGGGCCGGAGGGCGCCCTACACTGCGTTTGCCGATTCGCGGTCTCCACTCTAGGACACGTCTGCTCCAGCGGCCATCGGTCCTGCGACATACGTGACCAGCCCACTGCCACTTCAACTTGCTTATTCTACGAGCTATGTCGGTTACTTTGGTTCTCTCACGGATAATCTCATTTCTGATTTTATCCTTGAGGGAGACTTCAAGCATAGCCCGTTCCATAGCACGTTGAGTAACTTTTAATTTGTGTACTAATCCCGTCGTTAGTGTCCACGTCTCGGCGCCATATGTCAACACAGATAGGACGCACTGCTCGAAGACTTGTCTTTAGGCATTGCAGAATCTTCGAATCGAAGACTCGACGTAGCCTACCAAATGCCGCCCAACTCAACTAAATCCTTCTATCGGCTTCCTTCTCGAAGTTGTTTCGGCCAAGTTGGATTGTGTGGCCTAGGTAGACATAATCCTGTACAACTTTGAAGAGGGCACCATCGACAGATATCGGTCTCGGCATAACATATTTATTGAAAATAGCTTTCGTCTTGTCCAAATATATATATATATATATATATATATATATATATATATATATATATATATATATATATACATATATATATATATATATATATATATTAATACATAATATATTTGACTAGGAATTGCAAATACATATTTAAAATCAAAATAAAATATTTCTTTATTCAAGTAAGCTTCAAATGAATTTGAATCGTTATTAAACAAAATATGTATTAGTCTTTAATTAATTTATTACAGTTAAGGTGAAGCTACCACCGATTCGGAATGTATGGAAAATATGCAGATTTCCTCAAGATGGTTTCGTTTCTTGTGCTTTATATATCTATGAATTTTCAATTATTGGCTTTGTTCGCGGCCCCTTTTCTAACAATAAGTGAAGATTTTCTTCACTTTGATAGAAACGCATGCGCACGTCATACATTCAAAATGCGGGGAAACAGAAATGTTAATTGTGCACATATGCTCCTATCAAAGTGAAGAAAATCTTCACTTGGAAGGGGGCCGCGAAGATAGCCTATGTATACATTTAGTATTTTTAGCGCTCAAACGCCATCTTTGAGTCTGTGGACAGGCGTCTGTGTGGCGCCCTCTCTGTTTCCGGCTCCGACAAATGCACAACAGTTTATCAAGTGTCTCCCTCAAAAATACTAGTATATTTGAAATAACCGAATATGGTACACATTGAGCATTAAATAAATTTTGACGCTAAAAACTCTGTGGTGCTGTCGAATATTTGAATTAGATGCGAACTTTCGATTCATTATTTCTATTAACTGGATAATTTTAATTTACTATTCTGAGTCAAGTTCTGTAAGATGAGTAAGAGTCGAAAACCAACGTACTTGCAATTTCTATAAAATAGTAAATTACTTAATGCATTAACATATCTAAACGATCTTTGAACACATTATTTATTTACAAAGTTACTTTGATTCGGAATGTTGGGTCTTGGTGTTAGGGAAATTGGTAAAATTGAGTGGAATAGCAGCTACCAAGTTATTATTATTTTTTTTGTAATTTAACACACTCATTATTTATTACTTGGCACCCGTGCCCATTACAGCTACATTGACATTAATTTGTTGTTATAAACTCTGTAGCGATAATGTAGTTTCAAAATGTGCACACAGGTGGATTTAAAACATGTAATTTAACGTTTGGGAAAAGTGTAGTTAAGCCAATCCGTGAAGAAAAAATTCAAATACCGGTCGAATATTGTTGGCCGATGAACATTGATTTATCAGTGCTTAATATGTAGGATGCAAAATATGTGTTGTGAAGCCTGTTGTCATGTGGTATGTCCTGTGGTCATGCTGTTTCAACTTGTTATACGATGAGACTGAACGTTTTGAGTGATCTTAAAACTGAAAACAATAAATAAAAACCTTTAATTTAAGCATGAGTAGAGCAGAATTATAACGAACCACGTCATCATGATCACGTCGATTGTGTTCAGGTTTCGAATATAATGTTGATGGGTTCTTACCAAATGTAAAGTAACGACATTCAGTTTGTTGATCTACAAGTTCCTCCAAATCAGAAGGCGACTAGGAAGCCAAAGTATATATAGCACGTCTAATGATTAAATTATAATGACTCATACAATACCTACCCACTATAAAGGGGTTAATGTTAGTATAATCATATTAATGGTAAAGATAATATACCTTGTTATCCATGTACTGTTAATATTATAAAAACACTTTCTAAGGATAATAATAGATATTTTGGTAATTATTCGGTATCGCGCCACCACCGATTTTGAGGCTGATTTTTTTTTTTTTAGAGGTGCGTTATGACTTCAAAACATAACTAGTGTTGTTATGATGGCGCCTGACCATTTTTTGGCGTAAAAAAAATCTAAAAAAAAATCGGTGGTGGCGCGATACCGAATATTTACCGATATTTTTTACTTCTTCATACAAAAACTACTGCTCCGTTTACGAAGACATAGACAGCTGGAAGAGCAGAATAACAAAGAGGCTAGTATTTCTCCTAAAATTGCCGCGTCACCACGAAGCGCAGTTAAGTATTTAAACGAAGTAAAAACAAACAATTAATAATAAATTTTATTGTTGATACATTTTATTTCACCACAAAGACAGAAGATGTAACAGACGGACAATCTTTAGTCACGACCCTCTTCTCCATATCATCGACTCTTGACGCTAGTTCTATAATCTGCCTTTCGATAGCCTTAACATCGCTCCTAAAACCAGTCACAGTTGCATCTAATTCTGTCAAATACTGAATTTTATTGCTTAGCTCGTCGTATTTCTGTGATATATACTCTCTGGCATTTCTAGAGTCGGTGACTTCTTTGTCTATTTTGTCTAGAATTTCATATTTAAGTTCGTCAAATTTGGATTCAATACCGGGACCCAAAACATGCGCTGCTTTTATGATATCTTCATCGGTCTTTACTTTCGATTGTAATGGAACGGCCATATTAACAATGCGGTATTCGTACCTTGAATAATTGTAAATTTTCGTATCGAATTTGCATTTTTTAAATTTAACTTGAAAATTTATTTGAGATTTCGCCTTGTCTATAAAAATAATAATGACAATTGATTTTTTTTAGATGTATTTTTATCGGACAGTAATTTTTAGAAGCAAAGAGTTTTGCTAATAATACAATACAAGTCATAATGTTATATATTCAAAATTCAATATTTAATTTATAAGTTTGCTTACGTATATCACCGTTATTTATGAAAATCGTATTTAAATTGTATTTACATACTTTAAATTACTCTACATATTATTTTCGTCGTTCAGGGCCCATATTTATGTTTATTAGTTTATATCTAGTAATAATAAAATGATCGATGATATTTGAAGAAATAAAAACGAAAATTATTATCTAAACGAGTCGAAATTGTTTTTATTCTTAAACATTATTTACTGATGACCGTGACTTTGTCTATGTAGCCCTATTCCTATAGTATTCATTACCTTTACGCATAAGACAATCTCACACACCTTAAATTTTTTAAAATCATCTCAAAAAAAATTATTTAACTAATTCAGATTAATTGTGTGGTATCATTTTTTGTTCAATCGCTCTGTGAATGTGTATATATATATATATATATATATATTAGGTACGTATTTTTTTTGTTTAGTAACTATATATTATTATTTTTTGGACAGACGACTTGAGGAAAGTCGCTGGAAGCCGTTGGATGGAGGCCGCTTTGAACCGTTCACTCTGGATTTCGATGGGGGAGGTCAACGGTCAACAGTGGACATCTGATGGCTGATATGATGATGATAATGATAATGAACTATATTTTTATTAATATATATTTTTATCTGTTATTTTTATTATATCGCAGGTAGGTATATTTGTATTTTTACTTTATCTATTTTGTGTTCCATTGTGTATTTATGCACCACCCTTCATTTCACTCCAGCATGTTTCAATTACTCACAAAATAAGAGACTGCTTATTTGCAATAAAACCGTCTTATTTTAAATTAATCTTTAGGCATATATATAATCAGGGCTGGCTTAAGGCGAAAATAGCGAGTGTGCAAGACTTATATTGAGGATGTTCATGGAAAATTTTATCGAATTTTATTATCTATAATTATCCTGTTTCGGAAATGCATACGAGAAAAAAAGCCGCCAGGCTATTCGTATTCCTAAAAAAAAGTCATCACTAGTACAGTGAAAAATGCCCATAGGATAAAATTATACCCTCCCAAAAAGCTCGAGTGAGCGGCCGCATACTTCGCACACCTCTTAGGCCGGTCCTGTATATCATATAATAATATGTATCTGTAATTTTTGTTCAAAAAGTGTAGTACAATTTTTTTTTTCGTTCAAATGTCATCGAAATGGAAATTGTAACTATTGAACTGCCCTCTCGTACCTATTTAGTTTCTAAGTTTCTAAACATCTACTTTAGCTTTTTGATTAGATATAGTAGACGTGTACAGACGATTGTACGATACATTGGAACGAAAAACGATAATTTTACGGCCGAAAATACATAATAGATACTGTCCTCGTAACACTGCAACTCATTTATGTGTTGCCTATCCAGAGACATAGGGTGCTTGTGCACTACACGGAATTTTACTGTCCGGCAGTCCGATTTTTTACGGTCCGACGGGGCAGATATTCGTATTTGTATAAATATTTGTTTCCGGTCTGGGTGTATGTCCTTGTGGGTCTCCAACGCTGCATCAGAGAGCACGTAAAGCTGGCAGTCCCGATTGTTATCATACACATCTGATAACGATATAGCAAATTTTACGAAGAAGCGAAATAAATAACACAGAATTAAAAGAAAGGATTGTGGATGCAGCGAATAAAATGAGGACAACGTTGACCATTGGAGTAGTAAAGACTGGTCTCCGTAGAAGGATGCGACAATGTATTAGAAACAGTGGCGGCCATGTTGAAAATGAACTGTAGAGTAAAAAAAAGTTGTGTGAAAACCTGATTTAATAAATGACATTTCATGCTTACCTATTATTTATTGTTTTATTTTACTTTTTAGGGCTGAGTATTAATTTTCTACTCCACTGTCGCCTATGAAACTAAATTTTTTTCAATGGATTTAAATAAAATCCTAGATTGTTATACCTCGTTAGATAGCTGATGAAACGTAGATATTTTAAAACACATCTGCCGAACAACTTCCATAATATTTTTTTTAGATATCTCTTCGAGAAAAATAAACATTACAATTTTTTTTTTAATTTCATAACTTTCACTTGTCTACTGCGGCCTATTCAATTAACTTATGCACTATTTTAATGATTGACGTCCTAAAGCATCTTATTACACATGTAAAAATGTAATAATAACAACAATAAGACACACAAAATAAAAAATAAA
The DNA here is from genome assembly GCA_036937285.1 of Euphydryas editha. Lineage (NCBI taxonomy): Eukaryota > Metazoa > Arthropoda > Insecta > Lepidoptera > Nymphalidae > Euphydryas > Euphydryas editha. The sequence goes on from JAUPFZ010000023.1 coordinate 12,270,097, forward strand.
AAATTTAGTAGCCTAAAAATCGGCAATTTTCAATAAAAAAATTAAAAGTCGAATATCTCGAAAAGGGTTAAGTTTAGGGTAGGGTATTTCATAGTGAAATAAGTCAGAAATGATGGGTACTCCACGCTCTTAACGGATCTAGCACGACTTTTCCGGTAACCCTGTATAACTTTGTTCGAGAGCATCCGGACCGCTTCGATCTTGTCAACTAGTAGTCGACGGGCCATTTTAGGGTTAAAATCTTGTCGACTAGTAGGGGACAGGAGCAGCCCAGCGGATAGAGAAATTATCTGCTAACTCGCAGTGAAGCAGCGTGGTGGATTAAGCTCCGACCCTTCTATATGGAGGAGAGGCCTTTGCCCACCAGTGAGACGTTTTCAAGCTGATTCAGTCCAGTTCAGTTCAATTGACTTTGACTACGTAGATGATACTGTTCTCTTATATTTACGCGAATTTTATTCATTTAATTAAAAGTCTAAAAACGGATTTTATCGCGTTTATTTAAATTTACTGTTTAACAATATTTATTGTCCGAAACGTCGGGAAATAATTTAAATTAAATATTGTTAAACAGTAAATTTAAATAAACGCGATAAAATCCGTTTTTAGATTTTTAATTATACGTAGATGATGTTCTCATTATTTTTGAAGTCGGTTAAAAATAGTGTGATCAACACTTCTATTTATTGATTGACTAATCACGTTACGCATATTGTTCCCTTGTTTTCCAATAATGTTGACAAATTTAAAATTGAGCAAATTTTTCCATATGCGGTATCTATTGGAGGTTATCTGGGTATGTTTATCGTTTTTAAATGTGTTGTGTTGTTCTAATCTAGAATGAATGAATAAATAATCAAAAAATATATTATACTGTTTCTACGGTATTCAAAATTCTATTGATTGAATCTTGTTCGTGTCTTCTTCAATTTTCGTGACATTTTCAAAAACATCTATGCTATATTGGATAGGAAAAAGTCTAGGTTATTTAATGGGTCCCGACTGTCAAAGTCGCTATATCCCGTATTTAAATATAGTATTTGTTATAGTTTAGGTCAATTACTTTCTACGCATTTTTCCTTCAGTTCAGATCAACCAGACTTGTTTTATTCTTTTTAGTTTATAATAAGAGTATTTTACGCAGTCGGGTTTTTTGATTTTTTTAATTTATGTTTTTATTTAAGGTATATTTTTTTCTGGCAAACAACGTTTCGCTCACTCAAACAGAGTTCAGCCCATGAAAATTTCATGGCAATGCTATTCCTGACGCGATACATTATTCGTATTGCTAGAAAACGATAATTCGGGCGCCCGGGCGATAAAAGCCACGCTTTATGCATATTTGTGTCAAATAAAACAGCAATATAAACATAATGTGATATATATTTTTTGAACCGGTTTTTTACTAGCTTTCATTTGATACCCATATTGCTACAGTAAGAAAAAAAATTCAACTCCCCCCTCATTCCGCCATTTGCGGGCGCAATTTTGAAAATTTATATAGCCTATATCACTACTACAATTTAGACAAATCCAACGACACCTCATATGTCAAAAACCGTCCAGCCGTTTGGGCTGTAGGGCGTGCCAAAGAAATGGACATACATACATACATACATACACTCGAAAAACATAACCCTAAAAAAACAACACGATCTTAAAAGAGCTCTCCAAGTTTTAATTAAATTAAATAATATTGTTGCATTTTTAATATATATAATGCAGTAAAACTTAGTGTAACCTACCAGCAGTTATCTCATTATAACTTTTTGTACAACAAAGTATCCAAACCTGAGTATTTGTGTGTGTGTATTAGTGCACCTGAGTATTTGTGTATTTGTGTGTGTGTATTAGTGCACCTGAGTATTTCTGTTCTGCTTCAATATAAATTACAAAATGGAGTCAATCCAGCACTCAATTGAAGAAATGACACGACATTTTAACTTGAGCATGTCGGAATTCCAACAAAATCTTCAGGCTTCCAATCCAGCTTCAAGTCCAACATTAATTAATATAGCAACTCAATTCTCCGCGTTTCGGATATTTGTACTCTCTGCTTTAGAATCCCTTCAAAAACAAGTTGTAATTCTAGCTCAGCAACATGAAGATTTTGAGATGAGAAGCAGAAGGAAAATTCTATTAGTGCATGGTATTCCAGAAGAGAAGAAGGAAAACACAACTTGTAGTGTTATTAAAGTACTGAGTGAACACCTGGATATGCCGGATCTTTCTTCTAATGATGTGAGTCGCTCTCATCGCCTTGGAAAGTTAATTAAAGACAAGCCACGGGCCATACTTCTTAAATTCAAAGATATTTCAATAAGAAACCAAGTATGGTTCTCCAAAGTTAAGCTTAAAAATACCGGTGTTACGGTTTCTGAATTCCTGACCAAGGAGCGTCATGAAGCTTTTTTATGTGCAAGACAACGGTATGGAATTACTAAATGCTGGACTAAGGATGGTTTCATTATCGTCTCTGGGACTGATGGTACTCGTCATCGAATTAGGTCAAGGGCTGAACTGGATAGTATTCCTGGGTTTGTCAGTCAAATCCAAGCTGGTGCCTCTTCCCCCACGAACCTTACACAAGAACAGAATCTCAACCAAGGTAGAGCAGGTCCAGTCAGCAGACCCAAGAGGGTTGTTAAGAAACAATAATTAATTAATTCGTTTCGAGTTCGTCAATTACTTCTTCAGTATGGTAATTAGATCGATGTCTTTTGTTGTAACACGGGTGTGTTTTACATTTACATTTGTTTTGCTGTAACTTTTATTTTACTATACCATCACTTATATTATTTATATTTTTTAATTAATTTATAACAAATATACCCATCAATAAACATTAATTTTATTTGACAGCTGAACAATGTTGCGGCAAATGACATCGACAATGACAAATTTACCCAATGACAACTTGTTTTGGCCTTGGATGCTAGCTATTTTGCCTTAGTATTTTTTAGATATATTGTTACTGAGTCATTATGATTTGATGTACTTGATGTTTTTTTTTTTTTTTTTTTTGTTAATAACATGTTTATTTTTTATTTATTTTTTAATATTTTTACTTGTTTAATATTAGTTTAAAAGGTTCGAGTATATGTATTTTTTTCTATAGCTTAATTTTTCTGTGTTATTGTTGTACCATCTAGAGTTAGTTTAAATTACTACATAATATGCTGCCGGTGGGTAGTAAAATGTTTGTTTTTGATATTTTGGTATATTTATACATAGTAGTGTTTTAATTTTAGTTTAGTTTGTTATATATATTCATATATAATTATATTCTTTTTTTTCATATTTGTTTTGTATTAATATTAATATTTTATTTTATATTTATTAATTTTATATTATTATATTATGATTCATAGCGATGGCGATCAAGGTGATACTTTTTGTTCTATTTCTTCCTCGGATGAATCAACCAGTGACGACAGTTTCTTTAGTCTTCCTTCGCTCAGTGATGAATTAGACGCACATTTTCGTAATTCTCCAAAATGTTTTAACTTAATCCACATCAATGCCCAGAGTATTCCTGCTCATTTTTCCGATATGTTGTCCTCCTTTCAAAATAAAAACTTACATGCTATTTTAGTCTCAGAATCCTGGCTAAAGCCATGTCTTCCTTCAACATCTTTCTGTTTACCAGGTTTTCACTTAATTCGAAATGATCGTTTGGCTCGACCTGGTGGAGGCGTTGCTATCTACTTACGATCTCATATTCCATTTACCGTTATTGATCATTCGCAACACCAAAATAGCCCTGGAGCTGAGCACCTATTTGTCGAAATCCTTTTTTCTCACACTAAACTTCTTCTTGGTGTTTACTATAACCCGAACCTTGCCATTGATTATTTTATGTCTTTCGAAAATCTTTTAGAAAAGTTTACTCCTCTTTATCCACACACCATTATCATGGGTGACTTTAATACATGCCTTCTCAAAAAAGACTCTCGAGCCAAACGTTTTACTTCTATAGTTCAAGCAGCTAATATGCATATATTACCCTTATCTGCGACTCACACATTTCCTAATTGTTTACCTTCCCTTCTTGATTTAATCCTTGTTTCCTCTGTTGACCATGTCGAAAAATATGGTCAATGTGTTGCTACTGCTTTCTCCTATCATGATCTTCTTTTCTTGTCTTACAAATTAAATCCTCCTAAAGCTAAACCTAGAATTATTCCGCAGCGCAATTTTGGTGGAATGAACGTTGAAAAATTGCGTGAAGATGTTTCAAATCTTGACTGGTCAGGAGTATTTAATTCAATGTCAATTGATGAGCAGTTAAGCACTTTTAATTCCTTGCTAATTCAACTTTATGACAAACATGCTCCAATTCGACCGGTGCGAATGAAACATCTACCAGCTCCTTGGCTAACTGAGGAAATTAAATGCTTACAAAAAAAAAAAGAACAACGCCAAAGCTAAATTTAGACTCGATCCTAGTTCATCAAATCGTGAGAAGTACAGGAAGATTCGGAATCGTTGTAACAGGCTATGTAGGGATGAACATCGACGCTATATCTATACATCTGTTATTGAGGAAAATAACTCTGCTCGAGTTTGGAACTTCCTCAAATCACTTGGAGTTGGGAAACCAAAACAAGACATTCATTCTCAAAATTTAAATTTAAATTTGCTTAATCAGCATTTCTCATCTTCTATTATATTTGATAACCAAATAAAATTAAACACAATTTCCCAAATTTCAGATTCTCCAACTCCTGATACTCCTTTATTTCAATTTAGTCAATTCACTTATAGTGATGTTAAGAGAAATATTCTGGCTATATCATCCAATAGTGTTGGTTCAGATTGCATTAGTCGTAACATGATAATTCCAATCATAGATTATTTAGTTCCCATCATAACACATATTTTAAATTTTTCTATTCGAAGCGGTACATTTCCATCTTGCTGGAAAGATGCTATAATTATCCCATTGCCAAAAAAACCTAATTCTATTTCCTTCTCTGATTTACGCCCAATATCTATCCTCCCATTCCTATCTAAAGTTCTCGAGCGTCTTACCTATAACCAATTAAACCTTTTTCTCTGTAGATACAACCTCTTAAGCCCATTTCAATCCGGTTTTCGCTCAGGTCATAGTACGACTACTGCATTAGTTAAAATCACTGATGATATACGTATGGCCAAAGATAATCGGGAGCTTACTATCTTGACATTACTTGACTTTACTAACGCATTTAATAGTGTAGATTTCGATATTTTGCTGGCCATATTGAGTTCTCTTAACATATCTCCTATTGTGATTGACTGGTTTCATTCTTACTTGCATGGTCGCCGGCAACGTATACGACTTAATGACGCCTATTCCGATTGGTCTAAGATTAATGCCGGTGTGCCGCAAGGTGGCGTGATGTCTCCACTTCTTTTTTCAATCTTCATTAATACTATTAGTCATCATATCTCTTCTCCCTACCACCTGTATGCTGACGATCTCCAAATTTACTTGCATACAAGTTTAACTGAACTACCAAACACGATATACGCCTTAAATCAGGAACTCGAACGTATTAACAATTGGAGCAAGTGTTATGGTCTGAAAGTAAATCCCTCTAAATCTCAGACTATAATTATCGGAAGTCAACATCTTATTTCGCGTATTGATGAGTCGAATTTAATACAAGTAACTTTTGACGGTGTTCCTATTCCTTACAGTGATAAAGTAAAAAATTTGGGTATCATATTTGACAAATTTATGTCGTGGGATTCACAAATATGCGAAGTTAGCAAAAAATTTTTTTCTACTATGGGTTCTTTAAGGAGGTTGCGAAATTTTCTTCCCATTCCCACTAAAATTGCTCTTGCCCAATCCCTTCTTCTTCCTTTACTTGATTACGCTGACATTTGTTACCTGGACCTAAGGGAGGACCAACTGAATAAACTTGAGCGTCTTCAAAACTCCTGTTTTCGGTTCATATTTGGACTTCGCAAGTATGACCATATCTCTGAATTTCGTAACAAGCTCAAGTGGCTTCCTATACGTCTGCGCAGGAATACTCATATACTATCGCTTCTTTATTCTGTTTTATTTAATCCTGTTCTACCATTCTATTTAAAAGAACACTTTGAGTTTCTCTGTGACTCACATAATAGAACACTTCGTTCTAGAGAAAATCTGATTCTGAAAATTCGAAGTCACTCTTCTTCTTTTTACAGCAAGTCCTTCTGTATTGAAGCTGCACGCTTATGGAATACCTTACCGTTGTCCATTAGACGTGCACCGTCACTGGCATCCTTTAAAAAAGGGATCAAACAGTACTATTTACATATTTGAGACTTTAGTCGTCCGCATCGCTAACTATTGAATTTATGTATATATGTATATTTGTTTATATGTACCGTTGTTATATGTATATTTATGTATGTGTGTATGTATTTATGTATATATATGTATGTATATATGTATTATGCTAAGTTATATATGTAATTGTATTTATTATTGTTACGTATTTATATATGTAGTGTACGTATACTATTTATGTAATAAGTTGTTTTATATTATAGTGATTTGCATTGATTAGTTGTTTATGTATAGTTTTTTTTTTTACTGTGGTTTTTGTTTACTCTGTACACCTTCACCGCTTTTTATCACTTTAACTCCTTGACGTTGGTTGTCTGGAAGAGATCGCTGCTTAGCGATAAGACCGCCTTTTGTACATAAGTCTTTTATTTTATACTTAAACTGTTTGTTACTTGTATGTGTACAATAAAGAGTAAATAAATAAATAAATAAATAAACCCTCCTGTCGCAGTCGGGTAAATACTAAATGCGTTCGATGTACGTTATTTGAAGTAAAGTTATTGTGTATTATTTTATCGCTCGAATTCTCAATTTTATAAGTTTGTGTGGAAACTTTATATTTTTTAGTATATTAATAACTAAGACAAAACTAGGGCTTTTTGGGGTTGAATACCTATATTTATTACAACAAAAAGCTATAACCTATATTTATTAAAATAAAAATTATGTTCGAACGACGCTGCGGGCATAGCTAGTCTATACAAATAATAAATCTGTTAAAACCTCCGTTTTATGAATACACTATATATCATCAAGAATAAATTTTAATAGCGCGTTTTTTTTTGTATCAGCGCCATCTCTTATCGTTTTTGGTCGTGCACGTATCACGTAAAAAGTACAAAACCAATGTAAATAACTTTAATACATAAAAATTATGGATAACTCACAGTATAATTTAGTTTTTGTTTCATTGTAGCTAATTAAATTTAAAAATAAATATTAAAGAAAATAGAAATAGGTACCTACGCCGCCAACGCCATCTAGTCTAAGGAATCTTAAAAACTCACAAAACTTACTTTTGAGTTATTATTTTGTTAAACTTAAAAGTTTACTAAATATGTCGGATAGGAATAGAAATCGTTTTAATATTTTAGATAAACATAAAACATCATTTTCAATTAATATAAGTACTATTATGTTAAATGTCACTAAAAATAAAAACGATATGCTTCCATTATACGATAGATGGCGCATGTAGGTGATAAAAAAATATAAATTTATAATTTTTAAAATTTTAGTTAAATACCCGTGCGAAGCCGGGGCGGGCCGCTAGTCGTAAATAAATTAACTACCAATTATAAGCCTTATTAAAAAAACTAAACTCTCATTATATACAACATATCGAGCCGTATTGGCTCTTCAATAAATTTGAAAAACTTCCTTCCTTAATACTTCAACGTTATCAAACAAATCTTTATCTTTATCTATGTTTTTCCAAGGTCTAATATATCTCTTGATTAAAATTCATCAGAAATATGCTCAGCAATTTGAGTTTTAAAGAAAGACAGATGGACCTAACTACTGTAACATCTACTGCGCATTTTCAAGTCCACTTCTGTACAATCATAACGTGATAACGTTTTGTAATCAATGAATGCTGCCGGCTGCATGCATCAACTATTGTCACGTTCCGCGAGCGAGAGCGCGGAACAAGCGATAGAGAGGCACGATCGACCTAAGCGTTCGGCGTGTGAATGAAAAACAATAACGCAGATTGGAGGATCTTAAATATCACACATTTATATAAGTTGTAAAAAAATTGTTAATAGCCCGTTGTTACATGTAAATAATCTGTATAATTTAAGTAATAAAATATTTGAATTAATGAGTTACAAATATATAGGCCATATAGATGATAGTCGTGGTGGTGTGTAGGCTTGTGTGTTGTTTCTGTGTCTGTGTGTGACTACCACGACGGGAGGAAGAAAAGGACGTTGAGTTGAGGGCGGCAGTCAATAACAGTTTATCTTCGGAATAAAATATTAGTACCAATTATCGCTACTAAATTATTTTTTGTCGGTAGATTCATTCTATAAAATGTATTTTACATTGATATATTATTGTATACAGTTTCAATCAACAACTAATGTAAAGCAATCCATCAGCGATTATTGCAAAAGTTTTAATTATACAAACTATTATTGCAAGCTTTTAACTTGCCTTGTTACTTCTTTAGTATTGCAACAAAATTTACAATAGTTGTCCTTAACAGGCTTAGCTGTTGAGTATAGTTGTATTGATATAAAACTAGAAAAAAATAAATAAAATTTATCAATAAAAAAATATATAATTTTTTTTTTCAAATTAAACTTTATTCATTATTTATATAAGTTGTAAAAAAATTGTTAATAGCCCGTTGTTACATGTAAATAATCTGTATAATTTAAGTAATAAAATATTTGAATTAATGAGTGCAAATAAATGTTAATTTATCGAAAAAAATTGTATTTAATTGAATTACATTAGGGTATTCTACTATGTTTGAAAAAGTACTTCAAAATGTTAATTTTCGTAATAAAAGCCACAAAAAAAATTATTTCTGCAAAATAAACACGCTTTCTTGCCATAAAATTAAATTAAATTTTAAACCTTTTTAATTCCCACGAAAACGCGGTCACCTATTTTGGTGACGTAATATGCGTAAAGTTGTGTTCCGATTTACACTGAGAGCACTCTGAGGTGTGACGTCAATTTAGTATACTGCGAAGCCGTTACTTTTTGTTTGCTATACTGTGCTATACTGGTTACCGATAAAACGGAACGCAGTCCAGTATACTATCATACTAATTTTTCGACATTGTTTTCAAATAAAATATTTATCATGTAACGTTTTCTGTTCAAAAATAAATTCAACAATATTCAAAAATTAATTTTTGAATATTGTTGACATTTTTGAATAACAAATCATTCGTGCTGTTATATTTTTTAATCAGGTGATCAAAGTACTGAGAGCTCCTTACCTCGAAAGCGCCAGTGCTCACAGTACAAAAATTATGCTATTTATGACGTCATATATTTCTATATGGTATTGCGGCAGTGTACTGGCACTCAATAAAGGAACGAATTTTTCACTAGTGAGAGCAATGAGCAGTGCTCGCAGTGTACATTGGAAACATTGTCTTTACGACGTCACACCATGGCGGCTCGTGTTTTAGATCACGTGATATACAGATTAAAAATTACGACTTTTAATTTCAATATAATAAAACAATCATGTGCTTTTATGACTCCAAATCAGAATATTTAAGTATATTTCTACATACATTTTAATTTTTATCAAATCTCGTAATTTATTTTTCAGTTTGTATTATACAAAATAATGATAACTCAGTGATATTATTTCAATTCAATTCATAAAAGTATGCAATTTTTTTATCAATGTTTTCTTGAGACGTTAAATATTGCGAAAAATTATCGTCCGTAAACCGACTTTATAGACAACCAATTTTTTTTTTTGTTAGAAAGGAGATTTTAAAAATGGTTTCGGAAACCTATCGAGATCTTTGGTTTGACAGTTCCAGAAGTTACAGACATCACAATCCTCAGTATTAGATCCAAATAACTCGAAACTCGGAATGGGTTGAAATAATTGAACGAACGTCTCATCTTAAGTTGGCTTGTGTAAGTACTTTATCTTATAGACCAGGGATTCCCAAACTATTTTGGACAAGAGATACCTGTTAAAAAATGAACTGATACTAGAGATCCCAATAGCCAAATTACTTTAAAAATCCTATCTCTTGTTTTTTTTTTTCTTATTGATACAAAATACGTACCAATTTAAAAAACTTTGCAACTGGTTAAAGGGATAAGGTTTAAACTTTAAGTGGGATCTCCAAGGGGTCGATATCGACCCCTCGAGACCTACCAAACTATTTTGGGCAAGATACACCTTTTTCAAAATGAACTGATATCAGAGACCCCAATAGCCAAATTACTATAAAACTCCTACCTCTATTTTTTCCTATTGATACAAAATACCAAAATACCAATTTAATAACTTTGCGGTTGGTTAAGCGGATAAGATTTTAAGTAGTTGATAATAATAATCACGGGATCAACTAGTACGTACATATAATAATTCTAGTATGGATATCAGAAGCGATAAATATGTTTAAATAGGTACTAATTTTCTAATCACAGGTGATATTTAGATACTGATTAATCCTACCTAATGGAAGATGATTAAAATATATAGATAAAATGGATTATTTGTTTGATTTAAATGTTTTTCATTGTTTTGTACAAATTATAATAAAATTTAATTAATAAAATTGTATATATGTATAATTAATGAACTGATTATAAATAGTAAAAAATAATTTCAAACGACGCGTTGTCGCAATAATTACACCAACTGACTGCTGTCTTGGCGGTCACTGATTCGATCTCTGCTCATGACCAATATTACAAATATATAGGCCATATAGATGATAGTCGTGGTGGTGTGTAGGCTTGTGTGTTGTTTCTGTGTCTGTGTGTGACTACCACGACGGGAGGAAGAAAAGGACGTTGAGTTGAGGGCGACAGTCAATAACAGTTTATCTTCGGAATAAAATATTAGTACCAATTATCGCTACTAAATTATTTTTTGTCGGTAGATTCATTCTATAAAATGTATTTTACATTGATTTAAAATATAGTAATGTGGATATATTATTGTATACGGTTTCAATCAACAACTGATGTAAAGCAATCCATCAGCGATTATTGCAAAAGTTTTAATTATACAAACTATTATTGCAAGTTTTTAACTTGCCTTGTTACTTCTTTAGTATTGCAACAAAATTTACAATAGTTGTCCTTAACAGGCTTAGCTGTTAAGTATAGTTGTATTGATATAAAACTAGAAAAAAATAAATAAAATTTATCAATAAAAATATATATAATTTTTTTTTCAAATTAAACTTTATTCATTATTTGATTTATAAGTTGTAATTAATTAATTTTTAAATCTGAAAACGCAAACAATTAGTACTAAAATAATCTAATAAGGTAATTGAATGTACATAAAATAATTTGCAGAGCTTGTAACGTAAAATAAAATATAAAGTAAATGAACGTTTTGCGCGTAATTTTGTTTAAATTTTATCAGAAATTTAGGTCACGTTATTGTAAACATAAACTCGGTAGATACATAAATTTTCTTTATTATACACCGCACATACAGATATATACAACATGTATAGATATAACAATGGACAATATTAAAGCATTATAAAAAGGAATATAGAAAAATCGAATAATAGCTGAACGTCAGTTTTGTGTACAACTAATCTATATTGAATATCAAAATATGCTTTGTCCTGAATGACTCACTGACTGACTGACGGATCAAGGCACAGCCTAAGCCGCTGATCGTTGAGACCTGAAACTTGGAGTGTATGTTCTTTGTATGACGTAAGCATTCGCTAAGAACGGATTTTTCGAAATTTTATCCCTAAGAGGGTGAAAAAGGAGGGCAAACTTTGTATGAGACAACGTGATTCCTTGGTCCAATCTACTTCAAATTTTGCATAAATATTTTTTAACAGAATTGATTGAAGACGTCTTTCGTATTTTATCGAAATTCATTCCCTAACGGGGTTAAAAGGGGGTAGAAAGTTATTTGCTTCGAAGTTGATATTAATACTCCTCAGTGCTTTTGATTTAAGTTATATTTTATTGACACATCATGTTTGAATTGTTACATGTTTGACAATTCAATCCGTCTATTATAAAATATTTTGCAGTGTCGACGCAGGTGTAGGTGATATCTTTTTAGGGTTTCGTAGCTAAATGGCAAAAAACGGAACCCTTAAGGATTTGTCATGTCTGTCTGTCTGTCTGTCCGTCCGTATGTCACAGCCACTTTTTTTCGAAAGTATAAGAACTATACTATTGAAACTTGGTAAGTAGATGTACTCTGTGAACCGCATTAAGATTTTCACACAAAAATAGAAAAAAAAACAATAAATTTTGGGGGTTCCCCATACTAAGAACTGAAACAAAAAAAAAATTTCACCAAACCCATACTCGTGGGGTATCTATCTATGGATAAGTCTTCAAAAATGATATTAAGGTTTCTAAAACCATTTTTTTCTTCTAATTTTGGATACTCCTGGTGGAAGAGGCAAGACTTTTCTATTAAAACTGAAACAAACTTAGAGGTCGCATTGTCCGGAATTGGTGCCACTCTGCTGGAAACGGGTAAAACTGCACACTCCGCGTTTAAACTTCCTTTTCATTTGACAAAAATCGAAAGTTCTTTCTCCAATAGGTATTTTTTTTTAGGTATACCAAAAGAACAGCAAAACGAAATTAATTGTTGGGAATGAGAGTACTGTGGCTCATAAACGCAGTTTCGAAGCCCTAAATAGATCTTTACAAGATATTAGGAATAATAATTGTCAAATGGGAGGAGCTACAGTATTGTTAGCAGGCTATTTCGGGCCGACTTTACCAGTAGTGCCCAAAGGAACTTGAGCGGACGAAGTTAAAGCGTACGTGAAGCATTGACGACCGTTGTGGTGTTGCTCGCCTTAATGCCAGTAGTCACGGGTTAGATTCCCGCTCGGGACAGATATTTGTATTTGTGCAAATATTTGATTCTGGTCTGGGTGTATGTCCTTGTGGGCTACCCCACCATGCCTCGGAGAGCACGTAAAGCCGTCGTTCTGGGTTTGTCGCGGTATAATATTTATATTATTATATCGACGAACAATAAAGAGATATTTAAGTAAAAGAGAGAAATAAATAAAAAAATATTAAATGAACAAAACTACAACATTTATTTTCATAGTGATATATGTAGGTAGGCAAGTTACAAAAATGTTAGAATTTATCAATAAACAATGTTTTAAGGTAGATCTACGTGGGAATTCAATCATTCCGTATTAAATATTAAAAGAACATGAGCTACGTGGTTCAATTACTATTCCTGGTTCAGGTCTAGAGGTTAACCGGACGGGCACTTAACTATTGGCACGTGGAGCATGGATGACCCCAAGCCGGTCTCCGCCTTGGTGTAGGTGTCGGGCAGGATGTGCGCGCCGGGACACGTGGACGGCGTACCCCGTCCGACGCTCGACGTCTCTCGCCGTAGAACGGTTGTAGTGATGGGCTTCCCTGCCCCCCTGCTTCCTTCTCGTAGCGAGATCAAGAAAAAAGCCTTTTGTTGGGGTCCGAGGTTCACCCGCAGAAGTCGCCACGTGGGAAGAGTTTGTGTCGACCGCTCCGTACGCCTACCCGGACCCTGGAAGGACACACCATCCGGTGAGCCTTCCCGTAGTCAACCCCAATTGTTTCTGGGTTGACATGGATATGGCCCACAAGACAAGGACACAACCTAACCATTGGTTTATAGAGAAACACAATTTTTTTAAATAAACACACTAGATAAAAATAAATTTTACATCTACACGACCTACTGAGTGGCATATACAAGCTTCTACATAATAATTACAACGACTCACCCATTCCTATCCATTCACGTGAGCAATTTCACCCTACGCAAAGGTTGCTTAATTATATTTGTTACAGGTTGTTATCATGGATACCTGGTAATGATTGTTATTCATGGTAGGGAATAATCCGCTAACCCGCAGTGGAGCAGCGGGGTGGATTAAGCTGTAACTTCTTCTATATGGAGAAGAGGCCTTCGCTCAGCAGTGGGATGTTTACAGGCTGATAGAGTACAGTACAGTACAGAAGCATTTATGGCCTTCACTAGTAGTTAGTTCACTAGTAGTCACTTCACAGTAGCCTGGTGATTCTAGCACCCGAAGGAAAAACAAAAAAAAATATATATATATATATAAAAAAATACCTACTGCGGAAGATGTAGTATTTCGATTTCGTTGTAAAAAGATACCACCCACAATAATACCCACGTGTACTTTCTCCAGATTAAAGCGACATTCATGTTCATAAAATATAACAAAATTTCATTTTATTTTAATGTTTATTTAAACTTTAAATCCTTACTCTATGTGTAATAAAGATTGTTATATTTTATAAGTATTCAAACTTTTAATAAAATTAATAACGTAAAAAACATCCTATTAGATATTCCTTATTAAAAATTATATTAGAACCATTTTCGACTTCTACGCGGACGAAGTCGCGGTCTAAAAGCTAGTATCAACGTAAAATTCTCAGTAGGACGAAATATCTTGATGCGATCTTTTCTTTACGAAAAAGCAAAGTTCATATTATTTCCTACTTTTTAGTAAATTTTCAAAACGTTAATCTATACATATTATAAAATGGTAGGAAAGTCAAAACTGTACATTGAATATATTTTTAAAAGAATACTTGGGGTGTGTGTGATCTACAATCGATACCGAAGCCAAAAATATAGTGTTTAGAATTTTTGTCTGTTTGTCTGTATGTATGTCCGGGATAAACTCAAAAAGTACTGCATGAATTTACTCCAAATTTGGCACGAATATTATTAAGAAGTCGTGTCAACATATAGGCTATATATTATCACGCTATCACCTACGGGGAACGAGCAGTGAACCTTTATTTCTTCAACGCATTCTGTAACAACATGTAATCTAAAAACGTTCAAGCAGACGACATGGCGGGCCTGCTGCCCTAGTTTTTACAGTAATTTAATTGAGAAAGAATAGAGCATCACAAAAACACCAACGAAGTTGAATAATCTAGCTTATTAAATTATTTATATAGTAAGACGTTTCATTAGTTGCAATATTGTAAGTACGGTTTTTAAGATAAACATCAAGTATTAAGTACTGGAATTTTAAATAACTACAGCGATAAATACAAGAGGTTGCATCACCGTTCATGCTAAGTAATTTTCCAATTTATTCCATCAGATATGGAAATATTATTAAAACTTATCATCTAGCTAGTTTTAAAATATCTCAATATATCTTACCTACGATGTTACTCTTGTCTATAATGGATATCCATATATAATAGGTCGTAGTCGTCGTCGTAAAATTTATAAAATAAATAATTTTTACTATTTTTGTTTTAATAATATTATGCCACTTAATTTACATTTATAAGTAACTAGCAAACCCGGCGAACTCCGTTTCGCCACCAGATGGCTTCGTTTTTTTGTAACATTTCGTTTGGGGATTAAAAGATGAAGTAGTACATGCTATGTATCAAAGCTGTGTGTGAAAAATGTATTTCTCTGTTTTCCTGCTTTTCTGTTGAAATTTTTCCTGAATTTAGTTTGCTATAAAGCTCACGGAGCCCGAGACCTTTCCAACGAATGCAAAATGTAAAATAATAAAGAAATCTATTCGTGCGTTCTGGAATTATAGCGTCAGGAAGGAAAACCCGACTTATTTTTATATTATAGATAATATTACAAAATTTATAATTTTTAAATCATTTGATGATAGTCAATGATGACCCTTCTTCTATATTGAGAAGAGGCCTTTGCCAAGCAATGTGTTGTTTAGAAGTTGATTCAATGCATTTCAGTTCATTATGAGATTATAAGATTATATTATTATGATTTTCCTTGTTTTCCTGCTTTTCTCTTGAAAATTTTCCTAAATTTAGTTTGCTATAAAGCTCCCGGAGCCCGAGACCTTTCCAACGCATGCAAAACCGTGGAAATCGGTTCGTGCGTTCTGGAATTATAGCGTCAGGAAGGAAAACCCGACTTATTTTTATATTATAGACTAGCAAACCCGGCGAACTCCGTTTCGCCACCAGATGACTTCGTTTTTTGTAACATTTCGTTTGGGGATTAAAAGATGAATTAGCACATGCTATGTATCAGAGATGGCGCTGTATGTGAAAAATGATTTTTCCTGTTTTCCTGCTTTTCTGTTGAAAATTTTTCTGAATTTTGTTTGCTATAAATCTCACGGAACCCGAGACCTTTCCAACGAATGTAAAACCGTGGAAATCGGTTCGTGCGTTCTGGAATTATAGCGTCAGGAAGGAAAACCCGACTTATTTTTATATTATAGATGTCTAATATGTCTTGAGTTCATTATTAAATCATTACCATATTTTTATGTATACAAATAAGTAGTAGTACTTTCAAAAAAAAAAAACCAAAGCAACCGACGTAGCGAATAAAGAATAAATGATAAACAGAATAAACTGACCAGTAAAACAGTACAAAATGAAACAAACAAAGGGATATAATCAAAAAAGTGATATAATCAAACACTGTGTGTAATAATTCAAAGACCTCTTTATAAATAAACATGTATCCTTAGATAAATATGCGTATACATACTATTAGCTTCATTCGTCATATTTTAATTTTACTATACAACTTCACTTTCTATATAAATATTATCAAGAGTTTTTTTTAATCATAAAAAAAGAAAGATTTTATTTTATTTTATTTGTAATCCGTACCGACCTGAATAAATTAAAAAGAAAAAAATCGACTTACTCATATTACCTAGTACCTAGCATGAATACAAAAACAGGTGAAACCGCAATGTATTGTTTTATTTATTTATTTATTTATTTATATTTTAATAAATTAGTAATTTATATTTCAAGAAGAGTAAGTAGCGTCATAACACTTGAAATAAAGATTATTGGCGCCGTTGTTACGAGGAATTGTGAATACCTTCGATGAGACCTACACTAAACATTAGCTGGAATTTTTATCGTAGTATAATATAAAATTATAAATTATAAAACAAACCCTTTCTTTCAATAATCACTAGTTAATTCTTATATAGAAATATTTAAATATTCTTAAAATACATTGTTTTAAGCTTCGTCCAAGTTAAGCTAAGGGTAATCATCCGAGACTCGGCGCGTCACACTCTGGAGGAATGCGTCGCTTGGGAGCCCCAGCGCAGGGTCTTGGTGGCAGTGATAGGTGGAGACCTCTCGCTGTCGAGTGAAGAGGAGGAGACGCCAATATGCACTCCTCCACCCTCCAGAGTGGGAGAGGGCACCATATCCTCCCACTCGCCACCAGGGCAATAGAGCGCTCACGGTGACGCGAGCGCTAGGTGCGCAAGCGAAGGTGGCCCGCAGAGGTGGGCCTACCGTGGGAGCGTCAGGGTTGCACGCGAAAGCGATCCCGTGGCGCCCCACTACGACGATGAGGGTACCGCTGGGTTTTAGTGGGTATTCTGGCTCCGCAGTCAGCGAGTCCCACATACCCGTCGTCTTTACAGCGGCTGGATGCGTAAATGTACTTCCCAGCGTTAAAAAAATATAAGGGTAATGCAAAGAAGAAGGCTTTTTTTGTGACGTAGGGGAATCCATTTACGGATGATATCCAGGACGCCCGGGTCGGCAGTCCTAGACCTATGTCGGACTCGACACTTTGGGAGTGCAATACCGTACTAAACCCCTGCGGGAGCCTTCAGCCGCTTTAATTGGAGGGTCCCGGATCTGCAGGCAACAGGATCCTTCCAGCGACAGGCTGGCCTCGGCGAAAGGGCCAGACTTCTCCTACACGGGGACTGTCCGGCTAACCTCTGAACAGTCCCGACAACGTCGTGTCTAGCAGGACCGGGTTCCCATCCCGGCCCGACACGGGCACAAGGGCGTTACTGGAGGCCCATTAAGTAGCGCCTCCTACGCACCCCCATTCATCGGAGACCATCGCCTTCCAGGACTCGTCGTCGCCGAGCATCGCGGTGATGATGCTTGGGAGCGACAAGTCAAGAATCAAGAATGGGGAGAAAAATCTCCCCCTCATTTCTCCGCGTGTTCTTGGCGCCACACCCGCAGCGTTCGCACCACCGTGCCGAACATACCACCACCGCCCCAGTGCTCCAAGCGTCGACACCCCCTTGGACACACCACTCCCGATTTGGATGCTTGACCGACGGCAACCACTGTTGCCACCTGCCATGCTGTCCGGTCGCCACAGCCAGCGACAGCTAGAGAACCATCGCTGGCCGCGCCCGGGGTAGCCACGGTCAACGTAAAGCCGACCATGACTGGGGTGGCCACAGCGCAAGACTATGGCCCCGGCGCACCGTTGCGCTTTCGCGCCCCTCTTGTCTCCGCGCCCTCTTGGCGCCACTCCCTCACCGTCCGCACCACCGTGCCGAACACACCACCACCGCCCCAGTGCTCCAAGCGTCGACACCCACTTGGACACACCACCCCCGGTTTGGATGCCTGACCGACGGTAACCACTGTTGCCACCAGCCATGCTGTCCGGTCGCCACAGCCAGCGACAGCTAGAAAACCATCGCTGGCCGCGCCCGGGGTAGCCACGGTCAACGTAGAGCTGACCATGACTGGGGTGGCCACAGCGCAAGACTATGGCCCCGGCACACCATTGCGCTTTCGCGCCTCCAGGTGGAAGGGGAGAACGAGTCATCCCCCTCCTGCGCTTTCGCGCCCCTCCTGCTGGTTTTGGTCCACGGGGGTCCGAAGACCCCGACCACTCGCGAGGCATTCGAGTGGCTTCCCCCATCCGCCACCCGGGGGGTCGCGCCCAGTAGGAGACCAGAAACTCCCTTGGGACCGACGTCAGACCTTGACGCAGCGCCGCCCATCTCGGGCACACGTCGAGGATGTGCTGGGCAGAGTCCACCGCCGCGCCACAATCGTGACATTCAGTCGTCGGCTCCCTCTGGGCCGTCCGGCACAGGTAGTCACCAAAGCAACCGTGCCCGGTGAGAACCTGCGTCAGACAGAAGGTGATGGGCTTGCGTTTTCGACGCATCCACCGCTCAAGGACCGGGCGAATGGCAGCCGTTACGCGTGTGCCGTACAGCTGCCCCGCCAGGTCCTCCCCCCACCTCCGCATAAGCGCTTCCTGCCCTATCCGACGCACCCGTAGGATCCCGTCCAACGTAGGGTTCTCACCAAGAGAAGAAAAAGGCTTAACACAACTTATGTTAATATTAAAAATTCTCTTTATTTTATTTTATATACAAAAAAAAAACAAGATTTGACCTATACATATTATAACAGTATATTTTCTCGTCTTAATTATTAGCTTCAACAGCTTAGCTTTTCAGTGTGTTACAAGATGTTATTATTTTTATCATTATGCTATACGTGCTTGCGCCCGGCGTCGTCCAACCCGTATGTCTGTAATCGTCGGCCATTGTCTGTAATATTGGAAAACTCTTTAGACATGATACTTTACTATATCTTACCAGTCACTAAATCTTCTTCAAGTAGGAAAAAAAAAATCTTTTCTTATCAATAAGAATGAAGCATCCCCGAGAAAATACTTTGCGGTTAACAATTCTACCTTATAGGTCGTAACAATAAATCGTTTGCAATTAGAATCGAAATCATTGTTAATTGTATTTATGTGATTGAAAGCTATTGATGATTTTTTTAATTGATTTAAAGTAATAATACTTAATTTGGTTAATACTTAATCTGGATCGGTACTCTCAACAGATGTTATTGAACATGTTAATTATTGTTTAACCAGACCAATTGACAGTTTGTCAATTCATAAACAATTAATACAAAACACAACTAAGAGTAAAAAAAATAGTCTGACAAATAAAATTATATCAATTTTACTTCAGTTGCAGTCGTCAGTAACGTAACGTGATTGTCAGTAGCAATTGTTTGTCTCAGAAGAACTTTATGCAAAATAAAATCTTATTCATAAGATCTGTCAATATTTATTATTATAGCAGTCGTAGGCGAAAGACATGTTAATGCTAAAATATTTACCTTTTTTGTAGTTTTAAATTGATTTCGTAAAAGCTACATAATGAAAAATCTAATAAAATGAAATTGATTTTTAAAAGTTTTGAATAATCTTAATGTCAGTTTATGTTTATTTTAAATAAATAGAAATAATTTTGAGATAAATGTTGCAAAATATATGATTTTGTAGTCCAAGATATGTCAGTTATTATCGTGTATTAACGGGGAGTTGTTCGATTTTTTTTTTGTGATGATTTTAAACTAATTTTAATGTTCTTGCACTAATGTTTGATTTTACGGAAGTTGTTTGCTATTTCACCTGCGTTGTTTTTAATACCAAGTTATCTGTTTATAATTACGGTGACTACTCCAATCTTATTTATTTATTTAAATAGTTATACCAACAACTTATCTTCTTCTTCTTCTTTTTTCCAGTGGCGCTACAACCCTTTGTGGGTCTTGGCCTCTTCACGAACGACACGAACTCTGGCGACCCTATTCCAGTTCGTAAGCTTGCCCGTCGTCATCAGATCCTCCTCTATGCAGTCCTTCCATCTTTTCTTGGGTCTTGGTCTCTTCTCCCACGGTTTATAAGATGTCGATATGTCCTATTGTCATCTTTGATGGTTCCGAATATTCGTCGTAGCACTTTTCTTTCAAATATTGACCGTTGGTGCAGTTTGCAGTGACTCTGTTTTCTGCTCAAAGGATTGTGGGTTCGATTTCCGCCCCGAGTCTGGGTGTAATATTTTATGTTTATTTATAATTTATATGTATTATTTATATGTATACTTATTTAAAAAAAAGTATATCCGTCGGCTGTTACCTAAAACACAGGCATTAAGTTGCCTACCTTAGGAACAGACGACCTTGGAGGCACTCCGGTTCCATGGAGTGCCCCTCTACCTAAGGCGGCTGGTGACAGACTACCTTGACGGCCGCAGCGTCCTCTTCGTGAACCAGGAAGGGGACGTTGTCAGGAGGCCCATGTCGTACGGCGACCCACAGGGTTCTGTTCTCGGACCGCTCCTGTGGGACATCGGGTACGATTGGGTCCTCCGTGGCCGGCTCCCCCCTGGGCTAGGCTTAATTTGTTACGCCGATGACACTCTGGTCACAGCCCGGGGTGGGAACTTTGAGGAGGCGGCATCCCTGGCCCCCTCAGGTACCGCGGAGGTGGTCAGAAGGATCGAGGCACTGGGGCTTAGGGTGGCCCTTAACAACTTTGAGGCCCTGCTCTTCCATGGGCCTCGACGTGGTCCACCCGCCGATATAACGGTAGGTAATACTGTGGTCGGTATCCGGGCCCACATGAAATATCTGAACCTGGTACTCGACGGAAGGTGGTGCTTCGACGAGCACTTTTGCCAACTCGCGCCGAAGCTCGTCGGCACCGCGTCCGCTTTTGGTCGGCTAATGCCGGATATGGGCGGACAGAGTATAGCGCGCCGACGACTCTACGCCGGGGTGGTCCAGTCGATGGCACTATACGGCGCCCCCGTATGGGCGGAGTCCCTGACTGCTCACAATAGGTCCCACCTGTGGCGTCCACAGAGAGTCATGGCGGTCAGGGCCATACGCGGATACCGCACTGTAAGTGTCGAGGCTGCCTGCGCATTGGCCGGAACCCCCCCGTGGGATTTTATCGGCGGGTGTCGGTGGCGCGGGCGGCGGGCACTAATCCCCCGCTGAGCGAAATCACCGCATGGCGGGACGACGCCCGCCGCACTACCTTCACACGGTGGAAGGCTCGGCTGGAGACGCCCCGGGCT
This sequence comes from Euphydryas editha, assembly GCA_036937285.1. Taxonomy (NCBI): domain Eukaryota; kingdom Metazoa; phylum Arthropoda; class Insecta; order Lepidoptera; family Nymphalidae; genus Euphydryas; species Euphydryas editha. The sequence continues at coordinate 12,291,787 of JAUPFZ010000023.1, forward strand.
GATCTTCGCACCATAGGGGCGCTTCAGCCGATATTGGAGGAGTGGACAGTGCGTCAGCACGGAGTCCTCACCTTCCGACTCGTGCAAGTGTTGTCAGGGCACGGCTGCTTTGGCAAATACTTGCACGTTGTCGCAAGGAGGGAGATGACTCCGGGCTGCCACCACTGTGACTGCAGCGAGGACTCGGCGCAACACACGCTCGAGTCATGCCCGGCCTGGGCTGAGCAGCGCCGGGATCTTGCTCCAGTCATTGGAGAGGACCTGTCGCTGCCGGCCGTTGCGCGAGCGATGGTCGGCGGTTCGCGGAAGGAGGCGGCGGAGAGGGCCCGGGAGGACTCACTCTTCTCGGACCCAATTCACCGCCGGCGCGCTGGGCGGCGCAGACGCGCTCACATGCGCCTGATGCCGCTCTAGCCGAGGCTGCGGACGGTAGGGTCGGGGATTGCCCACCGTCCGCCGAAACAGCCTACCGCGAAGGTACGATGCCCAAGTGTGCGGGACGTCGCACAGAAGAGAGTGCCTGATGGGGCTGCCACCTGCGGGCCACGGAGCAACGTACGCGGTACCCGTGGTCCGCCTTGTAAGGGCGGGTGAGGGCACACGGCGGGTTATTTTAGTGGGTGAGGGCCCCACACCACCCCATGGTCTCCCCGGACGATGGTCGATGGGGTGTGAGGTTAGGTACATTTTTCCCGCCAAACAAAAAAAAGGAACAGACGACCTTGTGTATGTGTGTGTTAAACATATATTTCCAGTCTTTCCTCATCTCTCTGCGTTAGCGTCCACGTTTTGCAGGCATAGATGACTACGGGCCTGATAACGGTGCGGTATATAGTCAGTTTTGAATCAACTTATCACTAAAATTAATTAACGATTTAACTATAAATATTATTCGAAGTGATACGTCTTTAAAAGTGTAAACAACATTGATTATAAATATATAAGGGAAATTAAGCTGATAAGATTTAAAAAAAAAAATATAATTTTTAAATGTCTAAACAGTGCAAAAAAAAAACAACACTAAAGATTTGATTATAAGAAAGTAACCATTTTTTAACGAACGAATTCATATTATAAGTAATTAACAATAAATAAATTAGAAATTATTATTCAACAAGTACGGTACAATGAGCTCTTTATCTTACGAGTCACATCGCGATGTTTTATATTCTATAATCTTTCTTAATTAACAGCCTATATAAAACTTTTTTTTCAACTCGAATTGTTATTTATTTCTTTCTCTCCTTAGATCAGCGTAGATGTACGTACAATGCAACTTTTAAAAAATAAGTAAAGAGTAAAGTTGTTTAGATGTAACTACAAGTATTATTAAAACTAGTGGTCGCCCAGTGGTCAAAATTCGACCTAATCTATAATTGACAGCATTGTCAATAACATAAAAATATGATTAACTTAATATGATAAAAATTAAAATTATGATAACACGATTAGCGACATATTATGCAGCTGTCATTGGACCTGATCTGTGATTAAAAAAAATCGATAAAAAATTCGTTGCAAGACCTGTATTTAAGACCGTGTTGACTACAGACTTTGACAATAAAATAATAATTTTATTTCGCTAATTTTGTTATTTTTTTTTTATTTTTTTTTAGTTTGGTTTTTTTTTCTTAAATTATATAATGTATGTAATAATGTATACGTACATATATGCTTAAAACATCGTATTGGATTTAACTGTTACAATGTTATAACTGTGTCTGTCTTAAATAAATTAAATAAATTGTGTATAATTATATACCTACATTGTACATATGTGTGTGTATCGTAGTTTGTGTAGTGTCTTTTTTAATTGATTTAATGTATTTTTTCAGTATTATTATAAAAAAATATTAGCATTTTGCACATCTTCTCCGTATAAACTTTAACTGTGCCAAATTTCATACTTCTCCATCCGCGTAATTTTCGTAAAAAGGGGTACAAAGTTTTTACTTCACGCATTAATATATAGATGACAACTCACACTTGAAGCTCGATGACTCGTACGGACAGACAACGCTATACATTTGCGTATCGGAAAAGATAACCATTTTTATTGTAATCATTCAATTAGTTCTTAGTGCACACTTTATTGTTAATCCTGATTCGTCATTGGGCTGTTGTGTGTGCTATATTCCATTTTTTATGCGAGTGATTTTATTTTATATTAACTGTATTTTAATTATTACACCGGAGCTTTTAAAGGTAGGTATTATTATATTTTGATTTAATATAAAAAAGTGTTTAAGTAGTTTCTCTTATAAAAATTGCGATTTATTTTAAAATTTTAGTGATTTTTTAATTTTATTTTATTGTCCTTAAAATGGTTTTTAATTTTTGTTTCTTTGAAATATCAAAATAATCTTTAAAATAATTAATATCTGTAAAATTATTTTTCCTTGATACTACCTAGTACGCTGCTACGTGATTGTGTGCAATTTTAGTGCAATCAAAATAATTATGACATATTATATTATTATCAAATTAACATCTCAATATCAAATTAATATCAGATTAATACTTGCAATACATAATATTTTTGGTAGATGTTTTAATTAATTTTTTTAATAATAAAAAATAGTATAACCAAGAGTTTGCCTAACCTTTGACTTGTGAGTAACAAAACATTCAATTATTGTCTAAGGTGAGAAAAAAAATAATTATCAACTTCGCATTATATGCGTAATTTATTCTGCTTAACATCTCAATATTCAATTAATATTCTATATTCAGATGTTTATAATTTTAATACAATCTCTCATCATCTCTCATCATCATCTCAATATCAAATTAATATTTGCTATGTACCTACAATATTTTTGTTGGAGAGTATGTTTTAAGTACTTTTTTTTAATAACGAAGAATAGTACCTATTATAACAAATAGTTTGCCTAACCTTTGACTTGTGATTCAGGAAACATTCTGTTAATGTCTTGTGTCGGAAAAAAATATCAACTTCGCGTTAAGCGCGCTATACACTCCTGCCGAAACGTTTTGGCCAAATGTTTTGCCGAGACATGACGAGATCGAGAGCGGCCCTCCACATTCTCGCTCACGCATTGACCGTTCAGAACTCGTACAGGATGGACTTATAAAAAACGTCTGCCGCTGTAGCTTTGTGTGCCTCAGCCTACTACAATTATATAATAATAATAATAATACTATTTATTGTACACCATGAATAGAACAAAAGTCATAACAAATAATATAGAAAGATGTACAAAGGCATGTCTTATCGCTAATAGAGCGATCTCTTCCAGACAACCTTATATTATGTTAGTAATAGAAATTATATGAAATATATGAAAGAATTATATGTTAGTAAAAAAAAAATCTTTCTTAGTTTTCAATTATTTTACGTAAATATTTAGTATTCCACTAATTAGGTTCAAGCATCGTGCACTTTATTTCTGCCTATATACTCACGATGCCTAGGATTCCATATAAATATAAATAAATATAAATATGTTTAACACACACACAAGGTCGTCTGTTCCTAAGGTAGGCAACTTAATGCCTGTGTTTTAGGTAACAGCCGACTGATTGATATAAGTACTTTTTTTTTCTTTTTAAATAAATATACATATAAATAAACATATATTACACCCAGACTCGGGGCGGGAATCGAACCCACAACCCTTGGAACAGAAAACAGGGTCACTGCAAACTGCGCCAACGGGTTCCAAAAAGGTTAACTCGAGATCGTGACTCCATTTCGTAAGCATTTTAATAACACAACCGACGTGCGCGCACTTCGCTTATTGCCGGTGGAATAATCGAGACGGGAGTGTGGAGGGCTCTGTTTTGCGCAAACACAAAACTCTTTGATAGTACCGACATGAAACCGGGACTTCACGAATGTACGCGAGACTCGCCGAATAGGGCCTCTACACTCCCGTATTCGGCTAGTTTCGTGTAGTTTTGCCGAGAATGAAGAGCGCGCTTTATATTCGTAAATTAGTCTACTTAAAACAATAGTTCACAGAGAAATGAGCCTTTTCATTCATTTATAACAAATTTTGTAGATGCCTGAAGAAGAACGTCGCATGAATTTACAATTGGTATTTTGATTGGCACCTGATGTCCACTTCGCTAATTTTTATATTACTCATATTTTTGTAGTCATATGTCTGAGTCAACTTTTCTTGCATTTTAAACAATAAAAAGGTATTACAGCGGATGACAGGAAGTAGAATATAGGTAAAAAGAAACAGTCAAAATCCTGCTTTTTTCTTAAGTTCATGGCTTATATTAATTTATGCATACGATATTGACTTGATGAATATAAAATGAGAATATAGACTACTGATATTTTAATTTTATTTTAATACCAATTAATACTATAACTGTTAGGGATAGTCCCAGTGGCGTCCTGAGGGATTTGCTGACAGGCTGGATTGTCAGTACCTGAACCACTACCGTATGGTGCACGTGCTGACAAATCAGGGCTGTCTTAGATATAAGGTCTAGATTATGGTAGTTTTAAGTTTACTAACATTAGACTAATGTTTTCTTGTATATTACTAACAAAATTAATGTTTAAGGTAGTAATAAATTTTTTTTATTTATTTATTTATTATTACTATTATAAAAACGAACGTTTGGATGTATCTTTGTTATTTGATGCAAAAATCCGAATCGATTACAAATAAACTTAGGACGTAGATAGCTGGAGATCCATAATATATAGGCTGCTTTTTATCCCAATATTTATAAGGGATCCGAATTTACACGAGCAAAATCAACAAAGAAACAACCCTTAATGTATATCTATAAAAATATAATTTTGATAAAAGACACATGCAAAGTAGGTACCTTTTTTTTTTTTTTTTTTTTTTTTTTTTTTTTCGGATGGACTTATGCTGTTGGCCTTACTGGCCTTTACAGCGACACCGGGCAGGGGGGCGGACACTTTAAGGTCCAGCCTGGAAAGTAGAGCCTCCTTATGGGCGGCTCTGAAGTACTATACGCGTCGGTCGGCCGTCATGGCGGCGCTATGCGGAGCGCTAAGGTGAACGGACTACTGCTCTACGTGCCTAGGCGCGTAAGAGCCGTTGAACCCTATTACGTCGTCTCCGTCGGCGGAGACGGTGTAGGTGAGTAGTGTGGTGTGTGGTGCGGTTGTGTACTGTACCTATCGGGGGGGGGTTGGCTAGCGTGATCGGGTCGTCTGGGTCGGTGAGCACGTGAAGGGGGCGTCTACAGCGGTTTTTGAAATTACCGCGTAGTGTATTGTAGACGCATGACTGGGCTATAAGGGGGTTCGGATGGTTGCGCGCTTTCTCGAAATAGTTAGCGGCGATCGATTTAATATGTTTGGCGATCGAATCGATTTTAAAATCCCTGTGGAGATCTATATTACGAATGTACCACGGGGAAGCCGTGGCCTTCCGTAAGAATCTATTTTGAATGACCTGGAGCTTCTGAAGGAGCCCGGGTTCGCACCGGGCGAAGACTGGGCAACCGTATGTTAGTATAGGTCTAACACAGGTTTTATATAGTGTCGTCTTATTTCTAAGAGACATTTTACTTTTGCCGTTGATCATGTAATAGAGTCGGCTCAGCACGAAGGCGGCCTTATTGCGAACACGTATGATGTGTTTTCTAAACGTGAGTCGTCTATCGAGAGTGACCCCTAGATAGGTAACTTGATCGGACCATCTGATAGGAGTACCGTAGAGAGTAATCTCATCCGGTCGGCCTCGGTAGTTCAATACCTTAGTGAAAAACACGGCGGTGCTCTTATCCGGGTTTATTTCGATTCGCCACGTCCGAAACCAGTCGCCTAGTGCGTCTGTAACGGATTGTAGTCGACTCGAGATTAAATCCGGACGGTCGGAGGATGTGAATAGTGCAGTGTCATCTGCGTAAAGGGCCATTTTGACTGATTTTCGCTCGGCGAATTTAATCGGAATGTCGTTAGTGTACAGTGAGTACAATAACGGAGAGAGGCATGAGCCTTGAGGGACCCCGGCGCGGAGGGTGCGGGGGGAGGATAGAGTACCTTCGACTCTGTACCTGAAGGTGCGGTTTGACAGATAGTCTCGAATGAGGAGTACTAGTCTGTCTGGCAGTCCGAGTTTGTGTAGTTTATAAATGAGGCCGTTATGCCAGACCTTATCGAAGGCCTTAGCGACATCGAAAAACAGGGCTCCTGTGACGCGGGCCTTTGAAAGTGAAAAACCTGCCAGTATGTGCTCCGTTATGCGGTGCACTTGATGAACACAAGAGTGTCCGGCTCGAAAGCCGAACTGCTCGTTAATGAGAATAGAGTTGGCCTCTACGATAGCTCTGAGGCGGGCGAGTATGATTCTCTCGTATATTTTACCGAGAGCGTTGAGAAGGCTGATCGGTCTATAACTAGTAGGGAGGTTGCCGGGTTTACCGACCTTTCGAATGCCTATGACTGTTGCCTCTTTCCACTGATCGGGGAAGGAGCAGCCGGCGAGTAGGGCGTTGAATATCATCACTAGTAGTAATACTAGTTGATGAGGGAGGCGTTTTATAGCCTTGTTTGAAATGAGGTCGGGGCCGGGGGCCTTTTTAGCGTGTAGGGATTTTATAATCGATTCGACCTCCTCGACCGTGGTCGGTGAGAGGGGGTCGCCGGTCGGCGGAGAGGCCGCCAACCGGTTGACCTCCGAGTCGACCTTGAGGAGGTGCTCGGGGTCCACGGGCTGTGAGCTAGGGGAGCATTGACTCTCCAAGCTGTCGGCAAGGCACTCGGCCTTATCGAGATCGTCTAGCGCGGGTGGTAAGTTCGGTCTCACTAGCGGAGGTATCGGGTCTGTAGCGCCTCTCCGGAGGGCCCTCGCCAGCGCCCAGTACGCGACGTGCGATGGCGCGAGCTCTCCGAAGCGTTTGCTGTCTCTGTCCTCCCTGAGTTCGGCAAAGCGAGCTTTAACCTCTCTCAGTAGAGCCCAGCGCAGCCTGCGGTTAGCGTCAGTCGGATATCTGTCATGGGCTCTAATCGCGGCGTTTTTACGTCTGATGAGTGCTTTGAGGTCGTCCGGTAGGTCCATTCGCTCGTAAGGGCGGATTGGAACCTCTCGGGAGCACTCGTTTATAAGTGACTTAATGTGACTAGTGAGACCGTTCGCGGCCGTCTCGGCGGCCTCGACGGTGTCGATTCTGTCAGGTATATCGCTCAGCGTGGGAGCGTCGACCGTCTGTAGAAGCTCGTCGAGTCTCCTCCAGTCGGTGACGACTTTAGTAGGGAGGGCAAGCTGGGGGTCCGGTCCTAACTGAATTAAAACTGGCCTATGGTCGGAGTCTAGCTCTGGTAGCGTCTCGATAGAACGTAACACGAGTGTTACGCCTTTCAAAATCGCTATGTCGAGCACGTCAGATATGTCATTTGTCATCCTAACTTCAAACCGAGTAGGGGTCGTGGGAGCAATGACGTCAAAACCTAGAGAGGGAAGTGAGGTCATCAGATCTAATTGAATACCATGCCTATTGGAGACCCGAGAGTTCCAATGGGGGTGTTTAGCGTTAAGGTCACCGGCTAGGATGACCGAGTTGCTCATAGCGAGCAGTGACCTCACGTCGCTCTCTACTAACGGTTTGTCAGGAGAGAGATAGACTGAGGCGATCGTGATTGGCTGATGGCCCGTTAGACTGACCTGACACATCGACGCTTCGATGCCCTCGAGCGGAGGGGGATCGAGTGGCACGCAGTGCAGTGACCTTTTATAATAGATTACAGTGCCACCTCCGCGAGCGGTGGCCCTGTCGTTACGAATAATTCTATAATTTTGAATGTTAGGGTTTCTGTGACTCGGCTTAAGGAGGGTCTCCTGCACCAGCATGACATCGACCGGGTGATCGCGTAAAAAGAGGCGGATCTCGTCTATTTGTTTGATAAGGCCGTTTGCGTTGAACGTAACGACGCTTAGCGAGTGAGGTTTATACCTACTGTTGCTAGCCATTGGGACTGTTTAGGAGTGGTTTGCGCCTGTATTGCGCTCGACAAGGGTCTTAAACCCAGAAATAAATTGCATCATTCCGTCAAGGAATGTTGAAAGCTCGGAAGCGGAGACAGAGCCGGGTTGGGGCTGAGGTGGGGCGGGCGCCTTAGGCGCGCTCTTTGCCGTGGGTTTACGTACCATCGGCAGTGGCTTTGCCCAGGCGCCTAGCGGCTTGGCCTGAGGGGCCGAGCTGGGGGCCTTAGGTGGCTGAGAGGGCTGAGGGGCATTGGTAGGGGCCTTAGGGGCCTCCTTAGCCGCCTGCGCGGGTTGTTGCCTGGGCCGTGAAGCGGACCGGCTTGCCTTATCTTTTTTAGAGCTCCTTTTGGGAGCTTTAGAGCACCCGCGGTAGTTCGCGGGGTGGCCCTGCGTGTTGCAAAGCACGCAGCTCGGTGGGATCTCCGGGTCGCGTGTTTTGCGAGGGCAGTCGGATGTGCCGTGGTCGCCGGTGCATTTAACGCATCGCGGCTTGGCATGACAGTGACGGGCCGAGTGCCCGTAGAGCTGGCAGCGATGACACTGCCCCGGGGCTCCTCGGTTCTTCGGAACCTCGACTTGAATGCCAGAGAGCTGGCAGACTTTGGTAATTGCGAAAATGCCCTTTCCTTCGGGCGAAAGGTCTAGTACGACAAGGACGAGGTCGTACGGGAGTTTCGTTCGTGGATGGTACATCCTGTGTACCTCGCGAACCGGTAGATTTTGATGTTTAAGGTCCTCCGCGATGGAGGAGACCGGGATCTCTTTCGGGACCCCACGGATTACAACTCGAAGTTGTTTCTCTTCCTCGAGCGCGTATGTGTGGAAGCTGATGCCTTCCAGACGCAGGAACGCCGTTAGCCGGCGGTGAGTAGTCGAGTCCTGTACTAGGACCCTAATACCCTGCGCAGTCGATCGCGCGTGGGTGAAGTGTATGCGCTTTTCGGACAGAAGCCGGGAAACGCGGTCCCAACAGGTTTTATCCTGTATGAATACTGGCGGCGGAGCTTTTACGCGCGGCTGAGAGTCGGCCGCGGGGGTCAGGGGGGTGCTCTGCTGTGCCGCGGGGGACAGGGGAGCAGCGAGAATCGGCGCGGAGGCCGCGGGGGGGTCGGGCGACGCGGGAGAGTCGAGGACCGCGGGGGGTGGAGCGACGCAACTCCTTCGCGCCGTAGGCGCGAGACGCTTTTTAGTCGGGGGCGGGGATTTGGAAGGGTCTTTGGCCTTCCTTTTCTTATGAACGACGGGCTTAAACCCGTCATTGTCTTTGTTCGATGACGAACGAGCTGAGGTGACAGTTTCATCACTGTCGTATTCGGAGCCTGTTACGGTCTCCCGGTCTGTCTCGGACTCGGCCTCCGATTCCGAGTGCTCGGAGGCGGACTCGACCTCCATGGTCTGGCTTGCGGGCTTGCTAGGGCCTGCCGCGGGGCTCGGATTGGCGGCGCCGGCTGCGGCACGCGCCGCGAAGTAAGACTCGATGCGCTTGAGCGCATCCGGCATGGTGGCTCGGAGGGCCTCGATGAGGTCCTCCGTGGTAATCCCTGCGAGGGGGTTCATTGTCGCAGTGCGACGAAAGCAGAGAGACCTCCCTGCCTGGCAGCAGGGAGTGTGTGCCTACGTGTCGCGAGATGTATGTGTACCTAGTGTATTACTTACAAATCGGGTGTGAATCCTTCCGGCACCGGGAAGGGGCCGGGCGCGTGATCACTAACACAACACTTCCTCAGAGCACTTCGTCCGGGTGCACTGTCACTTCACTGTGCTGCACAGTTGTCCACACTAATCGTATCGAATAGAATCCGAGGAGAACGGTTTAAGAGCGACAACAGCATCAAAGTGATGCGGTCGGATCGTATCGGATTTATATATTATATATAAACTCGTGTAAGACGTCCGCACAAGTCGGACGGCAGAACGAGAGTGAAGTAGGTACGTACCCCAATCCCATCTGTCTTATATTTCCGATGTAACGTAATACATGCATACATATTATATATCCCTGTTATTTATTATATATATATATATATATATTGGATTTCTTTAAAACTTTTTATTTTGATAAAAACGTTTTGTTAGGTGGAAACAGATTATTTAAAAATAGCAGTGTCATAATTACAATTTAAATGTTATAATAAAATATCTTTCAATATCTTCGTGTCAAAATGTTTTGAGCCTACGTTTCAAATTAATATTGATAATGGCTTAATTGTTTTTGAACATTTAAAATTACTTGTTGATGACACTAGACGTATCCCGCGGTTTCTACAAAACTCGAATTGGATCGATTTTTCTATTATTAAGGTCTAAAAAACGAATTTTAAGCTTTATAATATGTATAAATATTGGAGTTTATTAACAGGGTACGCGGTAATGAAGATAAATTTCTGTTAAAAATGTAAACTTCAGATTTTTATTTCGAACCATTAAAATATTTATCGTTAAAAAAATATTTTTGAAATGATATTTTAACGATAAGATATAGAGAGATACAACACTTTAAATACAATTTGTAATATTAGGTATAGCGGCTCTGAATAATAAATCTGATCGATTTAGTTCGTATATTATCCATTCAACGTGACATTGGCGAAAACATTTTTGTTCTTTTGGCACAAGTGAAAATCATAAACCAAATGAACGAATGTAGTTAATAATAGAGATCCTTTAACACCAGCTTTAGGGTAAGGAAACCTAAAAATAAAATCGATGATATATAATTTAAACATATATAAAAGTTATAAGTATGCTTCTTGTAATTAATTTATAAGTGTAAATCAGTATCATTAGAATAAGTTTCATAATTTATAAGTAGAATTGATAACATATTGCCACCATGTAGAGACTCTCAAGAGAGCGAGATTAGTCGAGTGTTGAGATTAGATACAGTTTCCTAAAGGAGTTTTATTATATCAACTACTGTTTTATGGACAACTTTGATTCGAAATTACTATATCATGCCATCATTTAATTTAAATCTAATTTCAAATCGGATCAGTAATTCTTATATAATTGAACTTAAGAAACTATAAGTATAAACGAACAAAAAAAGGCCTAAAGATAGGTGGTACTATTCAAAATTAATGCAACGGCGTAAAATAATCTACAAAATTTCTTACTAAGTTTAGTATGAAATTGCTCAAAATTATCACTTAATATAATAATATCAAAGAGATTAATATGGAATTAATTATTTTTGTAATTCCTTGGAAATTATCGTATTATCAAGTAAAATGTCGTGAATTTTTAATATTGTTATAACATGTTATAAAAAAATATATCGCCTTAAAGACATATTAGCTTTTTCCTTAAACAGTACAAACATACTCGTTATATATTCTATAATATATGATATATACTTAATACTATAATATTTACTTATATATAGATATATATGTATAAGTGCTTCCTTTGGCTCCTATATTCGAGATTAATAAATACATAAAAATATATCACATACGTAATTATATTTAATTACATACAGTGTTGTGTATATGAATATGTTATATAATAGGTATATATTTTTATGTATGTTTATATGTAGTTTATTTAGTATAATTGATATTGTTGTAATATGTACCTATATGTATGTATGTTTATGTGTATATTTATTTATATATGTATGTATACGTGTATATCTATATATTTATATTTAGTTTTTCTTTTTATTTTCTGAAGTCTTAACTTTACACCTTTTACCACCGCTTTTTTCACATTATCTCCTCCATGCTGGTTGTCTGGAAGAGATCGCTGTTTAACGATAAGACCGCCCTTTGTACATTTATTTTTGTGCATTGTGTTATCAATTGTAAGCTTCTTTTTATGTGTACAATAAAGAGTCATTATTATATATAATATTACTTCCACGAAACTACAATTTATTTACTTATTCAATTGAACTATAATGAAATGAATGAGCCTATAAACGTCCTACTGCTGGGAAAGGCCTCTTCTTTATATAATTACGGATTGTTCATTTTGATCCTTCGAGTTGTATGGTGCCAGCAGAGGGCGCTAGCAGGAAAGAAGAATATATAACTTTCATACATAATTATATATCTATATCTTAGCATAAATAATTATATCCTGCCAATATTTGGATCTGTCAGTTAGATCCAATTATATATGATTAGATCTAATAATTTTTTCTCGGGTGATAATAATCAGACAAACGGCTTTACGTGATCTCCGATCAATCTCCGATGCACGCTGGGGAGACCTATAAGAACATACACACAGACATAAAGAACTTGCTGTTAATAGTATCTTCCAGAAATATTGACTCGGCAATTCTTTCTAAGACTAATGAAAACAAAATCACGTCCACACCCTTGGCATCAAAAGTAGGCAAGCAAATTGCTTGTCCTATAGACCTTGTATTTTTGCTGTTCCCTTATTATCTAAAAATGCTATTTAAAATGTATTGACTTAAATTTTGTTATGCACGAACATCTATGTCCATACAAATAATTCAAATGATCTGAGATCGAACCTGTGACGCTTGTGCGACACCCAGTTGCTCTCAACAATGCGCCAAAACTTCGTCACCTTAATAAGTAAGTTATTAACCTAAAAATACTAATATATAAGTTAAGAAACTGCAATTATAATGAAACATATTTAACAATAAAAAGCAATGAATTTTATAAAATATGTATACGCAAATCTAGAAATTATATAATAAAAAAAATATATATATGCATGTAAGTAAATTTAAGAGAAAATATTTCGGTCGGTGGACTCACGCTCCACATTAGAGATTCTAAGTTTAGAAATAGGGACTAAGTTACTAATGTAGCAGCTACAATGTACTGAGTACGAACTGATAAAATAATAAATCGGCATTCAAAAGACATGGGCAAAATGAGCCCGTGGGTATAAATATGTTTAAAAAAAAAAAAAAATGGTCTATATCATAATTTTATTGATACAAAATTAACATTTTCATGCATTATCACATTAATGCGAAACATCGGTCAGGTCTGAACAAGCACTTGACATAGACCTTGTTGTTCTAGAACAAATAGAAAGATAAATAAATCACAATGGTGTCGACAATCGCCCCTCGAATGTACTCGTAATGATACTTATCCACTCTCATCGTAGTTTCATTGAAGGGTTATGGAAATTATATAAATCATATTAAAATAATTAATAATTAAGTTAATGATTCGAAAATATTGCTAAAAATTATTATTACACTCTTAGGGATCAGAAGCGGTTAATATTAACAAAACAAAATACTAATCAACCTGGGAAGTTTTATTCCTTACAAATGATTTTACTTAATTAGAATTACAAAAATAGAAATGCACATTAAAATAATTATAAAATTACTAAGAACTATTAAGACGTCCGTCACGACTATAGGTAAACTATTATTTAGCATCATATTCATATGACAAGCCCCGTCTTAGACCTGGATTTCGGTTATTGTGTATTACATTATAGGTAGTGTTTCTTTTTTTTTTTTTAAACAAGATTGATATATATTTATATAATTTTATTTATTTTAATATATCATCTGAACTAAATTGAACTGAATCAGCTTGTAAGCGTACCGAAGGGTTGGAGCCTAATCCACCACGATGCTCCACTGTGGTTTAATGGATATTTTTCCCTGCCATGAGTAACAACAGCTATCAAATATCTGTGGTATTAGTACATGGCGTCACGTATTCTGCGACGTACTCGTGCAATGGGGAGACCCACAAGAACCCACACCACAAACAAATATTTTTATTAAATACAAATATCTGCCCCGAGCGGAAATCGAACTATATATATACGAGTATATCCACTATTAGCACCACTATACCGGAACAGTGTGAATGCAACATGGGTTTTATATCCAATAAGGCTTTACTGCAGTTCATTCATATAAAAAGTGTAACAAGTTTGATACGGGATCAATTAAGGAGTTACGCCACAGACCACAGCTGCTAACGGAACTAACGGCTAACGGCTTCTAACGGAAATGAAATAATTTTTAAAATAAAAACCAGTGAACTTAGATTGTTCTGGTAATATAAACAAATCTTCCCACTTTATTCAATTAATATAAATAAGTTCATTACATATTCACTTAACTAAGAAAATTAAATCCTAATAAATCAAAACGCCTTCACATTTTTTATAGCAATAGACAAAATAGACAAATTGGAATTTTACCCAAAGACCGTTTTCTAGCTATTATTTCGCCCAGTAGAAATAAAAGTTGGATATAAACTACCATAAAAATAGAAAGGTAGAATATAACTGACCTGAACTATTATTGTTTATAGAATTATTTACTTCAATTTAATATGAATGTACGTATTTAAACAAAACGCCTTACAATATTTTATAGCAGTTACATCAAAAGCATAGACTTTACGGATACATTTGTGTAATGACGTGTAATATGAATACGACGTTATTAAAATCGATACCATTATCATAGTCTAAATATGAAGTCTCTCAATGGAGGTGTCTAGACGGGGAAACATGCCGAACGTATGAGGTGGGAGGGAGCAAAACTTGTAATACCTTCATTTGTTACTCGTCGATTAGGGTTGACACATTTTACTATTAAAAATATAAAAAATACCTTACAATTTAACTTATTTATTCTTTAAATACATGTCTATTTATATTGTTATTACTTTTGAAATATATATACTCGTAATAATTCAATTTATACTAATATATATTAGTATTAAATACTAGCTGCTGCCCGCGACGTCGTCTGCGTGAACGCTATTAGATTACACGTTGTTACAGAATGTGTTGAAGATATAAAGGTTCACTGGTCATTCCCCGTAGGTGATAGCGTGATAATATGTAGCCCATATGTTGACCCGACTTCTTAATAATATTCGTGCCAAATTTGAAGTTAATCCATGCAGTGCTTTTTGAGTTTATCCCGGACATACATACAGACAAACAGACAAAAATTCTAAAAAATATATTTTTAGCTTCGGTATCGATTGTAGATCACACCCCAAGTAGGTATTCTTTAAAAAAAATATCCAATATACAGTTTTGAATTTCCTACCATTTTATTATAAAAACTATGAGTAGTTTATTATAAAAACTAGGAGGAGAGGAGGAGAGAGAAACTAGGAGTTGGGAAAGCCCCTCAAAGCGTTATTTCTCACAGTATTGATTTGAATCAATTAAATCAACATTTCACATCTTTTTACACGTTGGATACTACTATTAAGACCAACACTTTAAAAGAACTTTCTACTAAACCAACTCCTGATTATCCTGCATTCTTTTTTAGTCAATTCAATGTTTGTGATGTTAAGAAGAATATTTTAGCTATTAAATCTGATGCAATTGGTTCTGATTGCATTAGTCGTAAAATGATCCTTCCGATCCTCGATATTGTGACTCCTATTATAACTAACATTTTTAACCGGTCCATAAATTTAAGTGAATATCCTGATTCCTGGAAAAACGCCCAAATTATACTGTCGCGGTATAATAGTAATATTTATATTTGTGAAAGAGAGAAATAAAATAAAAAAAATATTTCAAGTGAACAGAACTACCAACTTTATTTTATATAGAGATATTATGTTAGTTACAAAAATTAGAAATAGATTTTTAACAAGGTTTTTTATGATTGACTACGTAGTTTTAAATTTACGAGAACATGAGCACGTGGTTCGATAATTATTCCCGGTCAGGTCCAGAGGCTAACCAGACGGGCACTTAACTAAAAGCTCGCGGTGCATGGGTGCTCCCAAGCTGGTCTCCGCCTTGGTGGTTGGTGTCAGGAATGATGGCGCGCCTGGACACGTGGACTGCGTGCCCCGTCCGTCGCTCGGCGTCTCTCGCCGTAGAACAATGTATTCACGAAAAAGAAACCGGGTATTGTTGGGGTCCGAGGTTCCTCAGCAGTAGTCGCCTCGTGGTAAGAGACCGGGACGACCGCACCGTACGCCTAACAGGACCCTGGAAGGACACACCATCCGGTGAGCCTTCCCATAGTCAACCCCCAGTTGTTTCTGGGTTGACATGGGAATGGCCCACAAGACAAGGACACAACCTAACACAATTTATAATATATAATAATTTAAAAACTAACACACATTAACAATAAAAAGTGAATTATATAACTACTATATCGACCTACAGAGTGGCATTACAAGCTTCTACATAAAAAAAATACAACAACTCACCCAACAAGTCGCACCCGGCACCGAAGAGAGGAGAAAAGGAAGATTCCAGCGAACCCGTCCTTTTATAAGGCCGAGCGGCTCCCACTCCAATCCCCGCTAACATTCTTAAATAACAAATCTACCCGTAATAAAAATATGTTACAATACCCCCCCCGTCAGAGAAGAATTTTGCATCTCTAGGCAAAATTCTTGGGTGCTGAGGAGAAAAGAAGGAGCTATGGGTGAGTTCAAAAGAAAAAAGAAAGAGAAAAAAAATTTAATCAAAGTGATACGCAAAACAACAAAACAACAAACTCATGTATTAATTTTGCTAACTGCTACACAATACAGTCATCCACAACCATACTTCATCAATTAAATCCACTTACAAATATGCGTTATTTGAACTAAACAATTAACGCCCTCACACACC
Organism: Euphydryas editha; assembly: GCA_036937285.1. Classification (NCBI taxonomy): domain Eukaryota; kingdom Metazoa; phylum Arthropoda; class Insecta; order Lepidoptera; family Nymphalidae; genus Euphydryas; species Euphydryas editha. The sequence goes on from JAUPFZ010000023.1 coordinate 12,308,313, forward strand.
GAGTGACTATTGGTAATCATCCAAGACACTCTAGCAGCCACAATAAATTAATTAGTGTAGGCTTATTTACAGAGTCACAACCCGCTCTAAAGAGAAAATTAGTGTAGGCTTATTTACAGAGTCACAACCCGCTCTAAAGAGAAAATTAGTGTAGGCTTATTTACAGAGTCACAACCCGCTCTAAAGAGAAAATTAGTGTAGGCTTATTTACAGAGTCACAACCCGCTCTAAAGAGAAAATTAGTGTAGGCTTATTTAAAGAGTCACAACCCGCTCTATACGCGCAGAACGCAAAACAACAAAACAAAAGAGACCCATACAAGAGGTCGCAACCCGCCATAAAAGCGGAAAACGCAATGAGAAAATTAGTGTAGGCTTATTTAAAGAGTCACTATCCGCTCTAAACGCGCAGAACGCAAAACAATAAACGAATTAGGCCCATACAAAGGCTCATAATCCGCCATAAAGTGCTAAACAAAAACAAAAAAAAACAATCTCCCAACTAAACGTAAGACTCCGTGTAAGCTTACATTAACTCATCAAGGACAAACACAATCGATTACTCAACGAAATAATGTTGAATTTAATTTTTCTGATATCTGATAAAATAAAACGAATGCTAACATATCATAATATTGATAAACAACCCTCTCCTTAGGTTCTAAACCGCGTATGGCTTCTTCATACGTGAGCTCCGGTTTATTTAAATGTAAATATTTAATAGTACGGTCCACTCTTAAGCAGAATTATTAATAAAAAAAAAATTGACTAAGTTCAAGCTAATTTAAATAATTATTTTTATTAAACACCAAACAGAAGTTAAAATGGCTATATATATGGATATTAAAGTTAAATTAATTAGATTGAAATCAAAATAGAGAATTGAAATATTTTAAAATAATACGCGACGAAATGCAACACGATTGTGGGTAACTTAAAAAAAAATATATTAAGAACGATGTAAAGCAATGAACGTAACCGCTATTATCTTTTCAGACCTTAAGAAAATTACAAACAATAAATGATGAATAATGACAACAATAAAAAAGAAAAAATAAAATGAATGCAATAAATGCACCAATAAAAAAAAAATCACTGAAAGGACTTGTCAATTACACACAACCGCAAATGCAAAATAACAAATGCTAAAAAATAAATAAAATGTAATAACAAATGCTAAAAAATAATAAATGTAATGCACAAAAATAGAAAGCAATGTTATATAAAAAAAATTCGACACAAAAGTTTGGAGAAAAAAAAATTTTTTTTTATGCTAATGCCCACTGTGCAGTTCACGCGTATGTGGGTAATCGGAGATGGTATTTGATTACCCGGCGGAACCAGAAGACAATAATCGGCTACTCCTCTTTAAGGAGAAACGGGTCGGTGGTACTACCCCGTGCAGCCTCGTCCGCAAAGGCTTACCACCTGGATCCGTTACTACATCTAATGGACTGACCAAAATCTCCTCTGACGGCAAAGCTTCCGAAAATTGCACAATTTAATACGCAGAGCTACTACCGAGGCTGCCGGTTCCTCGTTCCTAACAATTACTTCATATTCCAATTCAGCCTTAGGCAAAGATACGAACTTGATGGTGTGAGTCATTGTAAACGAGGTATAACAAAACAAAAAAAAAATATATATATAAAACAAACTATAAGAAAAAAGAAAAAAAATTATTACAATTAAATTAATATTCAAATACAAAACACAAAGCAATACACAATATTTAAATTGAGGGTGAATCGACAAACTTTGTTACAAGAAGTTTAAGAATTTATAACACTAAAAGTGGGTAAGTTTTGAAAAAATTACTAAACACAACTAAACAATATGAATGCCACGACTATGCCTGTTACAATTAATTATTTCATATATGAATGTTTTTTTCACTTTGAAAAAAAATATTAAACTATTTAAATATCACTACTATGTTTGTTATAATCTATCATTAAATGTTTTAGATTTTTAAAGAGAGAAAAAAAAATCTAAATAATGTCATACATTACGGTGACAATAATAATTGTAAAACGACACAGTACTAATTAGAGAGAAACAAAAAAACACAAAAACAAAAAAAAAAAAAAACACAAAAACACACGGACAAGACCATTTCCCACACCCAGAAACTATCGAACCAGGAATAATTAATAGCCGTTGGGCGCCACTGTGGCGGTATAATGGTAATATTTATATTTGTGAAAGAGAGAAATAAAATAAAAAAAATATTTCAAGTGAACAGAACTACCAACTTTATTTTATATAGAGATATTATGTTAGTTACAAAAATTAGAAATAGATTTTTAACAAGGTTTTTTATGATTGACTACGTAGTTTTAAATTTACGAGAACATGAGCACGTGGTTCGATAATTATTCCCGGTCAGGTCCAGAGGCTAACCAGACGGGCACTTAACTAAAAGCTCGCGGTGCATGGGTGCTCCCAAGCTGGTCTCCGCCTTGGTGGTTGGTGTCAGGAATGATGGCGCGCCTGGACACGTGGACTGCGTGCCCCGTCCGTCGCTCGGCGTCTCTCGCCGTAGAACAATGTATTCACGAAAAAGAAACCGGGTATTGTTGGGGTCCGAGGTTCCTCAGCAGTAGTCGCCTCGTGGTAAGAGACCGGGACGACCGCACCGTACGCCTAACAGGACCCTGGAAGGACACACCATCCGGTGAGCCTTCCCATAGTCAACCCCCAGTTGTTTCTGGGTTGACATGGGAATGGCCCACAAGACAAGGACACAACCTAACACAATTTATAATATATAATAATTTAAAAACTAACACACATTAACAATAAAAAGTGAATTATATAACTACTATATCGACCTACAGAGTGGCATTACAAGCTTCTACATAAAAAAAATACAACAACTCACCCAACAAGTCGCACCCGGCACCGAAGAGAGGAGAAAAGGAAGATTCCAGCGAACCCGTCCTTTTATAAGGCCGAGCGGCTCCCACTCCAATCCCCGCTAACATTCTTAAATAACAAATCTACCCGTAATAAAAATATGTTACAATACCTCTCCCTAAAAAAACTAATCCTTCATCATATGGTGACTATCGTCCTATTTCTATTCTTCCTTTCCTATCCAAAGACCTTGAACGTCTTATCCATAATCAATTAAATAACTTCCTAACCAAAAATATCCTTTTGAATCCTTTACAATCTGGCTTCCGTCCCGGACATAGTACGACTACTGCTTTGATCAAAATAACCGATGACATCAGGTTAGGAATGGATAACCAGCAGGTGACGGTGCTGACATTATTAGATTTTAGTAATGCTTTTAGCACTGTAGACTTTGATATCCTTCTTGCTGTTTTGAACTCTCTTAACATATCTCCAAATGTTATTGACTGGTTTCATTCATACTTGCATGGGCGACGGCAACGCGTGGGAGTTCAAGATTCTTTTTCTGATTGGTCTCCTATAGTTGCTGGCGTTCCTCAAGGTGGCGTGTTGTCTCCTCTCCTGTTTTCCATTTTTATTAATTCTATTTCTTCTCATATAACTTCTCTCTACCACTTGTATGCGGACGACCTTCAAATTTATACCCAAACTAAAATCTCGGATCTACCTCGCACTATAAATTTCGTTAATAATAACCTTAATAATATATCAAAGTGGTCAAGATCTTTTGGATTGCAAATTAATCCTAATAAGACTCAAGTTTTAATTATTGGTAGTCCTAAATTAATTTCACGAATTTCCTTCTCTGAACTACCCACTGTGCACTTCGACGGTGTTAACATACCATACAGTAGCAAAGCTAAAAACTTAGGAATTATATTCGACCAACATCTGTCCTGGGATCCACAGGTAAGTGAGGTAAGTAAAAAACTGTTTGCAGCTGTCAGTTCTCTCCGAAGATTGCGAAATTTTTTACCCATTCCTACTAAAATTTTGTTAGCACAATCACTCTTATTACCGGTTCTCGACTACGCCGATGCATGTTATCTTGACTTAAAAGAGGATCATCTTAATAAACTTGAGCGTCTTCAAAATCTTTGCATTCGATTCATATTTGGTCTTCGTAAATATGATCATGTTTCCGAATTTCGTAAAAAACTCAAGTGGCTCCCAATCCGATTTCGCAGGGATACTCATATTCTTCATCTTCTGTACTGTATTCTGTTCAATCCATCAACTCCACCATATTTAAAAGAGCATTTTCAGTTTCTAGGTTGTTCTCATAATCACACTCTTCGATCAGAAGAAAATTTAGTATTAAAAATTCCTCCCCATTCGACATCATTTTATACAAAGTCTTTTACTGTTCAATCCATACGTTTATGGAATTCTTTACCTCTCGAAGCGAGACGTGCACAAACTCTCACGTTATTTAAAAATATAATAAAAGAATATTATCTAACTCTATAGCTTTGTTTCAGAATATATTAAAGTATATGTATGTATGTGTATGTATGTAGAAATATGGCTATTTGTGTATGTGTATGTATGTATTTGTATGTGTGTATTTGTATTTATGTCTATATATTTAATGTGTATGTGTATATATTTGTATTTGTGTATGTATATGCATGTATGTATCTATTATATTGTGGATATGTTTTGTACACCCCTACCGTTCTATTTATATCCTATCTACCTAAGGTTGCCTGGAAGAGATTGCTGCTTTAGCAATAAGGCCGCCTCTTGTACATTTCTCTTATAATTTTACTGTGTATTTGTAAAAAAAAAAAAACTTTTTTTGGTGTACAATAAAGAGTATTTGTTGTTGTTGTTGTTATTATATTTATAGATATTCCTGGTATTCTAGATACTTGCACTACCGATAGACGACATTAGTGTAAGTAATTATATATAGCGCTTGATAGTGAAGGAGATTATGAGAAAACCTGCATGTTTCGGAAAAAATTGGAGACGTACACTACTCAATTTCTATTATTTATCTTTTTTAACATCGTGTTTATTGGCCGTTACGTAGTGTGACTCTTTAAGTCACACAGTTCCAAAATAAAAATAAAACAACTATGAGGACCAAACTCTTCAATTTCGATTCCCACTCGGGTCAAATATTTGTATTTGTACAAATATTTGTTTCCGGTCTGGGTGTATGTCCTTGTGGGTCTTCCCACCGTGCCTCGGGGAGCTCGTAAAGCTGTCGGTTCCGGTTGTTATCATAAACACCTGATAGCGATCGTTAGTCATGATAGGGAAAAATTATTTGCCAACCCGCAGTGGAGCAGCGTCGCGGATTATACTCCAACCCTCCTATATGGAGAAGAGGCCTTCGTCCAGCTGTGGGACGTTTACGGGTTGATTCATTCATTCATTCATTAGATGAATATGAGGTTACATCTCCGTTCCTCCGAGTCATAAAATTTTTTATAGTCTATATATAACCTATTCTAAAAAAATCTTTAGAAATTTTCAAAAAAAAAATTCGATTTATCGTTCATTCAGATTTATTGTAGTCATAAATATTTTAAAAATAAATAATATTGTAATGTAATTGCTAATAATATTTCAATGCCAATAGAATAGGAAGAAGTAACAATAAAATTTTCCTCAGGAAAATAGTTTAGAAAACACATGTCATACGGAAGTGGCGCAGATACAGGACGTTCCTAATAAGAATGATATTACAATCATTTGTTTTCATCATTTGTTTCCTGCTTGTACTTGATATCGACTTAATGAAACGTGATTATAATATAAATAGTTATTAGTTACAGTAATTATTTTTATTTTAAAATATTGTATTATAACAGCATTTCATTGTTTTACTAATGCGCAATGACATTAGGCTAGAACTCCACAGTACATTGGCGGGTATATTAAGGCCAGTATATTCGAGCGTTGTAGGTATTCAGCGCTACCTCCCTCCCCGCGCGACTAGTTACGCGAAGTCTCCGATCAAATGAACTCTCGATGACCCCGCGCGCGGCGACGGCGCACGGAAATAATTAAATATATAATTTTACAGTAACTTACTAGGTTTTTTTTTTTACTTTAGGTTATTTCATAATTCAGTTTTGTTTTCGATCCTGAAGGCACAGTATAAAATGCAACATAAACATTTAATACCTAAGAGAAGTAGATAAAAACCATTATTTAATTTTTTATGGGTTTATAGCTAAAAAAAAAAATTTACTATTAATATTTTAATTTATATTAATTATCAGTAATTTTTTTTTTTGTTAATTAATTCACTTTACAACATTTAATACCTAAGAGAAGTAGATTTAAACTTTATTTCTTCTCTTAGGTATTAAATGTTTATGTTCCACCTATTACTGCCACCAGGGCCCTGCGCTGGGGCTCCCAAGCGGCGCATTCCTCCAGGGTGTGACGCGCCGAGTCGATTGGCGCGCTACACTCGTGGCAAAATCAGGGGTGGCTTCTCGCCTAGCGATTTGGTGCAGGTACTTACCGAAGCAACCGTGCCCGGTAAGCACCGGCGACAGCCGAAACGTAAGGACCCTATGCCGCCTGTTGACCCAGCGACGAAGGTGAGGACGTCGCTCTGTCCATTGCCTGTCTCAATTCGTTGTCGGCACCTCGCAGGTTAGTCCCATTGTCGGACCAGATTTGAGCAGGTTGTCCTCGTCGAGCTTTCATTCTTCTTAAATTCATTATCACTGAGTCTGTGCTCAGTGACGTCGCTATCTCTAGGTGGATCGTTCTTACAGTGAGGCACGTGAATACTGCCACGTAACGTTTCTGTTGGCTGCGTCCCACGGTGACTGTTAATGGTCTGAAGTAGTCCACCCCTGTGTATGTGAAGAGTCGCTGATGGTGAGCTAGGCGACACGCAGGTAGGTCTCCTGTTCTCGGGTGTGGCGGGATCGCTGCCCTAATCCGGCAGTTTAGACACTGTGGAAAGAGCGTTCTTGTGACGGGCCGCAGGGTAGTATCCAGTAGTGCTGTCGACATTCGTTCACAGTCGCCTCGACTCCCGTGTGATGCCTCGTTCTATGCATCGCTATGATCCACAACTTCACTGTGTGATGATTTCTATCTAGTATCATCGGGTTTTTAGATGGCGTTGATAGTTGCTCCGCGGCGTTAATACGACTACGGACTCGGAGGGCTCTCTCTGCACACTCGATGCTCAGCTGCTTGAGGCGACTGTTTCGGGTAAACGACTTCCCGTCTTTAATGCTTTCTACTTCATTTGGGAAAGATTCTTCTTGGACTGTTCTCATGAATAGGTCTTCAGCTTTCCTGATAAGTTCCGCGGAGACCGGACGAACCTCCAAAGTTTCTTCGAGCTCTACTCTTATTTTCTGGCGTGTTTTCAGCTTCTTGTTCGTCCTTTTCCAGTCTGGGTCTTTTAACGCGCTTTTCTTAGTCCTTTTATAGTTGACTCGTTGTGTATTGGCTCGACAGAGTTCTATAAACTGTAGCACTCGAGCCGTCGTGTAGCGGAGTCTGTTCCAGCTGGAATACCGTGTGCAGTCTGGTAACCCTTCTTTGAGTCGCGGCTGTTTACGATCGGTGACGTGATGAGTCCTTTCTTCGCCTGTAGGTTCGGTTGACGACGACAAGGCGGACGTTTCCGTGGGCCAGGTGGACTCCGGATGATAAGGAAATTCAGGACCTGTGTACTATCTGTGATCACTGCTGAATCCCGCTGGTACGTCCCGCGCCGCGTCGTCGGCTACGTTTAGCCTGGTTGGGACCCATCGCCATTCGCTGACCGTCGAAGAATCTTCAATTGCCGCTAGCTGCTAGCTAGCCGCTGTTAGGTGAAAATACTAATATAACTTATTGAAATTTTGGATATGCTAATATATCGGTCTAAGATATCGATGACAATCATTATATTCTAGCTAAAAATAGATTGAGTGTTCATTAAACTTACGAGTACTTATCTGATCGCTTTTCTAAGCTTACGTAGTTCACGTCTAGATATTTTCTTTTTATTTCTAGTTTTATTCCCCATTTTATATCTACACTACACTGCTATACAGTAAAAACACTTCCAACGTTGTTAGAGTACTAACTAAACTAATCTAATAAAATAATCAATAATAATCTATACTAATAGATAAGACTGAAGAGTTTGTTTGTTTGAACGCGCTAATCTCATGAACCACTGGTTCAAATTTAAAAATTCTTGCGTTGGATAGTCCATTTACTGAGGAAGAATTTAAGCTATATAACATCACGCTACGACTAATAGGGGCTGAGTAATAATAAGAAATGTTACAAAAACGGGAAAAAATAATCTTTTTTGAGAGCTTCCGTTGCGTCCTTTATTATTTCTCTTCTCAAGACATTTTTTAATTATAGTTCCACTTTTAAAGTAAATATAACATCACTCTTTTACTGTAAATTTTCGAAAAAAAAACTCAGTAATATGTTGAACGACCCAAGAATCAAACCTGAGACCCCTTGCTCGGCAGTAACGCTTGGTACCACTGGACCAACGAGGCGAAAATATTTAAGTACGTTTTTCCCTCAAATTAACGCGGGTGAAACCGCGGGGCACAGCTAGTACTAAATAAAATGATCCAATCTATTTCTCAAACCACACTATCCATTCTCTGAGGATAGAGAGGTTCACTGGCGCTCGAATTCCTAAGAGACAAGACCGGACCCTATACATCGGTTTTCACACAAGAGGAAAAGAAGACGTTGATAGACAAGGGATACGGCACCGGACAGGGATCGAGCGTCATGACTATCCACGAGGCACAGGGACAGACACGCGAGGCAGTCATCATCGTCCAGACAAAGACTAGGAGGCTGCGGATTCATGACAGTGTTCCGCATGCTGTGGTCGCGGTGACCAGGCACACAAAGACCTGTGTCTACTACACCGACGACGGTGGTGATGCAATCGGTCGTTTTGTCGGCCTCGGTGGAGGCCACAACAAAGGAAATACTCGAGCACACCCTCAAGATGGCTATACATAAAAGAGACACCGCCGTCATTGAGGATGTGCTCGAACAGCTTCCCTCGGGGGATGGCTGCGGCAGAGTCTCCAATAAATAATACAAAAATAAAGAGCCCAAATGTAAATGTAGACACGCCGTAAAAATGTGGTGGCTGGTATGTATGTACTAACAAGCAATGAAATATTAGATTATATTAGATCAAGGAATAAACGCATGTACATAGAAAATAAGAAACATGATGTAAATAGATGTAAGAAAAAAAAAGACAAAATAAAATTATATATATATATATATGTATATATATATAATATATATGTGTGTGTGTGTATATGTATATATATGTATGTGTGTATATTTGTATATGTAAATTATATTTGTAAATAAAGATTATGTTTATTAAAAATGATTATATGTATGTAAATATGATTATATGTATTAAAAAAAATTATAATAATAATAAATAAATAATGGTCAGTATACGGACTCGCGTCATAGAGATCCTGACAATAAGTCTAGCTAATGTAAGTCTAAAATAGTACGCATGAAACTATATTAACAATCTTATACATTTTATTAAGTATGCTTAATTAAAAATATTAAAAAACCCGACTGCGTAAAATACTCTTATTATAAACTAAAAAGAATAAAACAATTTACTAGCTTGCATTTGATACCCATATTGCTACAGTAAGAAAAAAAATCAACTCCCTCCCCCCCTCATTCCGCCATTTTGAAAATTTATATAGCCTATGTCACTACAATTTAGACAAATCCAACGACACCTCATATGTCAAAAACCGTCCAGCCGTTTGGGCTGTAGGGCGTGCCAAAGAAATGGACATACATACATACATACATACATACATACATACATATATACATATATACATACATACATACATACATACACTCGAAAAACATAACCCTCCTTCTGTCGCAGTCGGGTAAAAAAAGGCACGGGCAAATATAAGCCCGTGGATATTTTTGTTATAAAAAAAAATCCAATCTTTAGAGGGGGGGGGGACGCCGCCAGACAGCAGAGATACAGGTCCTACTTCCATGACGCCTCGCAGGCAACTAAAGCGAGGCGCGCGGGCCGTTTTCTTATATAATTTAAATATTTAATATTTAAAAAAAATAGAAACATTTATTTAAAAAAGTAACCGTTAAATGTTCTACTAAAAGTTATTACCTATTTTTACATGTGAATATTGTAACTTAAAATCTGATATTCTTCGAATAAAACTCGAAAAATAATCAAAAACATTCTTTCTTTATGTTTTTTTTTTATCGAGTCAAGTTACAATTATCGTGTTTTGAACCGTTGAAAAATCAAGAACGTTTGTTAAACTATAACATATATTTTTAACGGATCAAAAAAATGAATATTACTATGTTTAAAACTCTATCAAAAACAGGTGATTTGGGATATACTGGCCTTAACAAGGACTTTGTCCAAAACAAGCACTTTTTCGCATGTCTTCACCGCACCTAACGAGAAAGTAATCATTACTTAAGGAATTGAATATAATATTATATATACATATATATACTTGTGCACGTGCCGCCGGCATGACTGTAGAGTGTCAACGCTTCATTTACTTGAATTGAAATTTATGAAAATTTGGTCAAAAATTAAGTACCTATTTTTTTTACATAATTCGAATGAGAATCATGTGTGTAATCTCTGAGTGAGTGAGTAATCTCCTTAAATATTGATAGTAATCTACCAGTCATCCTGTACATATATATATATATATATATATATATATATATATATATATATATATATATATATATATATATATATATATATATATATATATATATATAACGCTAATAACTGGTGGTGGCTAAAAGAAAAACCGATGCACTTCAGTGTAGCTTATTATATATAATGTCTCTATTTCTTATGTCATGTTATTACTAATAAACATACATTATGCATTAATGTTGTCAACAAATCAACAAGAAACTTGGAAATTTACATAAATTAAAAACATAAGCTTATCGTTGTCGTGTAAATATCATAAAACGATGGTTTCAAACTATTAATACCTATGTTTATTAAAATATTGAACGGATATTACTATTACCATAACATTTATTATATATTACATAAACAAAAATTACAATTAAAGTGATTAATAAAAACATCCAGACTATAGACAGAAAGATATATTGGGACTGAATACAAAGTAAATCTTACACAAATTATAGTGCAGTAATGTATCAAAATTGCCAGTAGAGGCTTAATAAATAAATACTTCACCCTCATCCCTAAACGTATATAACTACGTAACATACCAATGTAATATCACTTAAGCTTATCTTAAAATAGTAAATATATATGTATATACTTAATATTAAGCCTTATTTTATTTAAATCTCTTACATTATCTTTAAGGATTACAGGGCGTCCATTCAGCAATCGAAATTGTCAATGTTCCATATCAACTTATTTATGATTGAGACAAGTACAAAACTAGATCAAATTACTTGACTACCAGTTTCTAAACAATTTCAATATTTGACAATGTTTGCGTCATTCAGACATACCCTATTGTCACGAGTGTTTATACTTATAACCCGATTTTTATAACTGTGCGCTCGGAGCTGTCAAAGTCGTTAGATTGGTCGTTGGATAAAAGTCTGTCCTTATCATTAAACACGGTTATGAAAGGCACAGACACTTCTTAAATTAATGAGATACATGCCTAGATTATGTAGAATAAAAAAAATGATGTTGCTGACGCTTGAAAAGGTACAAATATGCTAATATTTTGACGTTGACAGGCGCACGGTTAAAAAAATCAGGTTATAAGTAACAATTATTTGCATGGCATTTGGCACAGCTCCTCAACATCGTAAGAAGTTTTGGTATACAATTTTCAATAAACTATTTAACATCAAAAATATAATAAACAAAATATTAACAGGAATAGCATGTTGAAATAACTAACAAAGAAAATTATCAAGTAAGTTTATTTGGAGCTCTTTCAAGTCATCATACTACTTGTTATCTTTAGACACATAGGTACATATCTCGAAAAATATTACCTACGAGTATTTTGGTTGGGTAAAATTATGGATATAGTGCTGATGATCGCAGCTTCGTATGCGCAGAAAATTCAAATGAAGTTTAACTCAGTCGAGTGGTCAGGCAACTGGACACTTTACGCAGCGGTCGCGGTTTCGAATCCCGCCAGGTGCAGATAATCTGTATGACGAATATAGATGTCTGCACCAGGTCATGGATGTGTATTTATGTATATATGTATTTATATCTTAAATTTATTTCCGTTCCTAGTACCTGTAACACAAGTTCTTACGAACTTAGCATGGGGCTAGGTTAACGTGGTGTGATTGTTGGTTAATAATAATAATATTTATCTCATCTGTTTCTTTTGTATAGAAATGCCAAATTTAGGTTTGTTCAGTATTTACTAAGCGAAATGTGTTTTCTTAGTAGTACTGTACATATCGATCATGTTTTTGGTTCTAGTAATCATTAGAATCTATAAATTATTTCCTAATAATGTATGAAAGATTCTATCGAATTTTAGCAATTTTGTTAACCATTAGATTTTGCATAGTAATAAGTTAATATTGTGATGTATTAATAATGCCCATTTACTGATAAAATTTTTTGTTTGTTTCCAAAAATATCAATATAAGATAAAATTGTTTACCTTATTACTAATAGACATTAAAATTTATTAAATGACGTAAAAATAATATATTTAATAGTAGTACTAACTAGTAGTTACACGGTTTCTGGCAATCACCAAGAAGGAAAGCCACCAAGATCAATTGACAATTTAAAAAAAAAACTAACAATTTAGTGTTGGTTTTTTTTTAAATTGTCAATTCATTATTTAAATAATTATAAATCAAAGTTTATTTATGTAGTCCTTAAAAACACTATTGCATCGTTAAATTCACACTTAGTGGAAATCTTAACCTTTGGCGGACTATGGAAAGGAAGCCAATACAGACAGTTAAAAAATAATAACTAAGTTAAAAACAAAAATAATTTATTAAACTTTTTAATATAATTAACAAAAACCACGTAACATCAGTACTTTACTTAAAATTATTAATCAGATTAAAATTGGTAAAGCTACTTTGCCCAAACTTGGCCCTATCCTCCGGATAAAGTGGATAATTTCATCAGGCAAAATGAATGAAGACAGGGTAAATTAAGGAACAATTACCAAAAAATATATAAAAAATAACAAAGGAGAATTAAGGAGACAATAATAAAGAACAAAAAAAAAACAGGCATCAAGCAATTATCACAAAGAAACATGGCTTTTCCATCCAAGTCGTGCATATGTCGTGACTCCATTCCTTGCAGGAATTGTATTAGATCCAATCATCAACCGGCTGTTCGTTAATTTCGATATAATCCTCTCCACAAAAATAGCACGTAAACTTTTACATCATTTTCATTCTTCTTAGATCTTAGTCTTTAATATTCTTGATAGTTTAAACATTTTTAGTCTTCTTATCATTGGTTTTAGTTATTTTGATTATTTTCGTTCTTTTTGGTTGTTTCATTCGTTATGACAGTGTCAGCATATTACTTCAGCGTAGTCTTTGTTTTAGGATCTAAATCTTAGTCAATGTTTCTCAATAATTCGGTACTGATTTCAATAACTATAGCTTTCTATTCCTCCTTTTACATGCGTGTTAGTGAACAACTTGGACTTTTGAAAATATCTTTCACAGTTATTCATAGGAATATGAAGAGTTGGGAGTGGTCTTATTTCTTTTCCACTCAAATAAGATATCAGGCGTATCGGTATAAATATTTAAGTCGCTTGAGTTAAAATAATTTGTGGAATTATATTACACGCACAAATTATTTGCCCTAAAAAAAAAAATCCTTTGGTAAATCGGAAACTTAATTTATATCACAAGTCTATAAGGCTATGTGAAGGCTGCCATCTGCCAAAATCAAACAATTAACGATAATCGCGCTGTTACCGCGCAATTGGTAGCTTTATTATCGTATTATCAAATATAGTAGCGACAATAGCGAGTATCAATAACTTATTTGTCATCGGAGGTGGTTAAATTGTAATTATTGCAGGATCGGCGGGTTCGAATCCCGCCAGGTGCAGATAATTTGTATGACGAATATAGATGTCTGCACCGGGTCATGGATGTGTATTTATGTATTTATATAAATTTATTAAATTTATTTCTGTTCCTAGTACCTGTAACACAAGTTCTTACGAACTTAGCACGGGGCTAGGTTAACGTGGTGTGATTGTTGGTTAATATTTATTTATTTATTTATTTATTTATTTTTGCTATCACTCGTCTAGTGATAGCTACTTCCACCAGACCATTGTCTTGAATCTTACATTCAAGTAGGTATAGCTTTAGATTACTGACAAAACCGCGGCTTTATTGTGTAGTAGTTACATCATTTGTAAATTATGATTATGTATTAAATTATGATGAGGTTAATGAGATAAAGGTGTTACAAAGATCGACATCACGGTGTTGTGTAACTTAACTGGTTTTCTTGGCATAATGTAAGTGTAATTAAAAAAAATAATCTGCAACTTTAAAATAAAATATTTAAGAGTTTGTTTGTTTAAGCGCGCTAATCTAGGGAACTGAAACGGAACCTAGTTTGAATTTTTTTTTAATGTCAGGAAATATTTAACTAAGAAATGTGATTATTCTTATAAACGGAATTCAGAAACGCAAGTAAAATAGTGCGGTTTATCTAGTATATCCTCGACTATATATAAAACGAATGTCTGTCGTGGCCTAGGTTTTTGAACCCCCAAATACGCGGTATCCTAGTAAGAGTTCCGTTGTACTCAACGGTACCCATTAGAAAGGGATCGCGAACCTTTATACTTCAACGTGCTATTTTTTCTAAACAGATATTTACTGAGATCATAGGCTTGCCATCAAATAATTTTGGCTTTATATTTATTGTTATTTAGTAGCCTTGTACATTTTACGTACAAACAAAACATTTTATAGTATATATACATATATATGTATCTATGTTAAAAGATAAATAAGCCGAGATAGCGTTAACATGCACAAATGACTTTTTAATAAGCGCAGAAATCATCTTAAATATCTATAACAACGGTTGTTTTCAAGTTGTGAACGTCGTACGAAAACAATTGTTAGACAAGGAATAATTTGCTCAATGACATGCAATATTTAAAAAATATTATTTTTCCTATAATAATGTTCATTATGACTGTTGCGGGTAGTCTTTACTAAGGGGAGAAGTGGACGGGAGAAAAATATTACTGCCTTATTTATTCACGATATTGACGGAAAATAAAGTGCAGGTTGTAGGGTTTACAATAAATCAGGGACTCCCACGGATGACATGACCTATCAAAAAAAAATGTTGCGTGATATTTTTTTTTTTTTTTTTTTATATAAATGTATGTCCACGGGCTCATTTTGCCCATGCCTTTTTTTATTCCAGATTTAGGTATACTTAGTACAATGGTAGCTGCTTACATTATTGATATCTTAATTAAAAACTTAATGTCTCTAATGTTTAACATGAGTCCACCGACCAAAATATGTAGGTATTCTTAAATCTAATGACATGCATTTTTTTTTTTTTTTTTTTTTTTTTTTTTTTTTTTTTTTTTTTTTTTTTTTTTTTTTTTACTTTGCTAATGTACAATATGCTATTACTAAAACTTAACTTATTTTCCTAATAATGGTTTTATATCTATTTCTTATAAATATATTTCTAACAACTATGTCCTCGCACCGATGTTTTTACTCAACATATCGAGCACACTCTCAATGACGGCGGTATCTCTGTGATGAATCGCCATCTTGAGACTGTGCTCGAGGATTTCCTTTTCCGTGGTCTCCGCCGCCCTCGCCACAAAGCGACCAATTGCGTCATCACAGTCGTCGGTGTAATAGACTCAGGTGTTAGTGTGTCTAGTCACCGCGACCACGGCGTGCGAAACGCTGTCGTGAATTCGGAGCCTCCTCGTCTTAGTCTGGAGGACGATGACGTCCTCGTAGGTCTGGCCCTGTGCCTCATGGATGGTTAAGACGCGCGATCCCTCGCCAGACCCATATCCCTGGTCAGTCAACAATCTCTTTTCATCTTGCGTAAAGACCAGGTATAGGGTCCGATCCCTTCCTACGGGGATACGCGCGCCTGTGAGGCTCTCCACTCGCAACGATCGGATCTTGGCGCTGGAGCTATATATGGTTCCGTAGACCTCGCTGATGGCAAAGGCGACATCCTTGGGGTTGCGATGCGTGCATGACAACTCGCACGAGATGGTTGTTAGCAGGGTAGGTCTACAGTACCGCATTTCGAACAGGTTATCCCTGTCGATATACGGCAGCTGGTTTATATCTCCGATGAGGATCACCTTCTCTGCACCGGATAGTCGGGCGGCCATTACTATGGCTCCGAAGTGGTTCATAAGGGCTTCGTCCACCGTTAGGCGGGTAATTGTCGAGCCCTCACGGAAACCATTTACCAAAACGGAGGCCATAGTGCGCACTTTTTGCTTGGCTTTGTTGCCATAGTGGTGGGCCAGTTTTTCTTTTAAGTCTTTGGCCGCCTCGACTGTGGTCGTGATCACGACCTCCGTGTCCTCGTCGAAGTCCCTTACTATGCGAGTTGTCTTGCCGCATCCCGGTACCCCATTTATCCATTCCAGCAATGGTAGTCCCCAGGTCACGGATAGTAAGCCGGCTTCCCAGTCGTTCGAGATGGTTTTCGCCATCTGAAGTATCCGGTCCCCCAGCATTACTCTCGTGCATCTGGCCACTACCACCACCGGGTCCCCTTCGGGTGTTTCAAAGGTTTGCGGCTCCTCATCTTTCCCCTCAAACTCGACGGCGCTCACAAAGCCTGCTGTGCTGTTATATGCAGCCATATATGTACCCGACATCTTGCCCTTGAGTACTTGTCGTGTTTCGCTGTTATATATGGCTGCTTGGGCTTCCTCGAGTTCCGTCTCCAGTAACCTTTGATGGTCGTACCGGTAGGTCTGCATGATCTTATTGCAGATGGCCAGGCTTACCTCGCGGTTTGCCTTTGTTATAGCCAGGAACTCAATTAGGGCGTTTTCCGCGTGTTGGAGCAGTGTGGACGCAGGTCTAAGTCTCGGTGGTGATACCTGCCCCATGTCGGCTCTAGTTCGAGCGGCCGGTGACGCCTTCGGGTGCCTCCGACTGTCGTCTTTGATGAACCTGTTTAGCGCCTCCGCTTGCCGCTCTTCTTGTTCCGCCTTTTTGGGAGAGGAGTGATGTGAGAGCTTATTGTGTTTTGGGGAGATGGTAGCATGGATAAATGTCGCTACTGCCATCGAACTTGGCCTAGACTCGGGTGCGGCCCTTTTTGAGAGTTGTTCTGCCTTCTGGACCTCGACCCTGAGCTGTAAGCGTTCCGAACCGCTAGGTGCGGGTTCATCGACAGCCGGCGATGCAGGGGGTGAAGGTGTTATAGATCTCGGTCTTAAATAACCTAGATCCTCCCCCCTGTCCTCGTAGACAGTGACCTCACTGTTCTTGGAGGCCATTAGGCAACCGTACCTGTCCGATACGTCGCCTCTGTCATAGCCGACTCTCATTGAATCTACACTGATTCTTCCAGGGATTCCCCCGGGGGTCTCACTCAACTGCTGCAGCCACACACTAGACTGCGCAAAGGCTGACGTCTCTCCCCACTCGAACAGGACGATGAGTTTGCTTTTCAAACGTACCAAACGGTAGGTCGAGTCGCCCTCCTGTTCTTGCTCTAGCGCTTCAATCTTTGTGCGCTTAATGGTGGTCTTTTGTGTGCTACCCTTTATCAGTAAAGCGAGCCCCGGTGAAATCACCAGCCGATCGCGTGTTTCGGAGCGACAGAAGCAGATTCCTATCCTCTCTACCCCACTGTCCATGAAAAGAGCCACGCATCTGGTCTTAATTCCAACTTCTCCGCCTCTGATCTCTTCGCTGGGCGAGGATTGCATGATCCTGCTATGGGTCGGTTGCGAAGGTGCGTTATTGTTGGCTCTTTTCCTGAACAGCTTTTGCAAAGAGGAGGGTATGGCTTGAGTTATTCGGTCCAGAAGGACACGGCCAGGAGACACTGGCGAAGCCGTTGGAGTGGTCTGCTGAGCGGTTCCTTGTGTGTAGAGTGTCTGTGTCTGTGTTGCTTGAACGACGGTGTTGGCACTCTGTACAGGCGTTACAGCTGGTGGTAGAGCGGTCGTGTTGTTTCTTTTTGCGGCTACTGTGACGGCCTTTCTCGCGAATGTGAGGAAAGACGTTCTGCTCGTTTCGCTCTCTAAGATGGTATGGAGTGATGACTGATCAAGTTTCATCTGGAGTTTGAGCTCCAGATCCAGCCTTTCCTTACCGAACCTCGGGCAGTCCAGTATAATGTGCAGAACTGTCTCCTCACAATTCGGATCGCAGATACATGAAGGACTGTCAGTGAGGTGGAACCTGTGCAGATACGCCGCAAACCCTCCGTGGCCGGTCATTATTTTTGTGTCGACAGGTGTTGGTGCCGACTTCCTTACCAGTCTGCAAGCGGTCTTCACATCCGGTAGGAATATTTTCGTGACCGAACCAGTTTCCGAAGAATTGTATCTGTCCTGCCACGTCCTGACAGTCTCTTCCCGGATCTGCCTTCTGACATACGATATAGGTACTTTATCGTAGTCGGGTGCCGTCTTTTTTGTTAAGGCCGCCTTTTTTGCCAGCTCGTCCGCTCTTTCATTTCCCGGCGTTCCAACATGGGCTCTCAGCCAAAAGAACCTAACTGTCTTATTTTCCTCTCGGAGACGCCTAATTCGACTCTTCATTTCCACGGCCAGAGGGTGGGTCACTGATGGGCTTCTCAGCAGATCGAGTGACGACCTGGAGTCGCTCAAGATGTTGATTGAGCTTGACTTTAAGGTTTTTGCCATGTCCACGGCTCTGAAGAGTGCGTACATCTCCGACTGGAAGACAGTATTGTGCCGTTCTAACCGGAAAGTAGAGTATCTTACTTCCCTGCCTTGGTCCCAGCATGTTAGGGCGGCTCCTACTTTGCCCTCTATTTTGCTGCCGTCGGTGAAGATGAATGGCCCGACGATATTGTGCTTCTCAAGGACTTCGGGGTTCAGATTCTCTAAGCGCTCATACTCAGTTGTCATGAGTAGAGAAGGATGGGGATTTTGCATTGGACCCACCCTGCGCTCCAGCTCTCTTCCCGGTGGAAGAAGGTCCGTGCTGTGACCCTTTTTGGTCTTAAACAATATGGCCGCCTCTCGGACGCGAAGGTCAAGTGGAAGTAGGCCCGTGAGGACTAGTGCCGATGTCAGGGACACCGTCCTGTATGCTTTGCACATCTTCTGCGCGAATCCTCTCTGCAGTGAGTTTAGTTGTTTTCGAATCGACAACTTCTCTGCTGCAGGGGACCATACGCTCGCCGTGTACAGAACGATAGGCTCTATCACCGCCACATAAATGGTCCGTACGATTTCCCCATTCAGACCCCAAGACACTCTCGCAGCGCACGCGAGTTTTTTATATATGTCCGCAGCTTTTTTGCATACGGCGGTAACGTGCGCATTGAAAGTGAGCTTTGAGTCCAAAATGAGCCCCAGCAGCTTAATTTCCTCTACAAGCCTCAGTCGAGTGCCGGACATATGAACTATGGGGGTATCGTATTTGAGCTTTTTTGTAAGAACCATCGCGTTGGTCTTATGCGCGGCGAAGCTCAATTTGTTACGTATTCCCCATTCTTGTACGGCAGCTAAGGTGGTTTCGGCTGAGGTCTGTAGGTTGTCGGTTTTTAGGCTGGAGAAAACGAGGACCACGTCGTCCGCAAAGGCCTGGCAGTATACCCCCATGCCGTTGACCTTTCTCAGAAGAGAATCCAGGATAAGATTCCAGAAGGTCGGTCCGCCAATTGATCCTTGGACACAACCCTTCGTGGTCTCCTTCTCACTGGTCGCTCTGGCGTAGTTAACAATGACCCTGCGGTCCTGAAGGTATGAGGCGACCATGGCGTAAAGGTTCCTTGGGCAATGTTTGTCCACCAGCTGTTTTTTGAGAGCCGGCCACCACGCGTTGTCGAAGGCACCCTCTATGTCGAGCGATACCAGCAGCACTATTTTCTTTAACTTGATTTCTTGTCTGATATGCTCGACGAGATCGTAGAGGGCGTCCTCCGTTCCCCTCTGTGGCATGAATCCGTACTGGCTTCGATGCAGCGTAGGAAAGAGTCTCCACTGAAGTCTGCTTATCATCATTTTCTCGACTGTCTTTCCTAGGATCGACAGGAGTCCGATAGGTCTATAGGACTTTGGGTTGGTGTAGTCCTCTTTGGCTGGTTTGCGGATAATGCATATGTGGGCGACCTTCCACTGCTTGGGGAAGTAGGAGAGCGACAGGCATTTGTTTGCCAGCAATAGGAATACTTCCCTGTCACAGTTTATTGCCGCCGCGCATATATCTGACGTTAATCCGTCCGGGCCCGGAGCTTTTTTAGGGTTTTGGCTCAGAAGAACCTGTTCCAGCTCCGCATCCGTAAAAGGCGGGTCATCGTCAGACAGATCTTCTAACTCCGCAGCGGCTCTGTTCTCAACAGCCTCTCTGACCTCTTTGTGATAGGCGGTTTCGGTCTCTACAGAGTCATCTGGGTAGAACGTATTTGCCAGGAGTTTTGCCGACTGATCTGGTGACAGTGTTTCGCCAGATTCGTTCCGTAGCAATGCGTCCTCGTGCCTACGAGAGGTCTTTCTGATGACTCTGTAGATACCGTCCCATACGCTTTCACGGTCTTGTGCCGTGCAGAACTCTTTCCAGCTCCGAGTAGCTGCTTCATCTGCTGCCTTTTTGTATGTCTCTTTAGCCTGTACGTATTCTTCGACGACGCCAGCCCTTCTGCAGGGTGCAGCATTTCTAATGCGACGCTTAGCTCTTAACTGTTCCCTTTTTAGGGAGTCTAGTTCAGCCGACCACCAGGGTGGTCGGGGGTCGCCTTTCCACGGTTTTATCCTCGGAATGGTCCTTTCACATGTATGGTGAATGATCGTAACGTATTTTGTGATCATTTCTTCGAGCTCATCCGTGCTCGAGACATTGCTGACGGCAGTCGGAGTTACACTCTCTTCCGCAAGGCCGGACCTTAGGATCGCGGTGAAATCTGTCCATCTCGCCTTTTTGGTTTTATATCTGCGCGTCGAGATTGTGTCCAGTGGTTTTAAGGGCCCCTCAGTGCGCAGACTGAACATAATGGCGTTGTGATCAGATGTGATCAGATTTCGTTCCACTCGCCAGGTATCCATTTTCGCGAGAAGGGACTGACTGGTTAATGTCACGTCTACGCAACTCGAGAATAGCCTGTCTCCTCTGTATGTCTCGAACGTAGGTATATCTCTATCTATAAATTATCAGCATTTAGTCGATATAACTTTCAAATATATATTGATAATTTAATACCACCTACAGTACTAGACTTGTCACTTCAGAATTTTATAACTTACATTCATAAAAATTCATCGATAAAATGTTCAAGATTATATAAAATATAAAACATTTTAGAATTGATAATTTTCCGACGGTGATCTGATACTCGAAAAAATAACAGCTGAGTTTTTCGTCAGCTCTTAAATATAAATCCTTGTTATGATTATGATATCGAAACTGAATCATATATTTCAATTGTTAGTTACTTTGACCACTGTGCCAGTACGTCGTCAATGTAAAGGTGTGATATAAAAGAGTGTTATCTACTTATCATTACTGGATACATTTTTAGATCCTATACTCGGAGGGTATCAACAAACCATATCACTAAGGGTGCCTGTCCATTGAAGCGGAGCGAGGCTGCAGAGCGGAGAAACGGAGAAATATTAACCAATATCTTTATAGAGATCTCTTATATATCTCTAGTAGAGATCTGAATTCGTGGTCGTGAAATATTGTTACATTGATTTTAACCTGTAATTTTTAGGCTAAATTACCACTGTTCCAATGTTCCTGCATGGCTAAATCCGATAGTGTTTCAATCCAAAACACGCCAAAACAGCTGAACGAATCTAGTGCAAATTCGGCAAAGGGATAGGTTATAGTATAGGGATAGAATATAGGGATAGGGTATATTATCCCGAAAAAAATTTCAACTACCGTGGGATAGATTTTTTTTAACAGAATAAGAGATCAATATGATTTTAGCACAGAGGTCAAACAATGACATAATCCTGGAATAATGCATGGTTTTTATGTAACAGCATAATACATGGGAAAACAACTACATTACCACGCGAACGAAGTCACGGGCAACACTTATTGTTAGTTAAAGATATATAGTAAATGTAGAGTTATATTTCAACTTTTCTTTGTAACTTTGTCCTTAACGCTTCACATAATTAACAGTTATTAAATAAACATTTTATTCAGTTCCTCAAAGTCACAAGTTGTTATTTTGTAAAACAATACACAAACACACATACATAGATACACATTACATGTATAATAATCCTATTCACTTTGTAAATATGACAATACAATGCATCTTTACAACCAGCCAGCTATTTATAGTATGTACGAATAATGTATGTATAAAATGATATATACGCTAATATTTAACTAAAGAGTCCGTATATATATATATATATTTAAACTCGCTTAGTAAATGTAGGTAAATATTTTTTTTTGCATTAGATATAATCTGTTTCTTTAAAAGGCTATTTAGCTATACGCTTGACTTATGTATACTCGTATGAGTGAAATGTACTTGAGAGTACTTGACTCGAGCACATTTCCCGAAATTTCTAAAAATTATTGAACGTTTATGGCTAAAACGTAATTGAATAAATAATATGTATTATTTATATGTATATTTATTAAAAAAAAAAATATCAGTCAACTGTTACCTAAAACACAGGCATTAAGTTACCTTAGGAACAAACGACCGTGTGTGTGTCTGTTAAACATATTTATTTATTTATATTTATTTAAAAAAAAAAAATTTTTCACAAATAAATACGAAATATCTGTATAGTTCGAAAATTCGCCACGGTCAATGTAATGCACTGTACAGTACCGTATCAGCAGGTAAACAACCTACTATTGAGCGAAGGCCTCTTCTTCATATAGAAGAAGGTAATGTCATGTAATTAATTATAATTAATTAACGTATAGACCGATTTCATTCATTATTTTTGTCACAAAGAAAATATTTTAGAGTGTCAAAGAGATTATAAGGTCTTAGATTTGTTAGTGAAGACATTATAGGTATAGGTATTAGGTATTGCGTCTATATAACTTGACACCCGGAATGTACAAAAACCTAACTTAGGTTGTGGCGGTACCGAGAAGTGTCCCGGAAGCGTAAAAGAATAAATAAATAAATATTAACCAACAATCACACCACTTTAACCTAGCCCCGTGTTAAGTTCGTAAGAACTTGTGTTACAGGTACTAGGAACGGAAATAAATTTAAGATATAAATACATATATACATAAATACACATCCATGACCCGGTGCAGCCATCTACATTCGTCATACAGATTATCTGCACCTGGTGGGATTCGAACCCGCGACCGCTGCGTAAAGTGTCCAGTTGCCTGACCACTCGACCAGCCGGCCGTCAAAGGTTGAAAAGAAGGTTGCTAACAGGCGGGATCGTTTTGATATTGGGTCGAGTACTTAATTCACACAAGTTCTTCTGCCTCGTCGGTTTAGGTACTCTCCTGCGTCACGCCCTATCGCTGGTGATCCCGGGAGTCGCGTTCTGGTATCCGTTGGTTACCAAGGGTGGCAGGAATAGGTAACCAAGCACGGCGGAGAGTACTCTCGTTGTGGTAAAAGAAGGAGCTGTGAGGGGATAACGGTTAAAGTGGTAACCCGAGCGTTGAACTCTGGAACGCGCCATCAAAATAATATTACAAGCGGTGCAGTACAGATTGCGAACATCCACGGGCACTGCGTTATAAAAGAAAGCACCCAAATTGTAGTAGTGGTGCCGTGGAATCATCACAATCAGAAACGGAGATTACAATTTAAAAAAAAAAAATTATAATGAAATTTACGATTATTACAAATTAAAAAAAAAAACTGAGGGTAGAATTGAAAGATGATTGTTTAAGCTCAAGAAATGGAATTTCTTTAGTGAAACTCGGTTATTTGTAATTTAGTATAAATTTTATTCTCTTACAACATAGATTTTAAGAAAAGACAGACAAGATAAAAAGGTGTCAGAAAAATGTAAAATACCGCCGTAATAATTTAATAATACGCAATGATATAATTTTTATACTGGCAATATATATAGTATTAAGTAACAAAAATTAAGTTTTAATAATAATATAATAATAAAATTTTCATTGTCCGGACATGATGATGATGCGTAAACAATGATGAAATCTTTTAATTAAAATAACCATATAAAATCAATTTTAAAGTGATTTATATTACCATTAATAATTACTCTTGAACACAAATATTAAGTTTTAAAAAAACTACATTAATTGCCTGCGACATTAAAAATACCACTTACCTAGTTTCCATACATGAAAATTTTCTCCACACCCGGAACAGAGATAAATTTTTAAATAGTTTAGCACTTAAAGACCACGTTATGACAGAACCTAGCATCCGTGAATATTTCCACTTTTTCCATTGTTGTTTTGGCTCTATCTCGTTCCTCTATCACCTAAACTATGTATCACATCTTACTCGTGCCAAAATCTTGAACGTGGTCCAAAATTTGTACCATGTCATTAAGTTATTAATATTTATATGATGCAATAAATACAGATTGAGTATTTGTTGAATTATAATTGTAGACTAAGCAGCTATCAATATTTAAAAAAATCAAAAAGTTTTAACTTCTGTGACAAGAGAAGACATTGGGCATTGATGATCGTCGTGCTTAGAGCCTAAATTTTACAAGTATAGAGGCATCCATTAATCATGTGAAACAATTTTAGTGATTTTTCGACACCCCTCTCCCTTGGTAAGTTTTCGTGAAATATTGCTCGACCCCGTCCCCCTACTACTAATCAAAAAAACAATTATGTGATATTTGCCGAAACCACCCTCTCCCCCTAAATTATGTTATTTTATATGTAATAAAGTTATGAATTCGTATTAATGAAGTGCAACTTCGCGAATGAGACTAAGGAGTGATTTGTTACAGATTTGGTACGAGCGCGCGTGCCAATCATAGATCTCGTGACGTTACATATGGCAGATAGGAACTACGCTTACGATCCGGTCGACACCGGCGTGACAGTCAACGAACAATCACACAGAATGGAGGGCGGGCAGCTCTGGCGGCAATATGTCATCGCGGCCATCGGTATGTCTTTTTTTTTTAAGTTGACAAATACGTCAAGTGATTTTTTTAATATTTAATAGAGTATACAAAGGAGGTTTATGTGTTCTATTTTATTTTATTTTTTGAGTGATCAAAATCAGTTGTTTTTTTCTTTAAATAGTGAGTTAAGTGTTTTGCTGTGTTTTTTTTTTTCTGGAATTAAGCGTCAAATTACAAAAAAAAATATTGTTTGTTTCTTGTTTTGAATTCTTTATATTTGAAAAACATATTTCAAGATAAGCAGGTAATTTCTTGACTCCACTATTTCCCTAAATCTCATTAACTTCTTCTAAAATTTTGGATATAATGTTATACATTATATCATCATCATCATCATATTATCTGATAAGCAAATGCTAAACTTTTATGTTGCTAAATATATAAAAAACAAGCCATTGGACTAAGTTAAGTCGCTTATTGAAGTTTGGTACTTAACCAACAAAGTTTTTATGTAACGTAAACTAAAAAAAATATTTCGGTATATTAAGTTACTAAAATTAAGTTTCGTGTGAATTAAAACCACCAGCAGCCCCACCACTTCAGCCGTTGGATGTCTACTGCTGAGCGTAGGCGTATATAATAGTTGTCACGGTGGCATGCCCCAGCGATCCCGTGGCGTCCTTTTACGACGACGAGGGCACCGCTGTGTTTTATTGGTATTCTGACTTCGCAGTCAGCGAGTCCCACATACCCGTCGCCTGTGGGTGGCGGGATGCGTAAACGCATTTCACAGTGTAAAAAAAAAAGGCGTATATAATAGTTATATTGTATATAGTATAAGTAGTTGTTCGCACCACTATGACTTTAGCCGCCTTTTACACCACCTCGGGAAGAAAGAGGTCGGTACTAGTTTTCTCTGCATTACCGCGCGGCCAATTAAAATCTCAAATATTTATCTTAAAAAAAACTCACCAATTAAGACGTGCAGTGTCCACCCTTACAATATTTAATATATAAAAAAAATTTAATATTTGCATGCAATGCATTCTTCGAACATACAGAATATCGTACAATATATTAAACGACAATTGATCGCATTTGAGGATTAACATAATTTCATTATTATTTTTTTTAAATATGTAATAAAATATCTCCAGTATCAAACACTTTCTAACAAATAAGTAATATCTAATATAATAATAATAATTATGAAAAATATTCTACCTAGTATTTTCGATGAAAATATATTCGAAAAATGATAATAAACAACCATTTTTACATTAACATATTATTTTTTTAGCTTGAATGTAAACACATGTGTCTTTATTATTTCAATTGTTAATTATTATTTTGAATTTTCGACTTTATGTATAAGCGGTATTGTTGTAGTTTTGTTTTGTAAATCCCTACTAATATATAAATGCAAAAGTAACTCTGTCTGTCTGTCTGTTACGCTTTCACGCCTAAACCACTGAACCGATTTTGATGAAATTTGATATGAAGATAGAACTGAACTTGGGAAAGGACATAGGATACTTTTTATCGCGAAAATAAGGGTAGAAGGGGTTGAAATAGGGGACGAAAGTTTGTATGGAAGTTCCTTATTGTCAAACATAAAATCATGTAAGATTGTTCAGGCAAAAAAAGCGTGCAAGGGAAATGGGAGTGGGGGAGGGTAACGGGCGGTACTCGGGGTGCGGAGCGGTGGCGGCGGCGAGCTTACCATGTCGCGCGATATAACCGAAATCCACGCGGGCGAAGCCGCGGGCGGAAAGCTAGTAATTTATATATTTATTATACATACATAACTAAAGATGATATCACTTATTTTAAGCTACTTTATGCATAAAAATATTTTGTTAAATTGAATACGAACATACTCGATGAATTGTTGTCGAAAAGTATAGGTATAAATAAAGCTTAAACTTTGCTTTATAAAAAAATCTTTAGCAATATGTCGCGAAAATTAAAAAACCTCATTTATTAGACTTATACCAACACTTAAAACAATTTAATAATATCTGTGGTTCGTTTTGAATTCCGTACTTAGAAAGGAACAGCATTTATTTCGACTTACTATTATGTTTATTTCATTTAATATTATATGCATGTGCATGGAAAAATTAATTTAATAATCTTTAAAGTGATAAAATTATTTAATCTACACAAATAAAATTTTTGTGAATATTATAATGCTACGAAGTCAACGGTTATGTAAAAAAAAAAGACGTTTATTTCGGACAAGAAGTCCATAAAAAACAATATTTAAAAAAAAATACGAATATTAAAAAAAAACTATTGACGAATTAAACTAATTTAAGAAGTAATAATAACATTGTATTTTTCAGTTATAAATGACAAACAATATCTAATATTTTTTAACGAATATATAAAACGTTGATAAAATATGGCGTCTTGCGTATTGTATCGTGTTTATTGTTGTTGTATATATACAATATGTACGTAATATTTATTACATTGATACGAGAGGTTATCACTGATACGGCGTAAACTATTCGAATATTTCATAATAGGTATATATGTAGTTTAAATGTTGTTTTATTTTTTTAAACATATATCAATTTGAGTATAAAGTTGAAATGTGTTTTGAGATAAGGTTATAATAATATTATTTTTAATCGAGATATTGAATATTATGATTCTTTTCTTCGCACTTGAGAACATTTATCACTTATAATATTCTTGATAGTCTAAAAAGGGTTATGTATGTAGATTGATTTGATTGATTTGACTAAGGGTTATGTAGATAAAAATCCGAAATTAATAGAAATTTTGTGAAAAACTTTGTTATTTTGTAAGTTTAATATTATGAGAAAGTATTTGATGGGTCAGCGATTTTTTTAAAGACAGTAAATCAATCTATATCAATGAATTGAACTAAACTGGATCAACCTGTATATATGCCACTGCTGCAAAGGTTTCTTTTTCTAAATATGAGAAAAGTGGAGGGTAGAATCTCTGTCAATATTAATCACTATATTATTCAAATCCTAGTAAATTGTACAAGATTTCGATGTTGGGGCGGTGCAAAGTATTCTATCTCCCTTCCTGCTTGGTGCAAAGTATTCTGTCTCCTTTCCTTCAAGGGATCTCCCTTATCAGAATCTGCTAGAATGATTTTTGATTTTTATAAGTTATCCCTTATTGATTTATTTAATTAGATTTGAGTAATTGAGGTATTTTTGTTTAAGTTTTTTTTTTGTGCGTGTTGCGATTATTTTGTAAAAGTCATCATCATGGGTCTGGCGTGTCCATGTAGGACAAAAGTCCCTGAAATTAATAATTGAATTAAAAGAAAATTTGTACAAGATCATGTAAGAAAATAGAATCCATTTATAGCGCTTAGATAACACTATGTATCTGAGAATATCTTTATATAGCAACAGAACGATGTAAATTAGATTTTTGATCTTTTCCATCTGTAAAATATTTTTGTCCAGACTGTTTTACTGTCTGACTGACACAAAATCGACTAAGATCATAGTGGTGCGAACAACTACAAACCCCCCAGAGAACATGGAGGAGTCCTACGTTCAGCAGTGGAGATCCAACGGTCGATGTGGTGGTAGTATGTCTTTTTACCCATTTGAATTCACGGTGAAAATCTAGTTCTTTATAAAAATAACTTAGTAAGACATAATATTTTTACTTCTATTAGAGTCCCGTCCTTTTTTGTAATATACATATTTCTGTCCATCTGTTAAACATCCATGGGTTCACATTCATTTTCCCCAATTTTTCATATTGCAAAATATATATATATATATATATATATATATATATATATATATATATATACATATATATATATATATATATATATATATATATCGCAGCTGTACCGACGAATAATATTTATTATTTAAATAAATATAATTTATTTTAATTCGTTTTATCTATGTTTATACAAGTGCGAGATTAGATATACATCTTTAGTCAAGTTTATATCATGATTTATTATTATATCAGTAAGTAGTTACTTGCTTTTTTTTTTGTTCACCTACAATAATTTTCTCTAAGTATATCGTAAAGTTAATTCGTACAAAATGCCATATATTAAGTCTACTTTTAATAACTTGCTTATTAATAACGTCTTCTTTATTAATACTTTGGCAATATTTTCCATAAGAAATTTACAAATAGAGAATTTTAGATTTTTTTACTTTATTTTACTAAAACCGTTCTGTCATTTGACGTCATTTGACGACCGTTCTGGTGTAGTGGTGTGAGTAGTCGCCTCAACGCCGCGCACCGGCGGTCGTGGGTCCGATTCCAGCTCGGGACAGATATTTGTATTTGTACAAATATTTGTTTCCACACGCAAAGCCGTAAGTCGTCGGTCCCGGTTGTTATCATAGACACCTGATAACGATCGTTAGTCATGATAGTGAAAATTATGCGCCAACCCATATTGGCGCAGCGTGATTGATTAAGCTCCAACCCTTCTCCTACGAGTATATGGAGAAGAGGCGTTCGCTCAGCAGTGGGTTGTTTACAGCCTGATACAATTCTATCACTTAATGTATTTAGCTGTAGAGTATTAGTATAGATAGATAGTAAATAAATATAAAATATAGTTAAAAAATATTAATTCATTTAAAAACATAATATTTTTTTGAACTAATGGAATTAAATAGATGAAGAAATTTTGTAAAATTTAATATTCAATTTTGTCATATTTAGTTTTTTTCATGATAAGACAACGAGACAGTATATGAACAATGTATGATTAATATATAGTCTATGTTCAAGAGGCCATTTGATAATAATTATCCAGTAAACAAAGATATAAAAATTGCATATATTATATCATACATACTCACGTATTTCGGTATTTATATTCGCTAACTTTATTACATATTTATTGACGTGACTTATCCTTATCATACGTGTTTAATGATAATATTATCAACTACACAACTCTACAACTGAAATAAATGTTATATAATATTTACAAAAACTATTCATATTTAAATTTATTATTTATTTATTATATTATAATTTTACTAATTTTTTGGGAATCGAACACGCGACCGCCGATGTAGAGATGACTACGCGCACGAATACATCAGAATGGTCAATTTTTATTTATTTATTCGTAAATACATACCAACAGCAATACATACAACTTTGACAGATGGTTTAATACACATGGTATAATAGGTAGATATATATGCCAATTACAGGCGTAAATAATATTTTCCACTAAGAACAACAATTAAAATATATGAAAAGAATATAATTATGATAAATCGCCGCTCGCACATATTCAGTTATACTCTCCGTACATGCGGAGAAGTGGAGAGAATGTTTAAGTTATCAAAAAACATTTTTTAATTTAATTTGCCATTATATATAGCAATCACAGTCAATACAAATTCTGTGAAAATATCGTGTTTCTACCCGTTATAATTCACAACAAAACCGAGACAAGAAAACGGACAACCGAGTCCAATAGGGTCCCGTTGGCATCCCCTAAGAAACTTGGAAAATAACTTTATGAAAAATTATACACCTGTAGAAATAAAAATAAATAATGATTTTGCACTTATTAACTTTACAATATAAAAAAGTTAAATTAGGATAAAAATATTTTAAAAGTACATACACCCTTATTTCAATATTTTTAATCCGTTTGATTAATTACAAATATATCTACAGGGCTTCTAATAAGTAGTTATAATCATTATAAGCATCAAAATCTATCTTAAAGTAAAAGAAAATTATCGATTAAGCTAATCGTCCCACTTGGTTTCATCTGCGTTAAATATCAGCCTTTTAATTAATTAACATAACCCCCTGCAAGCGAAATCGGCGCAAAAGTATCGACAAAGATCACTTGGAGATCATTGATATAAAATATTACATAAAAGTGATATGTTCTAAATCTTATCCGTCTATAATCTCTATTCGCATATAAACGTGCTCAACATTGATTTAGCTTATCACGTATTTATGATAGCAATCTCTATTTTATCTCATTCAAATAAACCTCTATAGGTCTCACGTAGATTAGTACTCGAACGTGTAAAAAGTTAGATTTATTTAAGACACACTCTTTAGTTGTAGAATTAGTATTAATAGGTAGTAAATTTTTATAGAATAAAAATTAGGCCAAGTCAACCTATCTAGATTTTCTAAGTTTGAGGTCTCAAGTTCTTAGTTTTATGGTTAAATAAATAAAATTAGTTTTATGGGTACAGGAATAAAATTGATATATTTTTTAAATATTTTAGTATTTAGTTTCGTCGTATTTTAGTTTCTTTTTCTTTTTTTTAAAGACAACCGGACACTGGACAATGACGCCTTTTATAATATTTTGTATTTTATATACATACCTACGCTGTGTTATTTTAAAATTTTTAAATATTAATGTTTCATCGTTTTCTGCTTCTGATTTAATAGGTATAATAGTTTAATAGGTATAATAGTTTACTTCTGATTTAATAGGTATAATAGTTTTTAAAATGTTGAGTTGTAATCTGTAAATTTGTTGTTGATGAGTCTTACCTGTTCGTCCATAACTGCTTAATCCATAAGTATGTTATGATTGACTCTGCAAGAGAATTATACAGCATCATTTTTAATCGGTTATTCAAACGTTTTCTATAGATTAGATTTACCAAAAATGCTCTAAGTTTAATACAAACCTGTTTGATATGCTCGTGCCAATTCAGCTTATGATATAAACTCTTTTGCAAAAAAAACGGGCACTTAAGCAAAGAACTATTTTATAGTTACTATTAGTTTGTTTGACAATTTTAGGTATTGTTATCCTCAGAATTTTATAAATTAATTAGGAAGGAATAGTTTTCATCAGTTTTATCATAACATTTTAATTAAATTATTAAGAAATAATGTTTAAGCTCAAAACACTATGATTGTATCTGCTCGCTAAATAAAAATGAAACGCGTTAATTTCTTTGTTTTTCTTGAATACATTAAAAGCAGATAAAAGTTTAGTATTGAGTGTGACCCCCTCTTGCTGAAATCACAGCTTGCATTCGTCTGGGCATGCTAGTGAGTATATCTTTTATGGTTTCTTGGGGAATACGTTCCCACTCCGCGGTAATCACATTCTTTAGCTCTCTGATGGTCTGCGGAGCCGGCTGCACTGATCTCACTCGTCGCTTCAGAACGTCCCAGACATGCTCTATGGGATTGAGGTCCGGACTTCTAGCTGGCCAGTCCAAACGACGAATTCCGACTTCTAGCATATACGCATCCACACCGCCAGACCGGTGGGCGGATGAAGACTAACTCCGTACGATCCATAGAATTTATTCATAAGGTGTGATTTCTTCAAAACATGCCTCTGCAAAGCGTTCTCCTCGTCTACGTAGCACTCGCCGACGTCGGTCTTCACCATGCAGAGATATCCTGGCTTCATCGGAGAACAATACCCTATCCCAGTCTTCATGAGTCCATGACACACAATTTCGAGCGAAGCTAAGCCTGGCAACTCGATGTCCACTACTCGCCAGTTTGGCTTTATGCCCCAGCGAAGCACCGAGGACGCCCTCTATACCCTGGTGAAACACATCAGGCACAATCTGGATAGGAGGAGGATTGTTGTCCTGGTTTCGCTGGATATAGAGGGCGCCTTCGACAACGCTTGGTGGCCTAAAATTAAGGTCAGGCTGGCTGAGGAAAAGTGCCCCAACAACATCCGGAGGCTCTTGGGCAGCTACCTGAGTGACAGGCGTGCCAGGGTAAGGTACCTGGGGGAGGAGCACATAAGAGAAACCGGGAAGGGCTGCGTGCAGGGATCTATCGGCGGGCCGATTTTATGGAACCTACTGCTGGATCCATTGCTTCAGGAGTTGGAGGCCAAAGGCGACTACGCGCAGGCTTTCGCCGACGACGTGGTGTTGGTGTTTGAGGGTGAGACGGCCCTCGAGATCGAACGGCGAGCCAATGCCGCCCTCGAACGTGTGAGGGCGTGGGGTGCATCTAATAAGCTTCGGTTTGCGCCTCACAAGACCAATGCCATGGTTGTGACGCGCAAACTGAAATATGACACCCCGCGTCTTCACATGGGCGGGGTCGACATTGTCTTGACGAACGAAATGAAGCTGCTAGGGGTCGTCATAGACCGGAAACTCACCTTCAACACCCACGTCGCGAACGTCTGCAAGCGCGCGGTCGCATTCTACCACCAGCTGGCCCGAGCAGCTAAGGTTAGCTGGGGTCTCCATCCTGAAGTCATCCGCACTATTTACAGAGCGGTGGTTGAGCCTGTGATCCTGTATGCGGCTGCCGTTTGGGCGCCGGCCGTGGACAAGCTCGGTATTCGCAAGCGGCTGAACATGGTCCAGCGGGGCTTCGCGCTGAAGCTATGCAGGGCATACCGGACTACCTCTTTGAACTCGGTACTGTTGCTCGCTGGGTTGCTCCCTCTCGACCTCCGTGTTCGTGAAGCCGCGACTTTATATGAGGCGAGGAGGGGGGTGCCCCAGCCAGTGATTAAGGATCGGGAGGTGGAGCGGATGTCCTCAGCTCTGCGGTCTCCACACCCCGCCTGTCATATCGACCTGGAGTTCGAGTGCCTGGTCGACCAAGAACAATTTGCCGCAAACAGCGACCATGATCACAACATCTTTACGGACGGCAGCAAGATTGAGGGCAAGGTGGGGGCGGCGTTGTCCGTATGGACCGGCGCCGCCGAAACCAAAACCCTCAAGCTTGCTTTGCCATCGTACTGTACGGTATACCAGGCGGAACTCTTGGCGATATGCCGGGCGGCGCGGATGGCCGCGGACCGCTTGGCCGGATCGGTCGGGATATACTCTGACTCGTCATCGGCACTGCTCACTGTTCAAAATCCGAAAGCCCTCCATCCCCTGGCCGTAGAGGCGCGGGGACATCTGCAGAGAGCTTTGCTCCAGGACAAACGTATAAGTTTGTTCTGGATAAAAGCCCATGCAGGACTAGAGGGGAATGAGCGTGCCGACCATCTGGCCAAGGAAGCTGCGCTGAAGTCGAAGCGCGCTTTTGACTATGACAGCTGCCCGGTTTCATTCATCAGGCGTAGCATTCGTATGCAATCGCTTGATGAATGGAACCGGCGGTATCGTAGTGGTGAAACGGCCGGAGTCACCAGGGTGTTCTTCCCTGACGCGATAGCCGCATACCGGATCATCGGTAAAATAAAGGTGGACAGATTTCTCACCCAGGTTTTGACGGGGCACGGTGGATTTTCCGAGTACTTGCACCGTTTCAAGTGTAAGGAGAGTCCATCGTGCGTCTGCGATCCTGCGTGTTCGGAGTCTGTCCTCCACATCCTTCTGGACTGCCCGGCCCATGATAGCGAGAGGCACAATCTAGAGTTTGCAATTAATCTCAAATTGGACCGTAATTCGCTTTCAGAAATACTGTGTAGAAAGGACAGGGATTTGTTCCTGAAGTATTGTATAAAATTAAGTAAGGCTGTTAACTTTAGAAATAAGACTTAAGTAAAATATGTTAAGTAATTATAGTTATATAGTTAGTTTAACATACATATTAAAATTGTTATTAAATGTAAGGAACATAGATGTAGGCTAGTTTTTAAGATCTGATTGTAATGTGCAAAACTCAAGTTTTATACGAACAATTTGTCTTTATTACTGTAGCTTAGTATTCTGTCTGTAAATATTCAAATATTAATTAATTGCCTCTTGTAAATATTGTATACATAAATGAATTTAGATTAAGATTAGTCATTAAGAAATATTGTTACTAAAAGTTATTCCTCCCCTTTAGTGTCCGCGTATAGTAGTTAGCCTTAGGTACACTTTACAGAATATTAGTGAGTACATATGAAAGAGCTGCATAAAACACTTAGATAACACAGTCTCACAACCATAACTGTGAGGTCTAGTATTAAAAAAAAAAAAAAAAAAAAAAAAAAAAAAAACTCGATGTCCACGGAGTAATTTAGGGCCGCGTGCCGGGCGATGACTGTGTATATTAGCCTCCTCCTGACCGTCCATAGACTAATTTGCACATTTCTTACTTCTTCGAGGGTGTTCTTGAGGTCCACATAAGAAGATTTGCGATTTCTCAACGCTTGACTAACTAGAAAACGATCATCCCGTGGTTCGGTACATGTCTTTCTGCCAGAACCAGGCCTTCTCTTGACGGAACCGGTCTCTTGATAGCGCTGCCAGGTCCTTTGAACTGTCGACCGACTCACATTTAGCCTCTGAGCCACGAAGCATTGACTGCAACCTTCTTCAAGCAGCGCAATAATTTTGCTCGATTTTATCACTTTATCTACCATTTTCGAGATTGCTAAACAGCAATAACAATACTTTTAAATGTCAAGGACACCAGATAATTTAATAAAAATTGACAAAAAGTTAATTAGAGTCGATATTAACTATAGGGAATTCGCGCCACAAAATGTAGTTAAAAGTTATTTTCTTTGAAAACCAGGCTCAGTCAAAAATTTGAATTTGGAATGTACTCTTCTAAACATTATGGCACTTTTATAACTGGCCAGTAACATGTTCAAATGATTAAAACCTTTTTGGTATTTTATTTTTTTCAGCCAGGAAGAAAATCTAAACCGCCCGTTTTTTTTGCAAATGAGTGTATTATTAAGCTTTTTCAATAGTGGGACAATTACAATTAGTTTGAGGGTGATGTAAATACCCATGATTATGTACTACCATTTTAAGTTTAATTATACTTTTTAATTTTAGATTGGGTGAATCAATATAATGTATTTTTTAATTCAGTTATAACCACTACAATGGCACGATTTATTTAGTCCATCGAAATCTTTCTACGTGAGTAGGATAGCCTCATTGACATCCTTAGCTGCAACAAGCATACATGTATCATCAGCATATTGGTATGTAATACCATGACTAAAAATCTTATTCAAGTCGTTGACATAGACTGTGAAATATAATTGGCCAAGCACAGAACCTTGTGCTGTACCTACAGTAGCAGTTATTGATGTGCTATAGCTATCACAAATCTTTAAACGATAAGTTGTTTTTAGGTAATTTTTACAATAGTTTAAAACAGGTCCAATTATACATGAATTTTCTAATCTGCTTATAAGCTTATTGGTGTCTAATATATCAAAGATACGAGAAAAATCAATCAACAATGCTGGCTTTGGTTTATCTACAGATTTATCTGGTCTGTGAAATCTATTAAATGTATTGTTGTATTTTTGCCGGGTCAAAAACCGAATTGGATAGACCTTAAAATATTATTGTTTTGATAGAATGTATAACGCGTTGGCGCAGTGGTCACAGCAACTGGCTAATGCGCTGACGGTCGCGGGTTCGATCCCCGCACATGACAAATATTTGTATAGGCCATACAGATATTTGTCGTGGTCTGGGCGTTTGTGCTTGTGTATTGTGTGTTTCCCGACCCCCGACACAGGATTCACATCCTACTGGGCGCCGTTGAGTGTGAGACGTTTATTTATTTATTTATTTATTATTTATTTATAAATTTGATTACATAATTATGCATTTTTCTGCTATTTTGTCTATTGAAGAAAATAAAATAATTATTGATCTATAGTTTTCGTGTAATTATGAATTGAGCTAATGTTTTTAAAATTTTATCTGAAACGCCTTTAATATATTTTATTGTAATGCCATCAAAACCAACTCCAACTTGTGGCAACTCCAATTTGTCAATACAAGAAACATTATACAACAATATTACAGTATCGTAAATTGTTATTAGTTTATTTGCCATAAAGTTAAGTTTTTACGCTTTATAAAAACTAAACAGTTAACTTTTGTAAAAATAACTACTGACCACCATTTTATTTTTCTAGTAAGATCATTATCATTTATCTCTATAATTTTTCTGAATCAATGTTAATAAATATTTCACAGTTACAGTACCCACAATATCTAGAAGTGACATTTAAAATCGAAGTACTAGTCATAAATATTATCGCGCGTAAAACCGCGGGCATATAATATACGGCGAGTTGCACGAAACCGTCGCTAACTTTCCATTAGTTAAGTTGCAATTAATCTTAAAATTAGTTGATCTTATGATTAATTTAAAGCTGTTAGAATTAATCATCCGTTAGATAGGTCTTTAATTAAACTAAATTTTTTTGTTAACTTACTCAGATGTAGGTTTCGTGCAACAGATAATCACGATTCTTGTGATTAAATTAGTTTAATAAACACTTAAATTTAAAATTTGTTTCGTGCAACTCGGCGATAGTGTCCTATTTTTGCATTTCTTTACAACAATTTATCAAATAAGGAAACAATGAACCACTCTTTCTTATCGTATAGTTCAGTAAACTTGATCTTTTCATTACAAAGTATAAATAGTTCCTAAACGATTGCGGAAATATTCTGTGACAGGATACTGACAATTTCATACCGTTTCGAATACAATAGCGCAGTAGATGACCAGTTCACGTCAAATGCTATTACGTCAACTTCTGGTTTTTAATGGTCTAATTTCAGAAATTAATTTACATATAAATTATAGTTATAAACATTTCCAACAGAATAGCAATTTTATTTATGTATTCTGTGATAAAATTGAATTCTATTACGGCACTTTTTTGTCTGCTCAGATTATTAATAATCAGTCACGGTTATTATTAGTACTGTTGGTATATATTAAACATCGCTTAATAATCGCTAGATCCGGTTTGGGGTTTAAAAACTGAAAATAACCACTCCACTTAGTTCTTGGTATTAACATTACAAAGGTCGAGCTATTCTTATCACACTGGAAATCTGAAATAAAATTTTTAGACAATGCAATGATTTTATTATCATCTGCTTCTTGCGTAATACATAATATACTCCTATCTTATGTTCCTAAAATAATGTACCTCTCAAACGCTAAAAGATTATTTAATAAGGCTGCTATGGTTTTAGTTTACCCTCCACATACACACACACACACACACACTCAAAACACAAAACAAGCTTACAAAAAATGCCAACTGATAGTCTGTTTTTCTTGGCCAAATGACAGAGAAGGGCGGCCAAGTCATGATAAAACACGGTACGGTACTTACTGTATGAAATACATATGTAATAGCAGTTTCCCGTGACGTACGATGGTATACATATACTTACATAGCTCTATCAAGCTGACATGGTCAAATCAGCAAAAATCTATATGACATACACGAGAATTTGTAGCTAATTTCTTGCTA
Organism: Euphydryas editha; assembly: GCA_036937285.1. Classification (NCBI taxonomy): domain Eukaryota; kingdom Metazoa; phylum Arthropoda; class Insecta; order Lepidoptera; family Nymphalidae; genus Euphydryas; species Euphydryas editha. Next base: position 12,346,655 of record JAUPFZ010000023.1, read on the forward strand.
GTTAGTTGCTAAAATACCGATTTTGTCGCTCGAACCGATCTCCGGAAATCGAACACCATGCCAGACATCACCCATTGCCGTGACGCACGATGTTGTACCGTATCACGGCAGAATTCAGACAGAATTTGAAAAAAAAAATTTAAACTTCGATTTCAAGTTTTAATGAATTAGCTTGTTTTTTTAATTTTTTGTGACGGAAAATTGGTGTTTATAAACTATTAAAAAAATTGTGTACCAGTGCTCGTTTTTTTCATGCTTATTTATAAAATTCTATAAGAATAAAACAAAACAATCTATAGCAATCAGCTGTGTAAATGATTATGATATTATTTATATCAAATATAAGTGACTCATGGCGGTAATAAATTGTTTTTTTGATAAACATGCGAGTAGGAAAATTACGAAATTATATTCCTTGAAAAGAACTACCAAGCCTAGATTACAGATTTTACTACGACCGTTGATTAATCATTGATCAATCATTTAATCATTGTCAATCAACTCAAAAGTATCGATGTTTATACCTACAGCACATGAGTAAATAAACCGTACAGAGGCAAAGCTTCATACAAGCGCGCTACGATAGGTACACTACTACAAGCATGAGACGCGTGTGTGCGTCGGCACAAGCGCCTCGTCATATACGAGAGAAACCGGCCTAACTTGTGCTTAAACTCAAGGGCTGCAGCAGCAACGTTGCACCGTGTTTTTTTTTTAATGATTTATTAATTTAAATAGTGTTTTAATATAATTTTATTAGTGTTTTAGTATAATTTTAATAGTATTTTAATATAATTTTAATAGTGTTTTAATATAATTTTAATGGTATTTTAATATAAAAGTGTTAATATGGTTTACTGTACAGTGTGTATGAACAATAATATAAAGAATAAAAACACATCATTTTTTTCTTATCCCAAAGACTCCACTAGGTAAGTAGTACTAACATGATTATAATTTATTATTTTTAATGTGTGGGGTAGATAGATAGCTCGTATAATTATATTTGATGTTATTGTGATATTGTGTAACCGCATCGTGCGGTTCGCCGGCCAGCCGTAGCGTCGGCAAACTCGCGTTCAAGCTCGCTTAAGCTAGAATAAGATACTCTATAGTTATCTCATTCTCTCGTAGGTTACTTTTCTGAAGTTTCACTTCTGCCGTGTGTGAATGCACATACACATTTATTTAATACTTAATGCCAAATTATTGGTGTTGATTTGAAATTTGTTGGATTGGGAAAATTGATTTGAGGTTTGAATGGACAATCGCGTTGAAAAATTTTTTAAACTTTTTTTTTTTTTTAATAATACCTCCTGACAAGTTTATCTCATTTGTAGAATTTCTTGAGCAAAAATTTCGTGAATATTTTGATCTCAACATAAATATTGTGAATGTTGGTAGTGATATACTTAAAAGTATTCAAGATTGTAAATTTGATACGCCATGTGAGTGCTTTCCATTGAATTATTTAAAAAAACTTTATGTAAGATTAAGAATTTATCATTCAATTAAAAGACACAACAAATTATTAAAAAATAAAAAAAATAAAAACAAAATATTTAGAGTAAGTAATTTATAAAACAAAAAATACGAACGAGCTTTACAGTAGTCACATATGTAATTTCTAACTCGGTATGCGTTTTGGCATTACTGTAAGTGTACCGAGAATGTTATTTTAATAAATCGATATGATATTTGACATCCCACTTTAGTAATAATAATAAATAACTAATTTGTTTTTTATTTTTATTTTTATATTTATTTAACAAAATAAAAAAATGTTTATGAAAGAATCTTTTTTTTAAAATCGCAAGATCATAAAGATCAAATTTGATAGAATAATTTTTTTAATCCCTTGAAAATGTATAAAGTTTTTGGAAAATATTTAAAAAAACAAACACAATAGAAAACACAACAAAAATAAACCTTGTCATCTTATTGAACAACTAACTATTGTTTATTAAATTTTATCCTCCTGTGCCAACCCTACTAAAATAGGTATAAATTTTGCTCGCTCCTTAGAAGCTTTCACTCTGTACGGTTTATTTACTCGTGTGCCTACAGGCTATGAGTATTCCTAAAAAAAGGACATTACGACCGCCGTACCGATGTATACACTTCCAGGCTATGCGTATTCCTAAAAAAAAAGGTCGTCGCTTCTATGTATTGATATTACTCGATAATTATCGGATGAAATTATGGAATAATTGTAGCCCCCTTTTTTTCTTAGTGCATTATGAATTTCGTGATCGGTGACATGCACAAAATATTGTGTCGCGTGCCAACAATGGCACGCGTGTCATTAGTTTGCATTTCCTGGCCTAGGGAATAGAAAATTCTGTCTTAATCCGAGAGGTATAGATAGGGTTTTCTTGAAGTCAGACCGGTACCGCTGCAATTTTAAATTGTAATGATTTGTAGTGTAATATTGTAATAGCTTTATAGACAATCAAACTAAGGAATATGTTTATGTAGCTTATGTTTAGGTAACAGCTGACTGATATACATACTTTTTTAGTACTTATATATTACACCCAGATTCGGAGCGAAGAGAGAAAGAGAAAATTAAACTCACAACCCTGAAGCGGATAGTAACAAATGCAAAATCAATTCAAACTAACAATATAAAAAATATCTTTAAGATTATTATTAATCTATATTAATTCGAAAAATTCAAGTTTGAAATTTCTAAATTCTTAAATTATTTTTTTATAGCGAACATCGCGATTGCATCGACTGGTTACTCCATGGGATGGACGGCTCCGATCAACAGTAAACTGACAGACCCAGTCAACTCTCCTCTGGGCAGACCGGCGACAACTGACGAAATAGCTTGGATGGGGTCTCTCCTAAACATCGGGGCTATATTTGGTAAGTGTCATTTTCTGACCGAATAAAAAACAAATCGATCACGATAAAAAACCGACGAATGCTACGAAATTCGCTAAAACGATAATGTATAAAAATATTCTCGTCATGAAATCTTACCTAAGGAGGCTATATTTCATATTATATTAAAGAAAGCATATTTATTTGCATATGCCAGTCATGGTCGAGACGACCGTCACGACGTCTGGTCGAGTGGTCAGGCAACGGGCACTTTAAGCAGCGGTCGCGGGTTCGAATCCCGCCAGGTGCAGATAATTTGTATGACGAATATAGATGTCTGCACCGGGTCATGGATGTGTATTTATGTATATATGTATTTATATAAATATATTAAATTTGTTTCCGTTCCTAGTACCTGTAACACAAGTTCTTACGAACTTAGCACGGGGCTAGGTTAACGTGGTGTGATTGTCGGTTAATATTTATATTTATATTTATGGTATGAAACGACGGCTAGGAATATTCCCAGGGAGGACAACCTTTTATATGAACTGACCACATTAATTTAATGAAAGATTAAGTATTACGCCTAGTGACAAATACAAATACGGTTCTGTTACTCTCCTTATTGTCGTGACTCTTGTCTTATCTACCGAACTAAAGTTGAAAGTGTAAGCAGCCTATAAAAATCAACAAAAAAAGGTTATTTGGACAGTAAACAGAGCAGACAAAGGGAAAATTTAAAGCTATTTATTTTTATAGATAACTTTTAGGGTACACTTTATGATTACTCTTTCAGGACCATTTCTTGGAGGTTTCGCAGCATCGAAGATTGGTCGGAAATGGGGTCTCATGAGTTCAGCGATTCCTTTGTTCATTGCTTGGATTATGGTTGCTGTAGCTAGCAACATGCCGATACTTTACGCGGCTAGGATCATCTGGGGTATAGCCGTCGGCATGCTCTTCACCATTTCACCCATGTACTGCGCTGAAATTGCTACGGTAATGATAATTTTTGATACTACGTGGTAGAAGAATTGAAACTAAGTGGTAGAAGTTTTTACAATTACCTAACAGCACATTAGATTTCGTTTCTTGTTTTTTTTTTATTATTTAAAAAAAAGCTTTAACAAAATGTTTTTAAGTTTAAAAGGTTTTCTTCTTTTTTTCTGATGTTGACATTTTTAAAAGACTTAGAAAAACATAATTGACATTTTTCACGACTTTAATAATGCTTATATTAAGACGACTTTAATAAGCTTTTATCTTTTATCTTTTATAAAAGTACAACAAAGTTATTTAAAAAATTATTTTAAATAATTATATAAATAACTATTACATGCATATTACATTAAAAAATGAATTCTTAATATTTTATACCATTTTAATTTACGTTGTATTAAATAAATTGGAACACTTATCTACACTACACAGATATTTAAAAATATGGGTCAGTTTTGATATAAGTTATGAATGAAGTGTTTACATATGTATAAAAAACATGGATATATAAATATAAAAATTTAATTAAAAATAAGTTACTCTAACTAAACTAATGTTTTAATTTCCTAAATTTCAGTAACTACTACATCGATAGGAAACAATAACTTTGCGCTTTCGCGTTGCTTTATTTGACAGTATAGACACAACACTACTCCTTCTTCAACTGAACTTCTTGTAAACATAATATGTTATTATATTATTACATATTGATAATATTCTTTGTGCCCCACACTTACACTCAATGACCCCAGTAGGATGAAATCCTTTGTCGGGTTCCGAAAAAACAGAACAAACAAATACGAACGTCCAGGCTACGATAATCATTAATATGACCTATAGATAACTACTCTGCATAGTTTTTCATATCTTTTTATTTCTAAGCGGGAACCAAACTTGTGATGGCTAACGCAACAGCCAGTTTGTGTAATCACTATGCTAAACCAAAGTCTTATGCCCAAATGTTGTCTGAAAAAATCCCTTCCTAGCGATGATACCGCCTCAATACAGATTTAATTCTTTAATTTTGTTTTTGTATCGTTGATTTAAAATGAAGAATTTTTATTCCAGGACGACTCCCGAGGAGCTCTCGGATCTTTCCTCCAAGCGTTCATCACGCTAGGGTTCCTGCTCGTATACGGCATTGGTCCCTTCATCTCCTACCACGTAGTGGCATACGTGGGCTTAGTATTTGTGGCCGTATTTGCTGTTGCCTTCTTCTTTATGCCCGAATCACCAACGTATTATCTGCTGAAGGGTGAGTACGATACAAATTATCTTCTAAGGAAGACCCTACTCTCCTTTCTAGTTCAAGATCGAATTTTTTATAAATAGACATATTTTAAATAATATGTTGTTGTTTTAAAATTTTTGTTACCGTATATAAGCCTGAGTAAAGATATTTTAGTAAGAGTCCATCCACTACGGACTAGCTACGTCATTGTACTACTTTGAGCCTTTACAACATTTGTTCGTTGCTTATATACAAACAGTAGTCGGTGCAGATTGGAGTATATATTATAATAATTATAATACACGTTTTAGATAAAGCTAAATATGACGTCAAATTTTTTAAAAGAGTACCGAGAGTTTTTCTCCTCCGGCTTTTTTTCCCTTTCGGCCAACACTACGGCCACTAGATTAAGTTATTTATTGTCATATTTAATAAAGCCGAGATATTAAACTTGTAATAATTTGATGTATTTATTTTAATTTTTTTTTTCATTTGTTAAGTGTATAAAATCACCTTATGGCGAAATAAATATTTTCATTTCATTTCATTTTAATTTCATTTCATTTAAACTAACCCGCCATAATACGTCACGGTGGGTTATGCTGAGCTTGTAATGAATACAAAATTTATAATAAGCTCTGCGATAGATTAAATTAACACCTGAATACTCATCAATGAACCCTCTCGACTTTTCCTATGATCTAGTGACTTTCATGAGTTAATAAATTATGTATACGTCAAAAGTAAACCTCATGAAATTCTAATAATTATATTTCAGATGACAGGGAAGGTGCTGCAGAATGTTTAGGAGTAATAAGAGGACGATCACGCAACGGAGTTGAGGCGGAACTAAACCTCATCGCCTCAGACGTGGCCGCTTCTATGGAAAGAACTGCTACGGTAAGTAGTTCTTGCGTTTCCGTTTTTTTTTTCCGGTAAGAAGAGAATAAACAAATTGATGATTGATACTTGCGTTGATGCGATGGACGGATAAATTCCATTTTTATATTTAAACTACATACTACTATAATTTTATATATTATTACTTACGTATAGTTGAATTACAGTGCACAGTAAAACTAACTTTTGTTTATGGGACATTGCATATATATATTAATAAATAAATAAGTAGACAATACACCTGATGGTAAATGGCTACCATAACCCATGAACAAGCAGATTTTGCAGACTAGGACTTTCGAGAACTAATAACCTTATTATTTTATGGTATAAATATAGATAGATAAGATTAACTGTTATCATGAACAAATGTTGTACATATAATAATTTTGTTGGAAATCCCATCCATCTTTATTCTGTCGATCAGAATATAGTTGTGTAATACCTACAGCTTATTTATAATCATTGTAAAAACCAAAAAAAAAAAAAAAAAATTCGAGTACACTTACACTTCAACGGTATTAAATGGTTAAATTGGGTAATCGCTTTAAAAGTGTAGATACTTTTTGGACTAGGTTAAAAAAGATGAAAGTTATAACGATTAGGTATCTTATTTTTATTACATAATTTTCTTTCTTAAGCGTTAAGAAAATTCACAGATAATCACAGATTTATTGATTTACCTCCAGGTCAATAACTGAATAATAATGACTTGATTTTATGATATCTATACAAAAATTTACGGCGTTTTTTTTTCTTTAATACTTTTCACCAGTTTTTTTTCTTCCAATTACATTTATATTCTGATAGCTCTAAAGCATCTCTCTAAGCATAGCTAATTTTAAAATTGTTCACCTACAGATAGGCGACGTCTTTCGAGGCAGCAACTTCAAAGCCTTCTACATTTCGTGCACGCTGGTGTTCTTCCAGCAGTTCAGTGGCATCAACGCAGTCCTATTTTACATGACAGACATCTTCAAAGCCTCAGGAACATCCCTTAACCCGGATATCGCCACCATCATCATTGGAGCTGTTCAGGTAATTGACAGTTTGTTTTTCAGTAAGCCACAGGAATTTAGGGATCACGTATATCCCATGTGTGAATCCGGGTTTTAATTATATATGTATAAAATGTCACCGAAAACGATTGAGTGGTTTTAACATAAAATTGTACAGCGATAGATAATGCCACAATTGCGAGCTCATAACATTTGTATGGATGACCAACAGGTGGTGTCATCGTTCATTACGCCTCTCGTGGTGGACAGACTCGGTAGACGTATCCTCATGCTGATATCTTCCTGCGGTACCGCTATTGGAGCTGTAAGTAATTTTGATTTATTTATTTAAAGAAAGAAAAAAAATTTAAAAAATACAATGCAATACTCACAATACTTAGTAAATTTACAAAATGTGAATAACAGATATGTATTTATGCTGTGTATATGAGCTGTGTCTTAGAGAGGAATCATGGTAATCTTAAAATGACCAGTCCAGCCTCTCTGTTGCACGTAGTGTGGCAATTTGCTTGTTAGTCAGACCTGAGCATGTTGCATTACCACGTACCACTTTTCTACATTTGCTGCATTCTTACCCAGTGCTTCTTTTAGTAATATGTTTTGAGCATTTATCGCACTTATTCATTTTGAGGGCATCTTAAAATCACTGAAATGCTGACGTATGTATTATCTTAACGAGCTACCGTTCGTGAATGCTGAATTGACTTTTCAGTTCTTTCTCTTTTTTTTAGTTACAGAATACATATTCTGTAAATGTATTTGATATTCTTAGACACATATATCATAATTATACACGTATACATCCATGATTTCCCTCATCAATTCTTCTCTTACACACACGTGAAGTTCATAGTATTGAATTTCTTCTATTAACTAATGTCTTTCGCCAGGGTCTTCTGGGCATGTTCTTCCTGCTGGATCACAACGACAGCCCGGTGGTGGAGAGCATCAGCTTCCTGCCGGTGCTGTCGCTGGTGCTTTTCATCGTGACGTATTGCTGGGGGCTGGGTCCGCTACCGTGGGCTATCATCAGTGAGCTGTTCCCAATTGAGGTGAAAGCCGTCGCCTCTCCGATCGCTACCGCTCTCTGCTGGATTTTGTCTTTCCTGGTCACTTAGTAAGTCTATTTTTTTTTTTTTTTTGAAGAAACTGTTTTTGATAACTGAATACTTTTAGTAAAACTATAAAAATTATTACGTGTTACCTAATGTTACTATGGCTAATAAAGAAACTTTTATAAATCTTAATTTTTCGAAAAGCCAGAAATAGCACTAAACTTGTTATATTTTATATTTTCCAATATCTGTATTTACGTACAGCTATTTAATTTAGCCGATATATCTACATCATTATTCTTGTACCAAGATGCCACGCTACAATAACTGATGGATGTATATATTTCAGAATATCTTCTAAAACATGAAATCTTCCTCACAATATTTCTTAAGGTACAGATGAATTATTTAAAAAAAAAAATGTAAAATCAGCGCAACTAGCCCGAACTTGATAACCGTTGTGATGGTTCGAAAGTTCCAATTGATGCAGACAGTAGCGTTTTCGGTTCCCGCTCGAAGCAGATATTTGTTATTTATTATGGATGTTTGTCTTTCTCGGTCTACCTGCTGTGAATCGGAGAGCATGTAAAGCCATTGATTCCGGTTTTATCATAAGCACATGATAACGATCGTTACTCTCCGTAGGGAAATTATCCGCCAATCCACAGTAAAATAGCGTGGCATTTTAACCTCCAGCTCCTATAGAGATAAAGACTTTCAAGTATTGGGACGTTTACAGGCTTTTTTAGCTCATTTTAATAGCCCGAATCTCTCAATTCAAATATAAGATATACATCGAAAACGGTTTCCCGCAGCTTCTTCCCATCTATTTCAAACTCGATCGGTATGCACGTTGGCTTCTTCATTTTTGGCGTCTGCTGTGTGGGCTCATTCTTCTTCTCGCTGCTGGTGCTGCCCGAGACCAAGGGCAAGAGTTTCCAGGAGATTCAGATCATGCTGGGCGGCGGGTGAGGCTCTTACTACGATATTTATATATTTTTTTTAATACTATACAGGTGACTGGTGAGTCACTATCAATATTTAAGGAGAATACTCGGTACATGATTTTCATTCGAATTATGTAAAAAAATAAGTGCTTAATATTTGACCAAATTTCCATAAATTTCAATTCAAATAAATGAAGCGGGGACGCTTTTCCAGTCATGCCGGAGGCGCGTGCACAGGTGTTGTACTGTGCGCTTTCACATCTAAAAATTTCCAAAGTTCACATCATTTACCTAGTCAACAAATTTGTTGCTTATACGAGTAAAATATCTTAGTATTTTTGCCTATCCTAAGCTAGGATTAAACTATTAAGGGGGACTGAATCATGCTTGTTTATCCTGCTACGTTGTTAACACGTGGTGGCGTTTGGACGTAGGTAAACTACCTGTTTTGTGTCGAAAGTGCAGCTAGCTGCTAGGATATCCAGACGACGCGTAAATAATTAGATAACTGTTGAGTAACTTTACTTAGAAGTTTATTAATACTTACCTATTTTTTTGCATAATTCGAATGAGAATCATGTACCGAGTATTCTCCTTAAATATTGATAGTGACTCACCATTCATTCTGTATAATTAAAAAATTTAAACAACTGTAGCTTTTTTAATAATTCTTTTACATTAGTCATAAGTCAAATATGCTATAAATTCTATTCTAAAAAAGTCAAACCTACCTGTGTTTTGTCAAAACAAAATAGTCATTACTTATAAACTTAACATGATTTTTTTCAGGCAAAAACCAGAAAAGGCTTAAAACTACATCCCAATGGATGATACTATACTAGCAAATTGATCCATCTATTTGAATACAAGAACAAATACAAACGGGACCAATTATGTATATACTTGTAAAATGACTTAAAAAGGGTAGTCCAGATACAGATTTTCAACGTTTGTTTTTTTATTTTCTTGTAAAAACTTTACGATTTCAAATAAATTAATATAATTTACATTAAAAATTAAAGGAAATAATCATACTTATTACTTAAATTACACTTAATAAAATGACATTGCCCTTTTTATTTATATAGGTAATCATTTTGATTTATAATAAAACATTATGAATTTATTTTTATATATTTACTTGCATAATTATATTTTTACTTGCTTAAGAGAAAATGTTATGATAGTAAAATTAGGTAAATATATTAAGGAATTGAAAATTGTGTAACCCCTTAAAAGTTAACGTTGCCTTTATTATTTTTTATAATATTTTTAATGTTTGTTTTATTATAGATATATTTTTAATATTTTTACTTGCTTAAGAGTTACCTTATGTACATACATGTATGTGTAGTACAATAGTAAATATAATAAGGAATTAAAAATTTACTTGTATTACATTTCAATAGAACGATGAAATGTATATTTGTTAATGAAATAAAATATATAAATATCTTTAAAAATTATATTCCATATTTTTGAAGGAAATTATTTTTATAACAGTATTTTTATAATTACCATAATTATATTCTAATGAAATGGACAATACAAGTATTATACTAGCCTAGCTAGCTATTTATAGAGAATTGAATGTTTAAAACGACTTAATACGAAGCCGATGTTTTGAGAATGACATTTTAAACTATTCCTGTTATTAGAATATAATAACAATTAGTATATTATAAGGTTCTGACAATAAGCAGAGTCGGATTTAGAGTTGTGAAGGCCCGGGGCAATAGAGGAGTGGAGGCCCCTTGATCTGAAATTGAATTGTTTTTTTTTTCTTGCAGAAAAAAATGACGACGATAAAAAAAAGGTCGTCCTACCTATTCCTATTCCTAAAAAAAAGGTCATCCCAACTCCGGACTGCTCCAACTCGGTCAGCTCTATTGTGGAAGCCCCTCTTTTGTGAATGTGGAGACCTCTCTTTTGTTATGTCCCTCTTATGTGGAGGCCCGGGGCAGTTGCGCCACTTGCTCTACCTTTAAATCCGGCCCGAAAAATAAGACAATATAATAACCAAAACCAACATACCAAAGTACAAGCAATAAGTGTGATTACCTTGTTGTGATAATATTATATAATAAATTTTGTGATAAAAATTTTGTACATATATCTTTAGATTTTATTTGTTATATTGTTTTTGAATAAAATTTTAATATTAATTTTGTGTATTTATTTTTGTACGTATAACATGGGCGAATAGTGTCTGTCGTAGCGGATACAATCCGATATAACTGATACTGTACAGCCGGTGTTATCCGATGTATGCAATATTACCCAATATATGATTTTATAGAATGCCGTCTGATGTAGTACCCACTACTATCTGATACACTTCCATCAATCTCCATGAGATAACTGACTGTATGAGCAAGAGTCATCTTGGTTTACTATCCTAAAGAAATGACCCCGGGTGGTTTCCCGGTGAGGTTCACGGTGTCCGGGCGATAGGCAGCCTACAGGCCTACTACACTGGTAGAAGTATTAAAGTCTGCGTGAGTTTCTTAAAATCGATTAAGCCATTTTGGAGGAGTTCAGTGAAGTACATACATCCAACACAATTATATCTTAATATGTTTTGGGAAATGTGTATAATTAAAATGTAATTGTATTACAATTCTTCGGATAATACCTATTCGATAAACTTATCACTCTTAGAATAATTTACGGGCTTATATAGTGGAGTGCCTGGAGCATTCAAAACCGTAAAACCTCTAAAAACCTGTAAAACCTTTCACGGACCTTATTTTTATACATTCCGATATACTTTTTATTAATATATTTTTGTCGACAACTTGAATGAGCATAAACAAATTCAGTTTGTAGGTGAGGTAACAATCCATCTTGTCGTTCGGTTGAAGCAGCTTGTAAAGAGGTTACTCTTCTACTAATTTTTATAATTTTACCTAAATTTGAATTTGTTTCGGAAGATGAACCCAGGTGTATAATAATATAATATGATAATATTACAGATTATAACAAGCCCGGACACGTAAAATTTGCTGATCGGAGTATGGCCGATATCAGCTGTCGCTCCGCTCTCCCCTCCACGTTTTTCTACCTGTTCGAGATCCCTACTGCTATTTTTATACACAGGTATCTTTGAAAAATGTTCCTATATGTCTCATCAGGTAAGATTTAACATATAAATAAAAAAAATTACTGTTTAAAGTGAAAATATATGGTCAAACATTAATTTTTCATAATAATTTGTTTAAACAATGAAACAATAGAGTGCACAAAAAAAAATTGGGTAAACATTGCAATTTATAGTTTAAAAAACAATATCCCACATCGATCATATTAATTCATTCACTATAACTCTAATCCGAGGTGAAAACCCCCAGGCGCTCCACTAATACTACTTGAGATAAAAACTATTACACATTTCAACAAAACACTATAGATACATCTATATATAATTATATATACTGCCTGTAGTAAATTATTTGAAAAATTAATTCACTGTCAGCTTTTAAATCATTTTACAAGAAATAAGGTTTTACATAGCAAACAATTCGGTTTTACTAGAGGACGCTCAACAACTGATGCTGGTGTAAAGCTTTTTATCTCGATAGTCGATGCTTGGGAGGAGTCGTGGGATGCTTTGAGTGTGTTCTGTGATTTGTCTAAGGCATTTGACTGTGTACAACATGAAACTTTAATCAGGAAACTCAGTCACTATGCATTAAAAATACCGCGCTAAAACTTCTGAGTTCTTCCCTTAGTCATAGAACTCAGAGGGTTGAAGTAAATGTTATTACGTAGTCTGGGTCTCTTGTTCAGATAGAGGTCCTACAAGGCTCGATTCTGGGCCCGTTCTTATTTTTAATATACATTAACAACCTACCGTATTTGGTTGAGAATAATTATTAGATTGTATTGTTTCCTGATAATACTTAATTATTATTTAAATTGCACAGACAAGAAACAAACTATGACGACGTAAACAATGCTCTGTATAAAGTAGTACACTTGTTTAGCATGAATAACTTACTGCTTAATAGTAAAAAAAGTAATTGTATCAAATTTACAGCACCAAATATAAGAAAAAATTATATGCAACCAGAACTCAATGCTGATAAACTGAACTTAGTTAATTCAACGGTTTTTCTTGGAACCATTTATTAAAAGCTGCAGTGCTTGTTGACAGAGCTAGATTAGTACATTTCAACTACTTACATAGTTTAATATCTTATGGCACTTTGCAATGGGGCTATGTGGTGGATATTAATACTATTTTGATTCTGCAGAAAAGGGATATATATATATATATATATATATATATATATATATATATATATATATATATATATATATATACCTGACCTTTATGTATATACCGAAAAATAGATATTTGTTTGTTAGCCGTAGTGATCATGCCTTACACAATGTAACACTTAGGAACGTCTACAAACTAACGTTTCCTAAATGCCGGCTCAGTAACAAAAGTCGTTCCTTTATTAGAATGTCTATTTTAATTTACAATAAAATACCGGTTGCGATTCAATCGCTGTCTTTACAGAAGTTTAAAAAAAACTATTAAGCTTATTTTATGTCGGAAATCTTATAAAGACTTCCATGAGTTTAGTATTAATTTTGGCAAGGCATGGAATTGAATAAAACTCAACCGGCTATCAATATTTTTCTCCTTGGCATTAAATATACTTTGTTAGCTGTTTATCTTGATCATTTCATGGTCTTACGATGTGTTTTTTTTGTATAATGAGTTCGAGTTTTAAAAAAGTACCAAGAGTTTTTTCGTCTGACTTTTTACCCTCTCGGCCAACGCTTCGGATATTATGTTATTTGTTGTAATCCTTAATAAAGCCGATGATACAATAGTAGAGTAAGTGATGTCAACCGAGAGGCTGGAGATTACCTAGCTTATTGTTAGTTAATTAAATATTTTAATTAAGTTACGGTAGCTGGATATAATTTTGTACATTACGTAAGTTTGTAATGTACTTAAAGTTAAAATACCTTTTCTAAATTGTAAATGATTCTACCGTGACGTAGTTATTTCCAAAGTAGATTTTTTTTACATTCGTTTAGTGTCTGTAATCACCTTACACCGAAATAAATATTATTATTTCATTTTAAGAAAAATTAAAAAAAAATTGTCAATTTTTACCTTACGTGCTTAACAATAATTTTTAAGATTTTAAAATTTATTAATTATGTTTTTACTAATGTTAAAACATTTTATGAAAACATTTAAACTTAAATTTATTAAAAATTAATTTCTTGTATATATTTTTCAGTTCTTTCTTTGAACAAGGATTAAATAATAAAGTAAAACAAAATCCTTAAACAAATAGTTTAAACACTGTTTACGTAAGTAATACGATATCTACATAGTCGGTCCGTCACGGTGAGAAATAAAGAACTTAGAGATAAAATTATTTTGATCCCTTATTTCTTAAATTTTTTATTTACATATTAGAAAATAGTTTTAGAGAAATAGTTCGTAGTATTGTAAGTCGTAATTCTTCAAAGTAATTTGGGATCGTTGACAACGCAAACCCTCCGGCGTTGGATGGAGTCAAAGGATTAGAGTTAGTATTGGAGATCACCTGCCCTAAGATGCGAAGAGTACTTCTCATATTGACAGACCTAAACTTCGACTGACCCGTTGGCGTAGTTTGCAGTGACCCTGTTTTCTACTCCAAGAGTGGTGGGGTCGATTCCCGGTATTATTCGGTATTATTCATATGCATATTTATTAAAAAAAATGTACCTATATCAGTCGGTTGTTACCTAAAACACAGGCGTTAAGTTGCCTACCTTAGGCACAGACGACCGTGTGTGTGTGTTAAACATATTTATTTATATTTATTTATTTGTAAAGCAGACCGATGTCCCGATCTGAAATATAGTCCTGCCCCATTGAAAATTACGAGCCTTTTAGCAACCAGTCTGGCTCTCCACGTGAACTTGGAATTGGACTTCGTTCATTACGTCAACCTCAGAATCTCAATACTCTTAATTGATTCCTCCAAGGTCCGTCACTATTTCACACCGGACCAGCTGCTAAGACTTTATACAGCTCAAGTCCGCTCCTGCATGGAGTACTGTTGCCATCTGTGGGACGGTTCCGCCCGGTATCAGCTCGAAGCCCTGGAAGCTATCGACAGGCGTGCCAGAAAACTCATTGGTGATGAGATGCTTACTTCAAGACAGCTCCAGAGCCTCGAACATCGCCGACTGGTTGCTAGTCTGTGTGTCTTCTACAGGTTACATTTCGGTGAGTGTGCACAGGAATTGCATCAATTAATTCCCCCAGCACCATTCCACCATCGGACAACTCGACGAGGGCAGGGGTTCCATCCATACGTGGTCGACATTCCTCCGGTTCGTACCTCGCGGTTCGCATCATCTTTCATTATTAGAACTGCAAAGGAATGGAATTCTCTTCCTGCGTCACTGTTTCCCGATGCGTACAACCTAGGGATTTTTAAGGCAAGAGTGAACAGGCATTATTTGAGTTTGCGTGCTTCACCTTAGACCTCATCATTGTTTACCATCAGACAAGATTGAGGTCAAACGCACTCAAATTTCCAATAAATAAATAAATAAGATTCAACTCGGCGTTATAAATAAAGCTTTGGAGACCTGCTCCAAGGAGATCTCGATTGTAACATAAGTTGTAATATCCTTTATTCCACTTTAACCCAAGAGATATTAACTCGGTTACTGCATAGCAACGAATATTGTGGCTTTGCAACGTATCATTTATATGCAGAATGAACAGGATAAGTGAAAATACTGAGCCTTGGGGTTCTCCAGCGTTAATGAACATGGTTTCTGAATATACTCCGTCGCCAGCGACATTTACGCTGCGTCCATTAATAAAACTTGTTACCCAAGTGCATAATCCCTCAAGGAGACCGTAAGCCGGTACTTCACTGAAAGAATAGTATGCCAGACCCGCTGAAATATAATCACTATATAAGCGGTTATCAGAATTTGTAGGTACTTTATAAACATTCCAATTTTTTTTAATCATTCTATAATACGTATAGTTTGATATATATTGTATACAAAACTTTTTTATGCGTTATTTATTTAAAAAATAGGAGAATTTTTTTATATAAAACTTATGAAAAACTTTTCAATTTTAATTTTTTATTTTTATTACACAAAGTACCTACGAGTACAATTATTTGTAAAAATAATTCTGAATTGAATCAGTCTACAAACATGATACTGCTTGACAATTGCCTCTTTTTAGGAAAAGAACAAACATTAGGTACATTTATACATGCCCAAAGAACACTCACTTGGCAGTCTGAGTGATTATTTTTTAAAGTAAAATGCAATTGAATACAAACGGCCTTTTATAAAAATAAAAATTGTGAATCATATGAAGTCACGTTTACAAAGTAATGTTATTAGCATAAGATTTATTTATTAATTCAATATTTAATTTTATAGTAAACTGAGAACCAGAATTAAAGCAATAAAATTTTAATTTTAAACATATAAATTTATCGTATGACGCATTGCCAACTCATCACAATCAAAGTGGTGTGTGTTTACAGATAATAGAAATATTTCTTAAGTTTTTTACAAATTAATTATAAATGAAATGAAATAAAAATATTTATTTTGCCATCAATGAAATGTTAAAAAAGTACATTTAAAATAAATACGTCATGGTAGCAAAAACACTTACAATATAGAAATAGCTAAATTTTAACATTAGGTACATGACAAGCTTAAATAATGTACCCAATATTATCCAGCTACCGCAAATTACCAACTATACCTATATACTATACTACTAGCTAACGTCTAAAAAATTTTACTAGGTAATATTTAGTGTCTCGGTGACATCACCTTGGTATAATATCATCGGCTTTATTAAATATTACAATCACAGATATTTGAAATAATATTTCTATGATTACAATAAATAACTTAATCTAATGTCCCTAGTGTTGGCCGACCTCTTTAAACTTCTCCCTCAGGGATTCTTTACATTTTATATATATAAAGGATAGCCCTTTTCTGTAGAATGAAAATAGTATTAGTATTCGTCGCTTTGCCCGATAGCAAAATACCATAGGATATTTTACTATGGAAGTAGCTGAAATACACTAATCTCGCTTTTTTTAAATCCACTTACGGATGATATCCATGACGGCCGGGTCGGCAGTCCTAGACCTATGTCGGACTCGGCACTTTGGGAGTGCAATACCGTACTAAACCCTGCGGGAGCCTTCAGCCACTTTAATTGGAGGGTACCGGATCTGCAGGCAACAGGATCCTTCCAGCGACAGGCTGGCCTCGGCGAAAAGGCCATACTTCTCCTCTATGGGGACTGTCCGGCTCACGGTTGAACAGTCCCGATGACGCCGTGTCTAGGAGAACCGGGTTCCCATCCCGGCCCGACACGGGCACAGAGACGTTACTGAAGGTGCATTAAGTAGCGCCTCCTATACACCCCCATTCGTCGCCCGCGGATGGGGACACGTCGGCGGCCTCCTTTCTCACCCGACCCTAATCTTGCTGTGTCGACATCCGTTAGTAGACGTATCCTTTTAACCACGTATGCTGCAGAACTGTTTATCATCCATGTTCCAATCGACAGATACGGGGTCCCCACTGCAACTTTGAATCAATGGTGATTACAAAAAAAACCGTTGAATTAACTAAGTTCAGTTTATCACCATTGAGTTCTGGTTGCATATCAATTTATCTTACATTAAGTGCTGAAAATTTGACACAATAATTTTTTTTTTTCTATTAAGAAGTAAGTTATCCACGCTAAACCAGTGTACTTCTTTAGAGAGAGCATTGTTTATGTCGTCATAGTTGGTTTCTTGTCTATGCAATTTAATGAATATTAATGAAGTATCATCGGCAAATAATACAATCTCATGATTATTCTCCACCAAATATGGTAGCCGGTAGGTCATTGATTTATATAAAAAATAAGAATGAATGATTTGGTAACTCATCACTGAAGCAGAAAATGAAAAGGTATCTTTCTACTAAATAACTTTATATGAATAATAATATTTTTATATAATTATTAAATGGAAGTCTAATTGTTTGTTTATTTGATAGAACTGAATATCTGATTACAGATTTGTTAGAAACTCAAAAATATCGATCGAGCTTTGACGGTCATTTCATCTTGTGTGAAAGTTTTCTCCAAAGTTGCGTTTTTTAACGAAAGCTGTACTATATCAATACATGACAAACACTGCTAAATAATTAATTACGGACTCTTACATTTTAAAGTAACTGGCATAATAATCTTTGATTTTAGAACAGTACAAGATAATTTTCTTGTCTTTACTAATAGAATATAATGTTAAAAAGTGAAAAGGTATTTGTTTTCTTGTAACCGACAAACTCTGTAACTACTACCATTACAAAAAATGCCTTGTACAATAATACGCAAGTGACACGAATAGAAAGAAGTAGGTAAAATGAAATGATTTAATTCCTACGATTACAACAAAATGTACTGATATTTTGAAAACTACAAATTCTTTGAATATCTTTAAAATGCTAGGAACTATAATTTCACATTTCATAGTAAGGTTAGAGAAATAAATGATGCAAAATTTAAAGTTGTACCTACATTTTTGTAGTGAGCAAAGAAACACAAAGGCCAAAAGTCTGATTAATTTTATTAATTTATTTAAACTTTTTTCTACACTACAAATATAAAAACAAGAGAAGTTTATAACAACAACAAAATGTGTAGTAGGTACAAATATTAACATATTAATACTTAAACACTGTACATGTATACACACATAGCATAATAAACTAATAATAATAACCAAAGTATCTCATAGAATTCATTATCATAAAAACTAACAGAAAAACAAACTTAATTTGAATCGTGCCTAATTTCAAAGTAGTGCCTCTTAACGGAGTTTTTAAACATTGGGAGTGATTTTGCTTCTTTTATATTCAACGGTAAATCATTCCATAGCTTGATTGCTGTTAAGAACACCGACGCGCCCGACAGCGCCCGACGGGGCGCGGGCGACGGAAGGAGCGGGGGGACACGATCGGCGGGGCGAACGTGAAGGGCATTCGATCTTTTTTACCCGCAACGCCGGACTGTCTTCTTTACCCACGACGCCCATTGTATATATCTTTTTTTTTGGCTTGTACCGATCTAGATACCGCGTTAATATACAGTCCATTTATTTAACTTACGTTTTATTTAACCATCATCGGGTACCCAGTTCTCCCTCACCAGCACGGCACAGGGCACTGGCCCCACCATATGGTCCATCGATCCGGATATAACCGAAGAATTGGAAAATTGAAGATTTCACGTCAGAGGTCAAGTGAAAGTCACCGCCTGGCACATCGTTCCTGTCCAAGTTGTTTCGCCGGAGTGAACATTGCTGCACTCATAGCTGACATTCCCGAGCAAGAAACAATCAGCAATCGATAGGAATACAATCTGTGTACAGATCTTGGACACGACGGAAACTTCGATCGTCAAACCGCAAACGTCAAGGATTCACGTGAGATCGTTCAATATCCTACTTTCATCCTAACCGTTATCATTTAACAATCATTATTCCATTTTCACGTCATTTCATACCATTTTAGAATTCATTCTCATTATTTCGTAGTCGTAGCATTCGTTACATAATTATAATTGGCTATAATATCATTCATCAACTTATAATATATTTAAATTAGACTAAATCATAAAAATTTTACGTACACAACGTTACGTTACATAATTTAATAAACAGCTTTTCGCAATCATTTACATCAAAATTCATTAAATAATAGCTTTATCATCATCATCCTTCATAGTAGCTTACATTCAAACTGATTTCTTGGCAAAATTATTCATTAATAATTTTCTCATTACAGGTCGGTACTTCAAAAACAAAAGTGTACGACATTGTAACAATCGTTTTTTGCGATAAAAACGCCTGATAATTTTTAAAAGCAATCGCTTTACATCATTATTGCTTTATTTTTCATACGGTTTATTATTTATTTTAGAGAATTATTTTATTTAATTATTTAATTTAGTAAATAAAAGTTTTAATTTATTTTGCTTAAGCTTTAAACTTGCTTTTTGCCAGCTTTATTTAAACAAAAAATTAATACGTGTTAACTTAAATATATATTTCTTTCAAATTTTATAAATAATTACTCATTGTTTGTAAATTGTTACAACTGAGAATATTATTTAACATTTTATTAAAAAACAAACAATGAGTGATAAGCAAATGAAACATTTGATTAAAAAACGAGCTGTAATTAAAGGAAAGCTTACTAGCTTTAGTACTTTTTTAAAATCGATAAAAAACAGTAAACAAATCAATGAATTAGAAACACAGATCGAAATTCAAGTGCGTTTAGAAAAGATTGAAAGTTTATACGATGAATTCGATGGGTTTCAGAGTGAGCTGGATGAATTGATGGATATGCCTGAGGACGAGGCTAAGGAGCGCGAGGCCTTCGAGTCCCAGTACTACTCTCTCGTGTCTGCCGGACGAGCCTTGATCCAGAATCCTAGCAAACCGTCGCTTCCTTCGCAGGACACTTTGTCTCCGGTTTGCTCTGAGGAACATTCACACAGACGTAAGGTTGTTGAACTACCTAAGATAGACTTGCCACATTTTAACGGTGATTATCAATACTGGCTTGGCTTTAGGGATACGTTTAATTCCTTAATTCATTCAGATAGCACTATTGACAATGTAAATAAATTTCATTACCTACGGGCTTGTTTGAAGGACAATGCGGCCTTGATTATATCGGGTTTAGATTTTTGCGCAGACAATTACGAGATTGCATGGAAAACTCTATGCGAACGATATGACAACAAACGTCTTCTAGAAAATCACCATTTGAATTCTTTGTTTAAGGTGGAATCCATACAAAAGGAATCTAGTGTAAATTTGCGCAATTTGATAGACACAATAAATAAAAATTTAAGAGCATTATCTAACTTAGGCCAACCTGTCCAATACTGGGATACTTTAATCATTCATATGATGGCTTCTAAGTTAGATAATGTCACAAATAGGGAATGGGAATTCTATAGGAACAACCATAAAGATCCCCCCACATTAGAAATGTTTATTAGATTTCTCTCCAACAAAGCAGATCTTTTAGAAACTTTAGATACAGCAAAAATGGACAGATATAAATCAGATGCTAGTTTTAATAAATCCAAAAGTTTTGCAATTTTACCTAGTAAATCGTTATCATGCCCCCTTTGTAAAAAGGGTCATGCACTATTTCAATGCGAATCATTTAGAATGTTACCAATTGAAATAAGAGTTCAAAGAGCAAGAGCGTTTGGAGTTTGTTTGAATTGCTTGCGTCTCGGTCATTTTGAAACCAAATGCAAGTCTTCTCATTGCAAATACTGCGCCAAAAAACATAATACCTTATTGCATTTGGACGAGTCTCCTTCACAGAACGTAGCACTTTCAGCTAATGAACTTCATTCTAACTCTCTTCAAACTTCTACTGTTCTGCTTTCCACAGCTCTGGTTAAGGTTCTCGATGCCAATGGACAACCGCATGCCGCTAGAGTCTTGCTTGACAATGGAAGCACCAATAATTTTATAACCCTGAATTTTGCTGGTAAGCTAAAACTTAATACTAATTCTACTGAAACTAAGGTGTCTGGTATTAATAATCAACCTCTCTATAGTTCACAGTCGTGCTCTCTTATATTGGAGTCTTACGTTGGTGACTATAGGGTAGGGATTGATTGCATAATTTTACCTAACATCACAACACTTATTCCTTCTACCTATGTTAATCTAAATAATATACAAATACCATCGAGTATTATTTTAGCTGATCCGTCATTCCATATTCCTTCTACAATAGATATATTAGTGGGTGCAGAAATATTTTGGAATATAATTGGAACGAATCGTATCAATTTAGGCAAGAATAAGCCTACACTCTTTGAAACTAGGTTAGGCTGGCTCGTATCTGGTTCCATCATAGATAAAAATTATGATAACAATCAAAATCCTATATGCATGTTAAGCAACAATTTAGAAGTTGACCTCACTCGTTTTTGGGAGCTTGATTCTGTTTCTTCTAAGCACAATTTTTCCCCAGAAGAACGTGCATGTGAGGAACATTTTGTAAAGACTACAAAACGCAAGGCAGACGGACGATTTGTTGTGTCGCTGCCCCTTAAGGAATCACCTACAATCTTGGGAGACTCCTATCGTTTGGCTGAGCGTAGATTTTTATCCTTAGAACGTAGATTAGAACGAGACGCTATAATGAAACAGCTTTATGTAGAATTTATGAGAGATTACCTCGCCCTTGGTCACATGACAGAATCTCAAATAAATAAAACTGTTTCTTGCTATTTACCACATCATGGTGTGTTGCGAGAGTCGAGTTCTACCACGAAGTTGCGCGTTGTTTTCGATGCATCGGCGGTAACAACATCAGGTGTCTCGCTGAATGATATTTTAAGAGTAGGGCCAACATTACAAGATGATTTATTGTCTATATTGTTGAGGTTCCGACAACACAAATATGTTGTGACTGCCGACATCGAAAAAATGTACCGTCAGACGGAAGTCTGTGAACAGCAGCGTGCAATTCAACAAATTTTATGGAGATTCCATCCCTCTCATCCTATAAAAAGTTATCAGCTCAATACTGTTACTTATGGCACATCGTCAGCGCCTTTTCTTGCCACCAGATGTTTGTATCAATTAGGGCAGGAGTCCACAGACCCAGATATAAAACGAGCAATTTGTAAAGACTTCTATGTTGATGATTTTTTGTCAGGTAATAAAACTATAGACGAAACAATATTTCTATGCCGGGAAGTAAGTAGAGTTTTAGCATCAGCTCAGTTAAATTTGCGAAAGTGGCATTCGAATGAGAATAAAATATTGCTGGCTATTTCCGGTGAGTCTGACATTTCTGGATCTGTGGATCTCAGCAACGATCATCTGTCTAAAACACTAGGATTATACTGGACGTGCTCGGCGGACACCTTGTCATTTCCAATTTCTATTCAATCAAGGGACAGTATAAACAAGCGTCTTATTTTATCAACAATTGCTCAAATATTCGACCCTCTTGGCCTTGTTACGCCTAGTATTGTAGAGGCTAAACTATTAATGCAGCGGTTGTGGATAGATAAATGTGGCTGGGATGAGTCAGTTCCTGCTTATATTGGAAAGGCTTGGTCTGACTTTGTGGTTTCATTGCCAGCACTAAAAACTTTAAGTATACCAAGATGTGTTATTTCTCAGGTACCAACTGATATACAACTGCACATATTTACAGATGCATCAGAGAAGGCGTACGGCGCATGTACATATGTGAGATGCCTGAATGTTGATGGCATTGTCATTACCCGTTTGCTTGCTTCCAAGAGTAAGGTAGCTCCATTAAAAACGGTCAGTATTCCCCGATTGGAACTTTGTAGTGTACTACTGGGAGTGAGACTAGCAATCAAAATTTTGGAATCTTTAACAATTACATTTAATAAATGCACATTATGGACAGATTCCACAATCGTTTTGTGTTGGCTCAGATCTTCTCCCAGTCTACTGAAACCATTTGTGCGTCATCGTGTATCCGAGATACAGGAAAGTTTTTCAAATTACGAATGGCGTTATATTCCTTCGAAAGATAACCCCGCAGATATAGTTTCTCGAGGTTTGCGAGCGGATATGCTTAGTAAGTCTTCTCTATGGTGGTCAGGGCCTTCTTTTCTTCAATCAGATCCAAGGGACTGGCCAATTCAGCCTAAGCAAGAAATACAATTTCCCGACTTACCAGAAACAATTAGATGCTTACATATTGTTCAGGAGAGTAACATGTTTACCGAATTAATTGCAAGGTATTCATCATTTTCAAAATTACAACTTATTGTTTCATTTGTGTTCAGATTTATAAATAATTGTCGTAGCAAGTCCAAAAGATTAAACGGCAACATAACAATTGATGAACGTGCTAATTCCACTAATTTTCTTTTAAGAATTTCGCAACAGGATTCCTTCCCAGAGGAATATCAATTACTTATAAATAAGCAGCATTTACCTCATAAAAATAGACTTTTGTCTCTTTCACCCTTTCTTGACAATAATAAACTTATAAGAGTCGGTGGTAGACTGTGTAATACTAATTATGATTTTAATGTTAAACATCCTATATTACTGTGTAGTAAGCATCCTTTATGCAAATCTCTTCTTGAAATGCTGCACATTAGATACTTACATTCGGGTCCTCAACTATTGCTAGCCACAGTAAGACACAATTATTGGGTTTTAGGAGGTACCAATTTAGCAAAACGCATAGTCCGATCATGTGTTAAGTGTTGTAGACTTAAGGGTAAAACACTTCAACCAATTATGGGTAATTTACCTCAACAACGCGCCACTCTTGAATTTCCTTTTCTTGACACGGGCGTAGATTATGCCGGGCCAGTAATGATAGCAAATCACAAGGGAAGAGGTTGTAAGCATATAAAATCTTACGTTTGTGTGTTTGTATGTTTAGCAACAAAGGCATTGCACTTGGAGCTTGTTTCGGACCTGACAAAGGAAGCTTTCGTAGCGGCTCTGAATAGATTTACGTCTCGTAGAGGTAAACCGCGAAACATTTATTCTGATAATGGAACTACATTTGTCGGTACATTCAATGAGCTATCTGCATTGCTCAAGCGGCTATCACCGGCAGACATGACTGAGGAAGGTATAAATTTTTCATTTATTCCAGCCTATGCTCCTCATTTCGGCGGTTTGTGGGAGTCGGCCGTCAAATCCATAAAGCATCATTTGCGACGTGTTTTAAGTTTAACATTTTTAGACTACGAAGAAATGAGTACTTTATTAATTCAAGTAGAGGCAATACTAAATTCCCGTCCCCTTACTCCTTTGTCAAACGATCCTTCTGATCTTTGCCCGTTAACACCAGCCCACCTTCTTATTGGACGATCTCTCTTGCCAGTACCGCAGTCTCAGATCGCCGTTACTAAAATTTCGACTCTTGCGAGATTTAATAGAATCCAACTTCTAAAACAACACTTTTGGAATCGATTTGCTAATGAATATGTCACTTTGCTTCAGCAGAAAACAAAATGGACGCAGTCCCAGCAGACGCTAAAGGAGGGGGCATTGGTTGTAATAAAAGACAAATCCAGTCAACCACTTATGTGGCTATTGGGGCGGGTTCTTCGAGTGCTTCCAGGTGGAGATGGAGTGGCAAGGGTGGCAGACATTCGGACCAAGAAAGGCGTGATCAGACGAGCATACAACATGATTTGTCCCCTGCCGATAGAAAATATTGAAGACATCTCTTCAACGCCGGGAGTGTGTTAAGAACACCGACGCGCCCGACAGCGCCCGACGGGGCGCGGGCGACGGAAGGAGCGGGGGGACACGATCGGCGGGGCGAACGTGAAGGGCATTCGATCTTTTTTACCCGCAACGCCGGACTGTCTTCTTTACCCACGACGCCCATTGTATATATCTTTTTTTTTGGCTTGTACCGATCTAGATACCGCGTTAATATACAGTCCATTTATTTAACTTACGTTTTATTTAACCATCATCGGGTACCCAGTTCTCCCTCACCAGCACGGCACAGGGCACTGGCCCCACCAATTGCCTTTTTTTTGTATCGCAGGGGAACACATTTACGGGTTGTATCCAGGACGCCCGGGTTAGTCCTAGACCGTATGTCGGACTCAGCACTTGGGGGTGCAATACCGTACTAAACCCCTGCGGGAGCCTTCCGCCGCTTTAATTGAAGGGTCCTGGATCTGCAGGCAACAGGATCCCTTCAGCGAATAGCTTGATTATCTGAACGGTGAAAGACTGACTGAAAAATCTTGTTCTATGACCAGGCAATTTAAGCATTATTCGCCTCGAAGATCTGAAAGAGGAATGGTTCCCAAGAAATTCAAAATTTTCCTTTAAATATGACAGTGCCTTTGGATCAAATAACGCACAACACAAAATAGACAAAATATGCAGGTTTCGGCGAGAACGTATTGGAAGCCTTGAGTTTAGAACAAAATTTAAAACTTCATACCTACTTTTATGACAAAATCATATTCAAAAAAAAAGGCAAACGTCGAAATTTGATTAGCCTTACTCATGTTGACTAAACGATACATTCAAAATTCCGTAGCGACAACCTCTTGGTACAAACACACAACACACACTCAAGTTAGAAGGTATAGTTTACACTCGAACCTGTTCGTGTTAGCTATGACCGAAACGATTACTTTATTACTGTCAGATATACCTAATTTATAAGAAATATCTAAATGTTCTCTTGCTAGCCTGACAATGTTATGAGAAACAGAAATAATAAATTAATACGGTGAATTAATATTTAACATTGTGTCATATCTAGATATAATATTTATAATTTTTAATTTTATATTTTTTATTTTTTTTAATTTTATCTAGATATAATATTTATAATTTTTATAATAATCAAGCAGCAACATGCTAGTTCCAAGTAAGTGGTTACAGCATTTTATAGATCCTTTACCCATGGGCGTAGCGAGGTATGGGCAGGGGGGGCAGCTGCCCCCTCTAGAAGAGCTATAAGAGCGGTTTGTCACTGATATAAACGATTTTTACACATTTTTCTTACTCTAAACAATGTCACTAATAACGATAAGTGAAACGAATAAAATAATACATCCACTACTAATGTGAGATACTCATATAATATCTTAAAAACCACGATGGAAAACAGTACAGTTTAGGATTTTCTTTATCTGCCCCCTTCTATAGAGAATCCTGGCTACGTCCTTGCCCTTACCTATATTTTTATTTATTAAAGATCGCAGCTTTTGTCCTAGCTGATTATATTGAAAAAAACCTTGATGACGCTGAACGAGTAGATCTCATATCTTGATAATTGAGTACTAAAAATATATATCAAATAGTGTTTAAGAGATAACTCTGTCACATAGCCTGAAGTATGTGTCGAATAGTATGTGATACTGTGATTTATTATGACTCTTGAAGTATGTCATGTTAATGTCGCCTTTCATGCACTGACCAGGCGTGTGCACTTCGAACACCGCGACTCTAACAATAAGCGCACAGTGAACATGAACGTTGGTCTCAAGCACCACGAACTGTAGCTTAGTACGTTCTGCTCTTAGTGTATAGCGTTTTTCGTGTGTCATGTGATCATTTGATACTGTGGCAATAGATTTCAATCTAATATATTGTGAAATAATATACATACTATATTTACACAACATATTCTATATTTTATTTCTATTATTGACTATAAGACATATTATATTACAATATTATAGGATAGTTCTCTGGTTACTTTGTATTATCTTATCAAATTCATCTACCGCCGTTATCGTTACACTACATCACACTATCAGATTGTCTAGATTGTCCTGCAATGATAGTGCATCTGCGGGGGAATACAAATACAAATATAAATTTTGAACAATCAAAACTCATTTTACATAGAAATAACGTGCAAGAAAATAAAAATATGTATAAAAGGCGGTCTTTTTGCTTAACGAGCCGATCTTTTACAGACAACCTTTAGGAAAGGACATGAAAAAGAATAAAGCGACTAGAGGTGTAAATGTGTAATTTTACAAATATATGCACATGCAGACAATCTTATATTTATACGTATTAAACTATTATTCATATTAACTATACATATAAATAATTCACAAGTAAGTAAGTATATATACACAATTCACAGAGCTGTTGAATTTTAAGTTTTTAGCAAACATGAAGAATTTAGATCCATGAAAACATTTCCTAATATCGTTGATGAAGATGCTAAAGAATAATGGACCCCAAAGTGACCCCTGAAGTACTCTGCATAGCAACAATGACAGAGCCAGCAGCAGCAGTGATAACCCAGCAATAACTACTTATGGTATATTTGACAAGTATGATCTGCACCAATTTGAAACATACTGACGATTCGATGATAATATGTAGCCTATATATTGACCCGACTTCTTAATAATATTCGTGCCAAATTTGAAGTAAATCCATGCAGTACTTTTTGAGTTTATCCCGGACATACATACAGACAAACAGACAAAAATTCTGAAAAGTATATTTTTGGCTTCGGTATCGATTGTAGATCACAACCCAAGTATTCTTTTAAAAAATATTCAATGTACAGTTTTGACTTTCCTACCATTTTATTATATGTATAGATTATTGAAATTATTTCGGAGTTAAACATCCTGTTCTAGCGGAGGCAACTCAAGTTAAAATCACCAATAATGATTATATTATCATAGGAGCTGAGTTTTTCAGTGACAAGATTTGTATTTAGAATAAAGTGCTCTAAGATATGCTGTTGTACAAGAGTAGTAATATAAGCAGCACATATGTAATGTATATGCAAGTAAGAAATCATTTAGAGACAGCTACCAAAACCTCACCCCTAATTTATAACAATAAAAATCGTAGCTTTGTAAGGTGGGGGGCTCGGTTGTTCGGTTGTTGGAGCTCGATGTTTAAGAAAACAAGTGTATAGTTACACGTCCAGTTTATTAATTATCTTAATTCACTATGTCGCCTCATTATAATGTATCTCTAAGGTAATATATGTATATTCCTAAATATATATATTTAATGCATACATCATGCATACATCGCGCTTATTATACATAACGATTACCAAATAATTCAGTATCCGATACACTTCAGTTTAACCATGTAAAAACAATTACATCAAAATTGCTTTGAACCCTTATGGATTCGTCATGTCTGTCTGTCTGTCCGTCCGTATGTCACAGGCACTTTTTTCCGAAACTATAAGAACTATACTGTTGAAACTTGGTAAGTAGATGTATTCTGTGAACCGCATTAAGATTTTCACACAAAAATAGAAAAGAAAAGACAATAAATTATGGGGGTTCCCCATACTTAGAACTGAAACTCAACTTTTTTTTTCATCAAACCCATACGTATCTATGGATAGTTCTTCAAAAATGATATTGAGGTTTCTAATAGGTATCATTTTTTATCAACTGAATAGTTTGCACGAGAGATACTTCCAAAGTGGTAACTGTAACTTCTAAAATAAGAGAATGATAAAAGTAAGAAAAATATATGATGTACATTACTATGCAAAATTCCACCGAAAATTAGTTTGAACGAGATCTAGTTAGTAGTTTGTTTTTTATAAAAAAATAAATAAATTAATAAACACTATAATTAAAACATCGATCAAAGTTACAACGAACTACAAGAACTTTTATATGATGTTACTTGCTGCTACGGAACCATTCATGGGCGAGTCTGTCTCTCTGATCAGTGAAAATGTAACGAAGGTGAATCAAATAACATAAAGTTACAATATCTGCCGATATTTAATGCTTTATCATTGACAACAGTTCTGATGTAGTGGTACGAGCAGTCGGCTTAACGCCGGCGGTCGCGGGTCCGATTCCAGTTCGGGGCAGATATTAGTATTTTTTTTAAATTCGTTTCTGATCTCGATGTATCTTTGTGGGTCTTCCCGCCCTACCTCGGAGAGTACGTAACGCCGTCGATACCCATTGTAATCATAGACATCTGATAATAATCGTTACTCGTGATAGGAAAATTATCCGACAACCCACAGTGACGCAGCATGGTGGATTGAGCGCCAACCCTTCTCCTATATAGAGAGGCCCCCAGCAGTAGGATGTTTACAGGCTGACACTTAAGTTCAGGTCAGATTAAAGGCTATTTAGAAGATTAGCAATTTTGTTAACCAATGGATATTGCATAATAATTAGTAAATATTGTGAAGTATTACAAATATCTATTTAGTGATATAATCTTTTGTTTGTGACCATGATTGATAAATTTAAAGATAAAATTATTTACGTAATTATTATTAGATAGTATAATTTATTAAATGACATAAAAATAATACATTTAGAACACGTTTTAGACGGTTTTAGAATTAAGGCTTTTAAAATTGTCAATTCATTATTATTATTATTATTTTTATTATATATTCTTTATTGTACACCATACAGAAAATGAAATAGTACAAAAAAAATTATGAGATATATCAAAAATGCACAAAAAGGCAGCCTTATCGCTCAATAGCGATTTCTTCCAGGCAACCTTAGGGTTGGAATTTAAGAAGAAATAGGTAGGTGGTGTATAATAAACATACAATAAAAATATACAGTAAACCTTAGATTAATAAGTATATATCTATATAAATATAATATATACGTAAATAATAAAATATATACATGAAGTACTATAAATATATATATATATATATAATATAATAATAGTTTATAATATAATAAATAAATATATAAATATATATATGTATATATATAAGTATATATAATATATAAATATATAAGTACAATTATGTCATATTAAGAGATAGATAATAATCTTTTACAAGTTTTTTAAATGTTGTAATACTCTGAGCCTTACGAATATGTAGGGGTAGAGCATTCCACAAAAGAATAGCCTGAACAACAAATGAGCGGTGGTAGTATTTGGTCTTATGTACAGGCATTCTAAGAGTCAAGTTTTCGGACGAACGTAGCACTTTACTGTGATCTCCAATGAATTCAAACTTGTCCTTCAGGTATAGAGGACTGGTTGGATTAAATAATACACAGTACAGAAGTGAAAGGATGTGTAGATTCCGGCGAAGACGGATAGGTAACCATTTGAGCTTAGAGCGAAATTCAGAAACGTGGTCGAATTTGCGTAACCCAAACACGAACCGGATGGCAAGGTTTTGAAGCCGCTCAAGTTTATTAAGTTGATCTTCAGTTAGGTTAGTATAGCTTGCGTCAGCGTAGTCAAGGACGGACAGAAGGAGAGATTGTGCTAACATAGTTTTAGTTGAAATGGGTAGAAAAGATTGCAAACGCCTCAACGAGCTTATAGCCGCAAATGTCTTTTTACTTAATTCCTTTATATGATTGGTCCATGATAAGTTCGGGTCTAAGTAAATGCCTAGATTCCTTACAGAGGTACAGTAAGGTATTACAAAAGTACTATACGCAACAGAAGGAAGATTTTTCCAGTCAATTCTCGATATCATACTATTGCTACCGATGACAATGGCTTGCGACTTACAAGGATTAATTTTGAGTCCAAAGGATTTACTCCATTGATATATTGTTTCTAAGTCATTGTTAGTGGTTATAACAGCAGAAGAAAGATTATCGAGACTTGACTGAGTATAAATTTGCAAATCGTCTGCATACATATGGTAGAGAGAAGTTATTTTTTTGGATATAGAATTTATGAAAATGGCAAACAATAAAGGAGACAGCACGCCACCCTGAGGTACGCCAGCTCGGACTTCACACCAAGAAGAGAACGAGTCGTCGATTTTTATTCTCTGTTGGCGCTCTCCGAGATAGCTTTGAAACCAACCCAGCACGGATGGAGATATGTTAAAAGTACGTAAGAGACCTAGCAATATTTCATGATCGACAACATTAAAAGCATTGCTAAAGTCAAGCAGAGTAAGAACTGTAAGTTGTTTGTTGTCCATACCCCATCGAATGTCATCAGTGACTTTAACCAATGCAGTGACCGTACTATGACCAGGACGAAAACCGGATTGAAAGGAATTTAGAAGAGAATGTTTAATAAGGAAGGAATTTATTTGATTATAGACTAGTTTTTCAAGGACTTTTGAAAGAAATGGAAGAATGGAAATAGGACGATAATCAGAAAAATTTGATGGATTCGATTTTTTTGGGATAGGGGTTATTTGTGCACTTTTCCAAGCTTTAGGAAACTGACTAGAAAAAATGGATTCATTGAAGATATGGGTTAATACAGGTAAAAGGATATCAAGAATAGGTAAGATCATATTACGACCGACGCCATCAGTACCAATTGCACTCGATGAGATCGAAACTATGTTACTTTTAACATCACATTCCGTAAACGGGGAGAAATTAAACGGTTGGAAATCAGGAGTTGATATTGATGAAAGAGATTTTAAAGTGAGTTTTTTTTCAGCATCTTCAATTAGACTAGAAGACGAAAAGTGTTTATTTAGAAGTTCGATATCGATGTTATTAGAAGAAGAATTATTAGACGATTTGCCAACTCCAAGTGATTCGAGAAATTTCCAAACTTTAGATGAGTCGCCGTTTTCGACCGATGAATAAATATGGCGTCGTTGTGCATCTCTACACAATGTATTGCAGCGGTTACGAATCTTATAATACTTTTCCCTATTAGCCTCTGTATTTTTCGACTTAAAGTTGCTTTTGGCTCGATGTTTTTTTTCTATTAATAATTTTAACTCTTCAGTCAGCCAGGGAGCAGGCAAGTGCTTTATTCTAATTGGTTTGACAGGTGCATGAACGTCGTATAGCCGAGTGATTAACGAATTAAACATTTCAATTTTATCATTAATTGAGGAGATTTCGGTTATAGCTGACCAATTAATAGACTGGGCATCCTCTCGAAGGCGTTTGAGATTCATTCCTCTAAAACTACGCCGCAGAAGTGTCCTTGATTTAGCTTTAGGGGGACGTAGTTTGTAAGAGAGATAAATCAAATCGTGATAAGAAAATGCATCTGCAGCACACTGGCCATGCTTTAAAACAGACGTAGGAGTAGTTACCATCATAAGGTCGAGAAGAGAGGGGGTACAACCAGGTAAGTTGTGCGTGGCAGCTAAGGGTAAAATATGTAAGTTAAAAGCCTCTGCTATCGACTTCAGCCTCTTGCAGCGAGAATCATTTTTTAATAAACAAGTGTTGAAGTCACCCATTAGAATACTATGGTTGTAGATTGGAATAAACTTGTCTAAAAGGTTTTCAAAAGAAGAGAAGTAGTCAATGTGAAGAGAAGGGCTGTAAAAAGCACCTAAAAGAATTTTGGAGTGGGACAGTGTGACTTCAATTAAAAGGTGTTCGATCGTATCGGCAGAAGTTGTCTGCGGTGAAGTGCTAATTATGTTGAAAGGAATGTATGATCTTAAATAAATAGCTACTCCGCCGCCCCCCCTACCAACACGATCATTGCGAATGAGTTTAAAGCCCGGCAATGAATAAGAGGTTGAAGGTAGTGAGGGTTTAAGCCAGGATTCAGACACTAAGATAGCATGTATGTTACGAGATTCGAAAGACGCAAGCATATCTGAATAATGAGGCGGAATACTTTGGGCATTTATGTGAATTATATTAAAATTTTTCAGTGAGTCTGAGAAGTAAGAATTTAAAGTTACATTAAGTGGAGTGAAAGATGTACTGTGAAAACTTTCCTCAGTGGAGTCACTTGACGAAAAAGACATAAATTCATCGCTTGATGTATTGTAGTTGTTTATAAATGACATATTATACTATACATAGATATCAGATATAAATACTAAATTATATAAATACGAATCTTAATAATAAATAATACTAAAGTTATAATAAAATATACCAACCCGCCAGCAGCATTGGAAGTAATTGGTTAACAATTGATACAACAAGAACAAAAAAAAAAAACAATAAATAAATAGATAACAGAATAAAAGGATCAAAAATATTAACAATAAAACACCTAGCAAAAGATAATACAGTATGACCTCCAACACGGCAACATACAGAAAGTGAAAACAAATATTCAAATAAAAAAAAAAAACACTGTTGTGAAAATAATGATATTGTAACTAAAAATAACTATATACACGAGCTCATAATATACATATAAGCATCTATAAACAATGTTGTAAATAATAACGAAAAGTTCTTAAAACAATATTAAAGCAAAAAAAAAAAAAGAAGTATTAAAAAAAAATAATAAACTGTTCTCTTATACTTACGCGAATTTTTAAATTTTAAAATAATAATAATCCAAAAAAAAAAAAACTTTACAAAAGTAAACAATAATTTTTTGTATATTTATATAAAAGACGCTTAAAGTTTAATTAAAAAGTAAAAAAAAAATTCACACGTCTCGATCATTTATATACAAAATAATATACTTTCACTATTAAATGCTTCAAATATACACTTTAAATTTACTTACTGGTAAAAAGTAATTTTGGGATTATAGATTTAACATCTATACAAATAATAAATCTGTTAAAACCTCCGTTTTATTAATACACTATATATCATCAAGAATAAATTTTAATAGCGCGTTTGTTTTTGAATCAGCGCCATCTCTTATCGTTTTTTGTTCGTTCACGTATCACGTAAAAAGTACAAAACCAATGTAAATAACTTTAATACATAAAAATTAAACATAATTCACAGTATAATTTAGTTTTTGTTTCATTGTAATTAAATTTAAAAATAAATATTTAAGAAAATAGAAATAGGTACCAACGCTGCCAACGCCATCTGGTCTAAGGAATCTTAAAAACTCACAAAACTTATTTTTGAGTTATTATTTTGTTAAACTTAAAAGTTTAATAAATATGTCGGATAGGAATAGAAATCGTTTTAATATTTTAGATAAACATCATTTTCAATTAATATAGGTACTATTATGTTAAATGTCACTAAATATAAAAACTATATTATTACCATTATACGATAGATGGCGCATGTAGGTGATAAAAAATATAAATTTATAATTTTTAAAATTTTAGTTAAATACCCGTGCGAAGCCGGGGCGGGCCGCTAGTATATACATATATATACCTACATGGGTTATTCTATGTTAAATAAGATATCAATTGATGATCGCTCGCTAATTGTTAAATAATTTTCAATTATGTTGCAATAATTCTATTAATATTATAGATTATTGATATAAACTTGGAAATGCAGGTTGAAAATCTGTACGTCATTAATCATTATCATATGCCTGTCTGTATTGTCAGAGATTTTATTTTGGAAATATTTATTGGAATTTATTGGATAATACACATCGATCTATAAAGGGTTTTTTTATAAATCAATGATAATACAACAAAAACGCAAGCGTTTTCAAACATCTGTCAAACTCTTATTGTATTTAAAATATTAAATAATCTAAAACAATGAAATAACGTTAGGAATGCAATCATCATATATTTTTAAAGAAAGTATAAATCCATTTAGTATTATCGATGTATCAACCATCCTCCGTTCGATATTGCCATACTTTTGGATAGCGAATTAAAGTTACCATATAAAATACTGTAAAGACTTTTGTAAGGCAAATTATTTAATTGACTCACAAATTCTTAGAAGGATTAAACTGGGAGGAATTGTTTGGCGGAATTAACAAAGTCAATAAATGTTGGAGATCATATACTATAACTTACGTTTAGCTATAATAGGTAAGATTTGTGGCATTATGTAAGCAAAAACATCAATCATGGTTTAATCGTAAGCTGATAAAGGAGTAACATTTAAAAAAAAATCGAAAAACCTACAATCTCGTATATATCTAACTAAATGGCATTGAAATAAAATTACTTCGAAAACGTTGTTCCAGGCTAGTGACGGATTGCTACCAATATTATATTGCAAAAATTAAAGGAGATTTTTTTAAAAAAAGTGATTAAGCTTTTTTATAGCTTAATCACTTTAACGGCGAGTTGCACGAAACCGTCGCTAATTTTCCGTTAGTTAAGTTGCAATTAATCTTAAAATTAGTTGATCTCATGATTAATTTAAAGCTGTTGGAATTAATCATCCGTTAGATAGATCTTTAATTAAACTAAATTTTTTTGTTAACTTAA
This sequence comes from Euphydryas editha, assembly GCA_036937285.1. Lineage (NCBI taxonomy): Eukaryota > Metazoa > Arthropoda > Insecta > Lepidoptera > Nymphalidae > Euphydryas > Euphydryas editha. The sequence continues at coordinate 12,382,278 of JAUPFZ010000023.1, forward strand.
TCAGATGTACGTTTTGTGCAACAGGTAATCACGATTCTTGTGATTAAATTAGTTTAATAAACACTTAAATTTTAAATTTGTTTCGTGCAACTCGGCGTAAGTGAGTCAGAGTCTGAGATAGAGTCAGAATCTGTTATTGACTAGGCGTTCGAGTACGTTGGACAGAACGGGAAGTCCGGAAATAGGTCTTGTGAGTCACAGAGAAACTCAAAATGTTCTTTTAAATAGAAACATAATAAGGAATTATGTAATACAACAGAGATTATTCCCTCTAGCGTTATACTGAATAGTAACACACAATTAGCTCATAATTGCCCTATAAATATTGTTAAATCAAATAAAATCAATAATATCAACCTGGTACATCAAAATATTTGTTGTTTAACACAGGGCAAAGAATTAGAGATGGAACTATTCATGAATTCAGAACAAATTGATATTTTATGTATTACAGAGCACTGGCGTAAGGGAACTGAACTCATCTTTAGTTTCAGCAACCACCGGGTTGGTAGTTCATTCTGCAGAGTCAACACAATACATGGGGGGTCGTTAATCTTATTAAAAAATAATATAAAATGTAAAGAACGGAAAGATATTGTGTCCCTCTCTGTAGAATGCACAATAGAGATGTCTTGTGTAGAACTTGAGCAATTCATAATAGTGTGCGTATACAGGCCTGGTTCCTCTGATTATTTTAAATTTGAGGAAGTTCTTGATCAAGCCTTAAGCAAATTGTCAAAATCTAATAAACATTTGATTGTATGTGGCGATTTCAACGTCGATATTCTTATTAATTGTTCACAGAATTACAACATCCTAAATTTATTTAAATCATATAACTTGTTTAACTTATTTTTGGAGCCAACTAGATATTGCAATACAATCTCAACATGTTTAGATAATATATATTGTAACATTAATCCTGATAGTAAGATAATATTCAATAAATTAGATTCAGACCATTGTGGTCAACTAGCAAGTTTTAGTGTAGAAAAAAAAAGGGTCAAGAAACGAAAAATAGTATGTAGGCCAATGACAGCAAGTCGCCTGAATTGTATGAGAGTTAATTTGTGTAATAAGCTTCCTTTCTTGAGTAATGACATGGACCCCAATTTAATGTATAAAATATTTTTTGAGACATTTTTAAATGAATTTAACTCCATATATAAATCCAAGGAGATTACAGTTTGTGACGCCCCAATATTTAGTGAGTGGGCTACTGTAGGTATATATAAGAGTAGACAGAGATTGTATGAGTTGTACGCAGAAAGACAGTTTAACACAACGGAAAAATTTCAAAATTATGTTAAATTATACTCAAAAACATTCAAAGTAGTCTGTCAAATTGCAAAGAAGAAATATATTAGTGATAAAATATTAAATAGTGTCGACAAAGTGAAATCTACTTGGAAAATTATAAATGCGGAAACGGGTAAATTAAAAAGTAATGAGAGCAACTATAAAATTAATATTAATGGCAAAATCATTACTGAAGACCTAGAAATTGCCAACGAATTTGAAAAATTCTTCACTCGCATACCGGTAGAATTAACTAAAACCCTGAACTCATCTACTCCCATTGCAGAATCATTGTTGAAATCTAACGTACCTATGTGTAATGTAGAATTTAAATTTAGTCATGTGAATAAGTATTGTATTTTAAAGGCTTTTAAATTGTTAAATATAAAAAGAACACCAGATATCTGGAGCGTTTCTGTACATCTTATAAATTCCCTAATTGAAATAGTTGCTCCAGAATTGGCTTTAATTTTTAATAATTGTATTGATAGTGGTGTGTTTCCTGACTTGATGAAATTTAGCAAGTTAATGCCTTTATTTAAATCTGGAAGTACCGCAGATCCTTTTAACTTTCGTCCAATATCGGTACTTCCCACTTTCAGTAAAATCTTTGAAAAAATTATCCTAAATCAACTTCAAAAACATTTTGAAAGTAATGAACTCTTACACAATAAACAATTTGTTTTTACTCGCGGCCGGTCTACTACTGATGCTGGAATTAAACTTTTAGAGACTATTTATGAGGCCTGGGATCAGTCACACGATGCCTATGGTGTATTCTGTGACCTTTCTAAGGCATTTGATTGTGTCCAGCATCAGACATTAATCAGGAAACTACATCATTATGGAATCCGGGGTACCGCTCTCGATTTTGTCACTTCTTATTTGAGTGGCAGGACCCAAAGCGTGGTGATCAACGACAAGCGGTCCCCCGGCTCTCTTGTAACAATGGGAGTACCTCAAGGTTCAATTTTAGGTCCCTTTCTATTTCTGGTATATATTAATGACCTCCCTCACCTTGTTAGAGATGATCATGAGATAGTCTTGTTTGCAGATGATACATCTTTACTATTGAAGGTTAAACGTGGACAAAATTCACTCGACGATGTAAACAGGGCTCTCTCTAAGGTTATCCACTGGTTTAATGTAAATAATCTACTATTAAATGAATCCAAAACAAAATGTGTGAGATTCACTATACCGAATGTTAAGTTGGCTACAACCAGTATCAGGATTAGGGATAAGGAAATAGAATTGGTCGATCAGGCTGTCTTTCTGGGTATAACCTTAGATTCAAAATTACAGTGGGGTCCTCATATTGGGAAGTTATCTGGCAGACTCAGCTCCGCAGCTTACGCAGTAAAAAAAATACGCCAGTTGACGGATATCAAAACCGCGCGATTAGTATATTTCAGCTATTTCCACAGCATCATGACTTATGGTTTACTGCTGTGGGGAAACGCTGCTGATATTCAATGTATATTTATTTTGCAAAAGAGAGCTGTCAGAGCTATCTACGGTATGGGCACCCATGAGTCTTTACGAAATAAATTTAAGGAAATAAAAATACTAACTGTTTATTCTCAATATATTTTTGAAAATTTATTATACACACATAAAACCAAAAAAAAATTTGTCAAGAACTGTGATAGACATAATATAAATTTAAGAAATAAAAATAAATTGGCAATTCCTAATTTTAGGCTCCACAAAATAAGTAACTCTTTTGTAGGTAACTGTATACGCATGTACAATACACTGCCTGGTAATGTGCAAGACTTGTCCCTAAATAAATTTAAACACTTCATTAAATCCAAATTATGTAGTAAGGCATATTATAGCATTAAAATTTTTTTAAATGACAAGGCTGCTTGGCAGTGACATGATTTGCTCGTTCTTTGTGAATAATTTTTTTATATTGTATGCAGGGTTGGCATTGTTTTAAACAATTGTTTAAAACAAGTGTTTTAAACAGTGTTTAAAACATGTTTTAAAACAATTTTGTTTTAAACGTGTTTTAAACACTCATAAAAAACACTAATGTTTTTTATCTTTTTTTACGTGTAGTGACTAATAGAATGCATCCAAATTTTTTGGTAGATGTTATCTATAAAGCTGCTAACTCTCATTTTTCTATTACTGGCCTTACATTCCCAAAACACAGAAAAAAGGGGTGGCTCATGTATATGGACGGATGAGATTTGAGTGTGTGCGACGTGCGTGTGCGTGTGGGTTAGCAAGTAGAGGTGTCAGGTGATTGTTTGTTAGACGTTTCTTGTTGGAATTACGTTAGAAATTGTTTTTGACTAGGATATTGTATATAGCTTACTAAGGTTGTATGATAAACAATTATGGATGGTGTGAATAGATATAAACATTTTATTGACAGGTACCTATAATACCTATAAGTAGAAGGATTATCATTTTGATAATATCTTAAAAAGCACCCCACGCTTTTTTAGGGTTCCGTGCCCAATTGGCAAAAACGAAACACTTATGGATTCGTCATATCTGTATCTGTCTGTCCGTCCGTATGTCACAGCTACTTTTTTCAGAAACTATAAGAACTATACTGTCGAAACTTGGTAAGTAGATTTATTCTGTGAACCGAATTAAAATTTTCACACAAAAAAAAACAATACATTTTGGGGGTTCCAAATACTTAGAACTGAAACTCAAAATTTTTTTTCATCAAACTCATATGTGTTGGATATCTATGGATAGGTCTTCAAATATGATATTGAGGTTTCTATCATTTTTTTCTAAACTGAATAGTTTGCGCGAGAGACACTTCCAAAAGGGTTAAAATGTGTCCCCCCTGTAACTTCTAAAATAAGAGAATGATAAAACTGAAAAAACATATATGATATACATTACAAACCCATATGTGTTGGGTATCTATGGATAGGTCTTCAAAAATGATATTGAGGTTTCTATCATTTTTTTTCTAAACTGAATAGTTTGCGCGAGAGACACTTCCAAAGTGGTAAAATGTGTGTCCCAGTAACTTCTAAAACAAGAGAATGATAAAACTAAAAAAATATATATGATGTACATTACAAACCTATATGTGTTGGGTATCTATGGATAGGTCTTCTAAAATGATATTGAGTTTTCTATCATTTTTTTCTAAACTGAATAGTTTGCGCGAGAGACACTTCCAAAGTGGTAAAATGTGTCCCCTCCCCTGTAACTTCGAAAATAAGAATGATGAAACTAAAAAAAATATATGATGTACATTACCATGCAAACTTCCACCGAAAATCTAGTAAATATTTTTTTTATTTATAAAAAATATACTATTATTCAAACATCGATCAAAGTTACAACGAACTACAAGAACTTTTATATGATGTTACTTGCTGCTACGGAACCCTTCATGGGCGAGTCCGACTCGCACTTGTTTAATTTTTTTACAATAATATACATTTTTTTCTTATGTACACTATAATTATTTAAAATTTATTTTTGATTAGTTTGATTTTTTTATAAAAGTATGTTTTTTAGTTTTTTTTATAACTACAGTAGAACCTCTATAAGTCGAACATCAAGGGAGACGCCAAAAAATTCGAGTTCAAGAGTTTTCGACTTATAGAGAATTTCGACTTAGGCGGATTTTGATTCGACATAAGGAGGTTGAGATTAATTCTTATAACTTTTGAGTTAGAGAGGTAAATAAATAAAACATTCAAGTTGCAAAGGTGACACACATATTTTTATTTATTATAAATCAATATTATTTCAAAACATATTTAAAATAAAATAAAATAGCATTAAAAAAACACTAATTTTTGCTTATCGACTTATCTATATAACTTATCGAGGTTCGACTTAACGAGGTTGTACTATTTATTTTTTATTTTTTAGTTGAATTTTCTATAAAAGCTTTTTTTTAGTTTTTTTTTTACTATATATTTTTTATTTTATTCAGGTCATAACTTATCCGCGAAATAAGTTATTTGGGCTCCTTCTGTTTTCTCGGTTGAAATAGCTGGTTTCCAGATTAGTCAGTAACTTATACGAGAAATTGGTGATCGAGTAATGAATAACAAATCGCTAATCCTGAAGATTCTAGTAAGGATAACAGGGCTAACTATTTAAATTATTACATTGTCATCAGTCCCGAAGTCGGTAACTTATCCGAGAAATAGGTGATCGAGTAATGAAAAACAAATCACTAATCCTGAATATCCTGATAAGGATAACAGGACTATTTAAATTATTGAATTGTCATCGATCCTTCGATAAGTCTACTAAGTTCATATGAAATCTGAACGTTTTAAGTAGGTCAAAATGACGTCTAAAGGAGTCGGTTACAAACATACAAACAAACAAACAAACAGGTGAAGCTAATAAAAATCGTGTAATAAAAAAGATTCGCTTTGGCGGCATTTTAGTGATTTTAATGCTGGAGGTGGTGGTGCAAATGGTACAGTAGGTATAGAACTTTGTATAGGAGATCGAAAAAGAAACTTCATTTACGAGGGTATGTTTCTTGGGTACAGTTGTTCAGTATGACCAGGACATCATTCGTTAAAATATCATCGATTGTCCCAGACTTAACCAGTATATTAGAGTAGAAGTAATATGGCTGTTTTACTAATAAGATATACATACATTCTTATTAATTAATTTAAAACAATGTTTTAAACATGTTTAAAACGTGTTTTAAACAGTTGCATAAAAAACAAAATATTTTTTTGTTTAAAACATGTTTTTTTTAATATTTTGTTTTAAACATGATGTTTTGTTCTTTTTTAAGAAAACTGTTTTTTTTTCCAACCCTGATTGTATGTACAAAATATGATATGGTAAAAAGAGTACCGAGAGTTTTTTTTCCTCCGGCTTTTTTTCTCTCGGCCTACACTAGGAACATTATTATATTATTGTAATATTTAGTAAAGCCGATGATGAAATTGTAGATGTCTACCGAGACATTTTTTTTTTTTTTTGACGTTCGTTGAGTGTGTGTAATCAATCACCTAATAACGAATAAAATATTTTGATTTGATTTGGAAGCAAAAGTAGGTATATGAGTATTCCTGCGCAGATGTATAGGAAGCCACTTGAGCTTGTTACGAAATTCGGAGATATAGACGAAGTCCAAATATAAAACAAATACATTAGATTTTGAAGACTCAAGTTTATTCAGTTTTTTATTCAGTAAGAAGTTATTGGGCAAGAGCAATTTTAGGAAAAATTGGAATAAAATTACGTAATCTCCTTAAATAGCCCATAGCAGCAATTTTTTTTTTTTTTTTTTTGCTTAATTCACATATCTGTGGATCCCAGGACATCGATTTGCCAATTATAACGCCTAAATTATTAACTTTTTTACTATAAGGAATATAAGACTTCTTACATAGTAAGAAGTTACTTTTATTAAATTTGACCCTGTTTGGTATTTATATACGCGAAATAAGATGTTGGCTTCCGATAATTATAGTCTGAGATTTAGATGGATTTACTTTCAGACCATAACACTTGCTCCAATTGTTAATACGTTCGATCTTGATTTAAAGCGTATCTCGTGTTTGGTAGATCCGTTAAACTTGTATGCAAGTAAATTTGGAGATTTTCAGCATACAGGTCGTAGGGAGAAGAAATATGATTATTATTTTATTTATATTAGTTTTAATGAAGATTGAAAAAAAGAAGTAGTGACATCACGACACTTTGCAGTACACCAGCATTAATCTTAGACCAATCAGAAGTATACGTTGCTGGCGACCATGCAAGTAAGAATGAAACCAGTCAATCACAATAGGAGATATTTTAACTTACCTTTCGCTTGTCTTTTGCCATACGTAAATCATCAGTTATTTTAACTAACGTAGTAGTCGTACTATAGCCTGAGCGGAAACTGGATTGAAATGGGGTTAAGAGATGTATCTGCAGAGGAAAAGGTTTAATTGTTTATATGTAAGACGCTCGAGAACTTTAGATAGGAACTAAGGTTTATGGAATAAAGAAAGATAGAAATAAGATTTTTTGCCAATGGGATGATTATAGTATCTTCTCAGCAAAATGGAAATATGCCGCTTCGAATAGATAAAAATTAAAATAAAATTTGTAATAGGAACTAAATATTCTATAATAGGTATTATCATTTTGCGACTAATGCAATCAGAAGCAACACTATTGGATAATATATCACTACGAGTAAATTGACAAAATTAAAAAGAAAAAGGAGTAGCAGGAGTTGTAGAAGCTGAAATTTGGGAAATTGTATTTAATTTTATTGGTTTACAAAATGTAATAGAAGATGAAAAATTCTGACTAAGCAAATTCAAATTGAAGTTTTGGGAATAAATGAAGTTCCAAATTCGAGCAGAGTCATTTTACTGAATAACAAATGTATAAATATGGCGTCAATGTTTATCTCTAAATAGCCTGTTACAACCATTTCGAATTTTCCTGTACTTCTCATGATTTTTGTAATTGGGATCGAGCCTAATTTTACTTTTGCAATATTAATATTTATTTATTTTTGTAAGTTTTTTACTTCATCAGTTAACCAGCTGCTTGAACTATAGAAGTAAAACTTTTGGCTCCATAGTCATTTTAAAAAAGTTATCAAGATATAATAAATGAGTTAGGAAGATTATTAGTTACTTAATTAATATCAGTCGGCTGTTACCTACAACACAGGCATTAACTTACCTAACCTACCTTAGGGACAGACGACCGATACGATAAGTAAGAATTGAATGTTTTTTATTTTTATTATTGTTACGTTGTTTTTTGTTTTAAGTATTCATGTTTAGCTAATATCTTATTTTTATATTGTATGTTAATTTTTTTCTGTATTTTTTTTCCTTTTACTATATCTAATGAATTGGGTTATGCCTGTAATATTAGATGTAAGTAAGAAATAAATAAATAAATTTAATTTAATTTAATCATTTAATAAAATAAGCTAAATAGTTATTAAGTCTAGTCTAATAAAATATATAAACTATTAAATCTAAATATTATTTATTTGTATTTTTAATCTATTACAGTATTTGCCTAAATATCCAGTAGCTCATTGACGGATACTATCTATAAATGAATAATTTATTGATACGCAAAAAAAATATTGTTTCAACATAATTACTTTTTAGCAAAAAAAAATCTAACTGGACGTGATTGTCATGAAACCGCATGAAAACTGTTATTTATAAACCTTAAATTTTACAAAGGTTTTATATTTTAATACCCACCTCATTAGATTCGCGTTCACATGATTACCCAAATTTCCTAGCCTTCCAGGGATTCCTTCTAACTTGGATCATGTAATTGTTTTCTTGATCTGTCTAAGGCATTTGACCTCGTGTCCTATAAAATTCTATAGCAGAAGCTTAAAACAGAAAATAGCTTAAGACCTGAATTAATATGGTACTGGTATGGTGTCCAGATTAACATGGTAAGATGGGGTGACGCACCTAGATAGTAATCCGGAATGTGGAGTGAGACAATGGGGACTGACGTCACCCAGACTGTTCAATCTTTATATTAACCGGCTGATAGACAGGCTTAGCACAACAGGTGTCGGTTTCTCGATATATAGCGTCACAATGAATAATTTTAGTAACGCGGACGACATGGTTCTGTTGAGCCTCTCAGTCAGTTGTCTTAGAAGGCTAATAAAAATTTATGAGGGATATGCTGTCTCGCTGAACTCCAATCTTGGTTATAATAAATAATAATAGCCTTTATGGAAACAATCTTACATATTTTTTTAACAATAAATTTTTTATATGTACTTTATAGCTTTCTAGCATAGGCCTCCCCTAGAGCTTGCCACAGTGTTCGATTATGTGCTTTTTGTCTCCAAACAGATCCTGCTATAATTTTAAAATTTTAAAGTCATCTTCCCACCTTCGACATTCCTCCGTCTCCTTTTTCTTCTTTTGAACTATCCAAGATAACCAATCTTAGTTATTCTCTCATCATTTGACCTTTAAACATAATAATATTTCTAAATCTAAATTCCTAAACTACTCAATTCATTCTACATCACAGTCTACTACTCCAATAAATATTAAAATACATTCTTGCTTAAACACACTAAGCCCATATAATATCTATAATATCTCGGCATTATTTTGGACCAAAACTTAAACTTTAAGAAACAAATTTAATAACTAACTAGTTGGATTCGAAAGATATTATTTATCTTTAAATCTTACGAATTATAGCCAGTACTTTCGTAATTCGTCAGGTATATTGCTTTGTGTCAGTCAGCCATTGTACCTATATTACATTAGTTGCTGGGTCGGTGCTGTAAAAAACGCTCAAACCTTTTGATGTTGCCCAAAATGCCATGCTAAAGGTGTATTTCAGCCCATCCTCTACCTCACTGAAGCATTACATAAAAGTTCCTCAGTGTCAGATTTTTTATTTTATTTTACACATTATCCGATATCAACATAGAATAGCTTCTTATGCTCCTATCTCTAACAGGCGTAAAAACAGACTTTTTAATTTAATAAAACCTAAACATACTTTTACCAAAAAGTTTCGTTACTATTTATAGCACATTGAATGCCGAGATAACGATATTTAAGTTGACGCAAACTAAGTGCAAACAAATGGAATTTCATACTTACTTAATTAAACCTATGATGATACCGAAGAATTATTAAAAACTCTAACTAAATTATTTATTTATTTTATTTTATCATGTAAGGTCACCGATTTTTATTTATATATTTAATTTATTTTTATTTAAAACGGTAATTAAATTAAAGTACTATCCGTGCGCAGAAACTTTGCCGATATCCTTATGACGTCACGCGTAGGGTTATATATATATATATATATATATATATATATATATATATATATATATATACGATAGTCAGTAGGTTTGAAAAAAAAAGGTCACATGAAGGTAGATATTATTGTATATATTATACATCAAACTAATAAAAATAGTCTCGGTCGAATTATAAATTTAATATATCGCTCATTTGGAGCGACAGTGACACATTTGCAAAAATACGCGAAAATGACTTATCAATGCTAAAATACTATGCATAAACATCTGCGTTGGTAGTGAAAATGCCACAATGTCCAGCTATAATAAAACAATTTTAAAATAATAATTAGCCGTAATAATGCTTCAGAATCTTCTTTTGAACTATGAAATAATCTTTATTCTGATCTGGTGTAAAGTTGACTAATTTGCATTTGTGTCACTGTCGCTCCAAATGAGCGATATGTAGAGTGTAATTATAAATAGTAAATGAAAAACGCTGTTGTTATTACGTAGATTGTATATTTTTATGCATTTATATTTAGTGAATGAATGAAACGAAGACATAAAATAAAATTTTAATGGTTCCAAACAACAAAAACAAATAATTAACAAAAAGAAAACATGTAAAACCTAAGAAAACAACAATTAATTAATTGCTGCGTTGCTAGCGGTACATATCAGACGAGCGAGGGACGCAGTCAACTCCGGTGGGAGGGGTGGTCATCGGCAAAGTTTCTGCACACGGATAGTAGTACTGTACACTTTCCAATTCACAATGACACTCTGACACACAATCACACATAAATACTACTAACCCACACACGCACTAATACTTCCTCGCACACATACATTTCTTTTTGTTCTTCTGTGTTAAACACTTACTAGTGGTCACCCATCAGGTTCAATGACTGCGGCATATCCGCAGTCATTGAACCTGATCTGTGATAAAAAATTCTTTGCAACCTGTATTTAAAACTGTATTGCCAACAGACTTTGACAATAAACAAAATTTGTGTATATATGTACATTGTACATATGTGTGTGTGCCATTGTATGTGTAGTGTTTTTTTTTTAAATTAATTTAATGTATTTTTGAGCATTATTATAAAAAATATTAGCATTCTGCACTTCTTTTTCATATACCTAAACATTAACTGTGCCAAATTTCACACTTCTCCGTCCGCGTAATTTTCGTAAAAAGGGGTACAAAGTTTTTGCTTCACGTATTAATACATAGATTTTATCGTTAAAATGTCAACCCATCGCTATTCCGAGTTGTGACATTATATCCCTACTAATATATAAATGCGAAAGTAACTCTGTCTATCTGTCTGTTACGCTTTCACGCCTAAACCACTGAACCGATTTTGATGAAATTTGATATGAATATAGAACTGAACTTGGGAAAGGACATAGGATACTTTTTATCGCGAAAATAAGGGTAGAAGGGCTTGAAATAGGGGACGAAAGTTTGTATAGAAGTTCTTTATTGTCAAACATAAAATCATGTAAGATTGTTCAATTGTTTAAGACAAAGACAAAAAAGCGTGCACGGGGAAAGGGGGGGGGGCGTATCGGGCGGTAGGCGGGGCGCGGAGCGGCGGCGGCGCGGCGGCGCGCTTACCATGTCGCGCGATATAACCGAATTCTACGCGGGCGAAGCCGCGGGCGGAAAGCTAGTAAACGAATATAATGTTCATAGGGAAAGTTAGCAGACCATCCTTAACACAGATTATAATAATCCATCTAGGACGTTAAGTCTGGACTGCAAAATTTGTATGTAACTCTAATTTCTGCATAAGGGGCCGTCCATTAATTACGCGAGACAATTTTGGCGTTTTTTTTTTGGCCCGAGTGGGAATCGAACCCGCGACCGCCGATGTTGAGACGACTACTCGCACCAATACACCGATAAGAATAATATGACCTTTAGTTTTAAGCGGTCATCAAACCGGAAAATTCTCAATATATCTGTATTTTCGAGAACCAGTTTTAATATATATTTTTTAATAAACATCCTTATAAGATCCTTACAGATTGCATCAGTGATCGCGTATGTTCTATATTATATGTTGCCAAGGAAAGCGAATATTAAAAGTGAACTTTTACTGTAAAAACAATATATCAAATTGAATTATATAGTGTTAAAATAACATATAATTGTGTTCAATCTTAAAAAAAATGGTAAAAAAATATTGAAGAGCCTTAAAGAACTTGTTCAAATAAAGTACGTTTTCGTGGAAACGCGTAAGCGACGCGATTTACACGGCGCTTACGGCGACGTTGATAAATAGTAAGTTAACGCTTTTGCTTTGTACTGTACTATATTAGCCTGTAAACTACCCACTGCTCCCTATAATGGGTAACGATCGTTATCAGGTGTCTATGATAACAGCCGGGACCGACGGCTTTACGTGCTCTCCGATGCCCGGTGGGGAGACCCACAAAGACACCAGACTCGGGGCGGGAATCGAACCCACAACCCTTGGAGCAGAAAACAGGGTCACTGCAAACTGCGCCAATGGGTCAGTCAAAGTGTCTTATTTGTAAAATATTCGGTAAGAGTAGCAATAGTCCGCAAGTTTATACTGCTGATGCGAAATCGTTATTATTACTTTTAGATAAGCAATTTAACAATCTTTACTCGACGGTTGAATCTTTTAAGACATTTGTCACTAATGAGGTAGAAAAGTAACTGAGACAGTCAAGGGCGTAGCCAAGATTCTCCATAGGAGAGGGTAGATAAAGAAAATCCTAGACTGTACTGTTTTAATCGTGGTTTTTAACATATTATATGAGTATCTCACATTAGTAACAGAGTTGTTCTTTTATTCGTTTCACTTATCGTTATTAGTGACTTTGATTAGACTTTAGAGTCTTCGTCACTGATAAAAAAGATTTTTTTTTCTTTTTTAACAGTGACCGACAGCTCTTCTAGATCTTCTAGAGGGGGGCAGCTGCCCCGTCCTGCCCGTACCTCGCTACGCCCATGGAGACAGTTAAACAGTGGTCTGAGAAAATTTCTAGTATGAAGTCGTCTATTAATTCTGTTATTCAAAGAGTAAATGATTTTGATTTAGAAATATCTACAGTTACGCATTTCGAATCAGAATTAAATAAATTAAAAATGAAGATGTAATAAAAGATAATCATATTAAAAGTGAGCAGTGGATTAGTCGTTCAAACATACAAATTTACAGTGTGTCCCCCAAAAAAGGGCGAAAATCTCATACAACTTTTAAAAATTTTAGCCGAAAAGACTAATTTCCCGTAATCTTCGGATACCGACATAGATTTTATAACTAGAGTCGCTACTAAAAACAATTCGAGTGACAGTAGACCTAAGCCAGTTATATTAAAAATGCAGCCACGTTATTAAGGGACGACTTTCTACTTACTTTCTTTTTTCTACATCTCTTCGCATATAAAAAAACTTGAAGGCTTGTGATATTGGGTTTTTTGTGATAAAGCATTTTTAACGACGGCCGGCTGGTCGAGTGGTCAGGCAACTGGACAATTTACGCAGCGGTCGTGGGTTCGAATCCCGTCAGGTGCAGATAATTTGTATGACGAATATAGATGTCTGCACCGGGTCATGGATGTGTATTTATGTATATATGTATTTATATCTTAAATTTATTTCCGTTCCTAGTACCTGTAACACAAGTTCTTACGAACTTAGCACGGGGCTAGGTTAACAGGGTGTGATTGTTGGTTGATATTTATTTATTTATTTTATTTATTATTTATTTAACGAGGTCAAGCGCTTAGCCAAACAGACGGGCTATAGCTAGTATTGCTGGATTCGTAACTGCACAATAATGGTACGACGCAGATAACTCGCCTACGTCATACTAAGTCAAAATACTGTTTAAAAAATATATCATAAGTGTCATATTGCTTTATTTATTTTTTTTTTGCATTGATTTTTATTTTGTTTTTAATTGTGTTTATTGTTGAAACTTTAAACAAATATTTTTTTTAAATCATTGCCGAATTAATTATAGATAGATATAAGATATAACAGTTAAAATTTTAATAATTTATCAATTATTCTCTGGTCCGGGTGTGATATTTCTTTTTAATTTGTGTCAAGAGCCATTGTCACACTAAAAATGATAATTAAGTGCCACATAATTTTCTTTTGGGTTACTTTTGGGTTAAATAATAAGCATTTACAAATAAATTTATCTTTAACAATGTTATTAAGTATTTTCTACCAAATTAATCGTAAATTAATTTTAATATTTTAAAATTAATTTACGATTAATGTAGAAAACAGGGAATTATGTCATAATAAGTTAAATTGCAATTTGACAGCAATTTTTGGACAATTTTTGATACCGTTCGAAAGTTACTGGTTACTTTCGTCCAAGCATTGTCTTTAGTCTTGTTTCAAATAGGCTTAGCTTCAGATCGCTAACAAAATCTATGAAAATCAATAAAAGATTTTTTTAATAAATAACCTTTCCTTACATTATCATATTAATATACATAATATATATTAATAATAACCTAAGCTTTTCTCAACTTAAACAATTTCAATATTAAATAGTTCAACTTAAATTAGTTTAAGTTATAACTTCTGTCGAGCGTCCCGAGACGCACACATTGTTTTTTAATTAACAAATTACACAAGTAGCTTGATAACATCATGTGATCAAAATGAACTTGAGGGAGTTTCTGCAAATCACGTCTTAGAAAAACAGGTACAATGCCAGGATTAGTTTCTTTGATAACGTTCACAATGTCCTCCAGATCACTCAGACTTGCTATCGCGTCTACGCTTTGTCTTTCAGTGCAGGCAATGCATCAGATAAAAGATTTTTTGTAACTTTAATGTTTTCAGCACTAAAATGCGATGAACATAACAGCAAAAGACTTATCTCGTTCATAACGTCATGTTTGCTCTGTACGATGCTAATAACTCCGTATTAACTAATAGCTGATGCCCCCGACGTCGTCTGCGTGAACGCTATTAGATTACACGTTGTTACAGAATGCGTTGAAGAAATAAAGGTTCACTACTCGTTCCCCGTAGGTGATAGCGTGATATTATATAGCCTATATGTTGACCCGACTTCTTAATAATATTCGTGCCAAATTTGAAGTAAATCCATGCAGTACTTTTTGAGTTTATCCCGGACATACATACAGACAAACAGACAAACAAACAAAAGTTCTCAAAACTATATTTTTGGATTCGATATCGATTGTAGATCACACTCCAAGTATTCTTTTAAAAAAATATTCAATGTACAGTTTTGACTTTCCTACCATTTTATTTACTACCATGTATAGATATTACGCGTATTACATTTTATCGTCGCTATCACCACGTCAGCGCGCAAAACTACAAGCATACGAAATCACTGCTAGTGATACAACTGATAATGTCGCTTCTAATCATATACCAAAGTAATCTGATTATATCTTTAATAGGTATTTTGCGCCACTGTTTAACGCTCCGATATACCTATACAGGGCCGTCTTTACCCGGGGTTCAAGGGGTGCAGTCGCACCCGGGCGCGGGTTCCTAGGGGTGCCGAGTGGTAGAAATTGAAAATTTTATTGACCTCTAAACTCATTTTATGTTAACGTCATTGCACCGTCTCGTACACTTTGTTACTTCAAATGCACGTACCTCCATAATAAAAATATAGGTACCAGTCATCAATTGTTTTATAAATCAAATACACTTAAACAATGCCACTTTTGGCACGTGTCATATCGCTCACAATGTGTAAGTTGAAATAGCGCTATCATAACTCATCTTACGATTAGAATTTATTCAACACGCACCCGGCTAAATCTCAAATCCAAAGACCCCGTGTGTTTACTTGACATAATCAAAGCCGCCTATACTTGAAGCAAAAATGGCTTTTAAAACACGTCGGTTTTAAAAATATAATATTAATTTATAAAACATGTTGATTTTTATTTGTGCATTTTTTGGTAAATTACAGTACTTTAAGAAATAATTAAATGAATGATTAAAATTATATTGCTTAAGTTGGAATCGTATTTAACTATTAAATATTATTAGGTCCTTATAGATATATGAAATTGGCGTTTTGTATGGACGGAACATAAAGTAGTCTTATATATATATATATATATATATATATATATAATATATTTAATTAACCGTACTATGTACCATTGCTATTATTTTATAGGTAGGTAGTTCATTGATACCTTTACTAAAGAAACTATTCAGACGGGAATAATGTTTCAATAAAATGTTTGAAGGCGGTTTGGACTGCCCCATCGGAGTTGAAGTTTTGCCCTTGCAAGAAGTTATCCAAATTTCGACAAAAATGGTAATCTATTGGAGCAAGGTCCGAGAAGTACGGTGGATGTCTTAGACATTCTAATTGAAGCTCCTTTAATTTGGTAGCCGTCTGTTGTGCAGTGTGTGGTCTAGCGTTGTCCCGAAGCAGCAGTAGCCTAGAGCGGTTGACTTGCCTCGGTTGTTTAGCAACTAGCTTTTTCATCATGGTTTGCAGTTGCTGACAATAGACATCTGCCGTAATAGTCTGGCCGGAT
Organism: Euphydryas editha; assembly: GCA_036937285.1. Taxonomy (NCBI): domain Eukaryota; kingdom Metazoa; phylum Arthropoda; class Insecta; order Lepidoptera; family Nymphalidae; genus Euphydryas; species Euphydryas editha. The sequence continues at coordinate 12,398,872 of JAUPFZ010000023.1, forward strand.
TTAAGAAAGCTGTAGTGAACGGCACCGGCACTAGTCCACCAAACGCTCACAAGTAACTTTTTTAAGTCAATTTTCACTTGAGGCAGGATTTGACTGGCTCGTCAGGGTTCAGCCATTGCGATGAGCGCTTCCGATTATCGTACATGATCCAGTTTTCATCACATGTAATGATTCGATTTAAAATTCCTTCATTGTTATGCCGGTTGAGTAATGTAACGCAGCAGTCTAAGCGCGTTTGTCGGTTTGCTTCACTCAATTCATGAGGTCACCCACCTTTCAAGCTTTTTTACCTTCCTAATTTGCTTCAAGTGGATTAAAACAGTATTAGCGAATGCAGCTAATTCGGACGTGGTTTGTGATGGCTCCGCTTCCACAATAGCGTTCAATTCTTCATTATCAACTTTAGTCTCCAGCCGTCCACGGGGCTTGTTCTGCAGGTCGAAATTCCCAGAAGAAAAACGTTGGAAACAAAAACGTACTATGTTTTCTTTTGCGACACCGCAGCCATACACATCATTAATCCTTCGAGTCATTTCTGCCACGGTGGAACTCGTACACATATATATAACACGATATTTCAAGTTTTCCATTTTGTAAACTGAGTGACGCAAAGATGAAAAACAAAATAGGGAAAAAAATAAATTGATTGCGGTTTTCGAAACGCAAATGCATGAGTAAATAGCTGTATAAACTTGAATTTGGAATTCCTAACCAAAGGTAAATGTTTGAGATCAAAGTGGCCAGTACGACAAAACGCCAATTTCATATATGTAAGGAACTAATAATATAAAAAATAAATAAGTAATAAGTATTAATTCAATATTAAAATGTCGATTTTTGTTTGTGCATTTTTTTGTTAATTACAGAGTTGTAAGAAATTAATAAATAAAAGATTAAAATTATATCGCGTTTTTTTACAACAGCAGAGGGACAGGCTGATTACACGCACTCCGGCGTGGAATATCCTTAAGACGGCCCTGTACCTATATAACAATTCTATTAACTTTGTAAATACAATAACAATACAAATTTCTATGCATATTTACTACCAGCCAGTTATTTATATAGGAATAATATTAATATAAAAGGATATAATTATATATGCTAATATTAAACTAGTCTGTATATTTAAGCGCGCTTAGGAACTGTAGGTATTTTTGCAGTAATTAATCTGTTTCTTTAAAAGGTTAGAGGCTGTAAAGCTTTACGCTGTGGCTCAGAGGCGTAGCTACCGCCGTATCAGTCGTACCAATAAATAATACGGGCCCCCCGGTCTACAGAGGTCCTGAACGTGTATAATCAAAAATTCAAACTGGGGCAACTGTCTTGGGCTTTCACATAAGAGGGGCCCTCACATTAGAGATGTCGGGATCGAAATTGAAATTCAGATATGACCTGGTTTTTTTTTTTAGGAATACATATAGCCCGACGGCGTAAATACCAGCGGTCCGGAGTTGCGAAGACCTTTTTTTTTTAGGAATACATATAGCCTGACGGAGTAAATACCAGCGGTCCGGAGTTGCGACGATCTTTTTTTCTTCTTTTTAGGAATACATATAGGTCGACGATTTTTTTTTTTAATACAGTCCGCAAAGAAAAATATCGGTGTGAAATCGCGACAACCTTTTTTTTTTCTTTCGTCGTCGTATGCAATCAAATATACCTATTGATAACCATACATTCAAATTAAGGGGCCTCCACACCTCTAAATCCGGCCCTGTATAGAGGCACAAAATTTAAAAAAACTTAAATCGTCTTCAGTTTTGAATTACTTAATAAATTAAAATATCGATGTTATAAATTCACAGAACAAAAGACAGGAATATTAATTATAATAAATATGTAATTATTTCAATTCAATGCGAGTGGTTTTGTTCCGTTATTGAAAAATCTTTACCCTTCATTTCGGACCCTTTACAGATTTTGATACGGGGCCCATCTAAATCAAGCCGCCGCCTAATCAACGCCACTGATGTGGCTTATATGAGTGAAATCATCTCAAGTATATTGCCAGAAATTTCTGGTAGAAAAATTTAATGTTTAAGTTTATACTACTACTTATACCTATGTATAAGTGTTATAGCACTAATAATATTTTGCACAAATAAATACCAAACGTTTGAAATACAAAATCATTCCAGTCGCATACATATTTTTCATATTCCCGCATAATGTCAAAAAATCGAAACGCTTGTCAAATGTATGCCAGAAGCTATTTTTGGTAAAATAATCAGAAAATTAAAATTTAATTTTTCTGAAAGAAATTTTAAAAACGAAAAGTCTAACAATGTGCAACGAGTCTATCTGTCAAAATTAAATCTATAAAACAAAATTTTCACTATTACAATACTTTCACAAACCTTTTTTTTTTTGACGCTGTGAAATGCGTTTACGCATCCCGCCACCCGCAGGCGACGGGTATGTGGGACTCGCTGACTGCGAAGTCAGAATACCCACTAAAACACAGCGGTGCCCTCGTCGTCGTACAAGGACGCCACGGGATCGCTGGCGCATGCCACCGTGACGCCCCGACGGCGACGGTTGGCCCGCCTATGCGGACCGCCTTCGCTTATAGAGCGCTCGCGGGCACCGTGAGCGCTCTCTTTCCTCTGCACCAGGGACCGGCGAACGGGAGAAACTGCGGCAGGTCATGACGACATAGCCGCAGTCTCCTCCGTGACCTGGAGCGAATACTTTCACAAACCTAACCTTTTGTAGGTACTTTATTACTGAAATGAGTTGAACGCAACTGAACGGAAACAGCCAGTAAACATTCCACTGCTGGGAAAAGGCTTCATCGTACAAACATAAAGATAGCTTGTAAAATATATAATACGTATATACCTAAAAGAGATTAAAATATTTAAGAGATTAATATATATATATATATTTTTTTTTTTTTTTGTTCATTTTAATAGGGATCTCTTGCCATGTATCTTGGACGCGCATCACACCGAAACTGAATTAATCTAAACGCAACTGTTTGTAAATAATTATTTTAACTTTTGAATTGTAAATATGTATAATATTGTAAAATTTCTGTAATAAATATATGTAGATTTTAACGCAACTAGACACAACATACTACAAGCTAGAAGACTGGGTACTTTTTATAAGTTTATAGATAGTTTTAATTCGAAATGCAGGACTGTTGCCATTGGAGAATGGAAAAAAATTTAAAAAAAAATTTACCTTACTGTTATTTTGGCTCTATCACGTTACTTTGTCACCTAAACTATGTATCACATCTTACTCTTGCCAAAATCATAGAGGTGTTCGAAAATTTACACCAATATGACGGCCGGCTGGTCGAGTGGTCAGGCAACTGGACACTTTACGCAGCGGTCGCGGGTTCGAATCCCGCCAGGTGCAGATAATCTGTATGACGAATATAGATGTCTGCACCGGGTCATGGATGTGTATTTATGTATATATGTATTTATATCTTAAATTTATTTCCGTTCCTAGTACCTGTAACACAAGTTCTTACGAACTTAGCACGGGGCTAGGTTAACGTGGTGTGATTGTTGGTTCATATTTATATTTTTATATTTTAAATATAATGTTATTAACTTAACAATATTTGAATATTGCAATAAATATAGATAGAGTGTTTGTTGAATAGTTTCAAAAAAGTTTTAACTTTTTTACTATGAAATAAAGAAGATATTGATTATTGTCATGCTTAGACCATATTCTAACAAATATTTTACGTAATTTTATTTTGTTAAATATAACATGGATATAAATCATGTTGCTACTTTTACATGTATTAAATATATTTATTTGGATTAGTGGCTTTCAATGGTGCCAAAATAGCACGGATAGTTTGGAGAAGACACGAAGATTATTAATCGGTGTGATTGAGATTAAAACTTTTTTTTTTTTTAATTTACTAGAAAATCAGACTAAAGAATGATTTGTTACAGATTGGAGCACGCGTGCCAATCATAGATCTTGTGACGTACCATATCGCAGATAGGAACTACGCTTACGACCCGGCCGACACCGGTATGACAGTCAACCAACAATCGCACAAAATGAAGGGTGGGCAGCTCTGGCGGCAATATATCATCGCGGCCAACGGTATGTCTTTTGTTTTAAGTTGACAGATACATCAAGTGGTTTTCTTTCAATTCAAAGGAGCAAAGAAGTGTTTTTTTTTTGTGATCAACGTCCATTTATTTTTTGAGTGATAAAAGTAAGTGCCTGTCGTGTTTTTTTTTTTCTTGTTTTTTTTCCTAATCTGGAGTTAAACAGTTTAAAAAATGGTGTGTTTCTAGATTTTGAGTTCTTTATATTAAAAAAAATTAAAATAAGCAGCTTTTATAAATAGGAAATTGACTGGAAGGAAATTATATTTTAATCATAATATTTTTTCACTTCGATTTACATTTCTTATTTTACAATTTTTTGTTTATTAAAATTTTAAAATCTTCAATGTAAAATAATAATTATATTACATTCTTACGTATAATTATAGTACATTCTTACTTATAATTATAGTACATTCATCCCGCGCATTAATTATATTTTAATCATTTGGAAAATAAAAAAAATATTCTTTTGTTTTCAAGCAACGCAATAGCGATGAACGATTATAATATTTTTTTATTCAATAATAATTCCGCTATCTATAACATATTATTTTATTAAAACTAATATTTTTTCATATCTTTAAAATCTGATAATTAAATCTTACGCAAGAAAACGGAGTGAGGGTTCGATAAATCTTATGTACTCTTACATTTGGGGTCAAAATCGTCAAAATCAAATTTACGTTTTTAATGAATGGCCTCTAAGTGGTCACTATAATGCTATAATTAGATAACCTTAAGTATTACATGAACGTGATGATAATCTTTAACACAATATGATGTAAATAAATATCCTAAGAGTTATCAAAAGTAAAAAAATTAAGCGCAGGTCCCACGCTGATGACGCGACTCGCTTGATGCGAGCTCGCCACCTACCTTTGCTGTCGCTAAGAGCATAATTTATTATATTACCCATTCGAAGCCGGGGCGGGTCACTAGTACATTATTTATTTATTTTGCATGAGTAATGACGGCATTACGTATACTTAATACTTATGAATATTTTTTGTAATAAATAAGAAGATTTACTTGATGATTGATGTCGAAAATTATCGAAAATTATAGGTAGGTACTAGGTACAAATTTTAAGCTCCGCGTTATATTTATTAAAAAAAAAAATCTTTGGCAAATGTCTGAAAAGCTTACCTTGTTTTCCTATCCTTATAACCCTCATTTAGATATTCAAAACAATTTAACAAAATCTGTAGGCCGTATTGAATTACGTACTTTATATTTATTTCATTTAAAATAATACAGTAGAATCTCATTAATCAATAAGCCGACACGTCCAGTTATCCAGGACCCTTAGCACATGTGAGAAAAGATTTTTAATCAAGGACTCAAATTGCATAAAAACAAACCTCAATTAAAGATTATATAAAATGTAAAAAAAAACACAAAGTGTAGAACATGAACACGAATACATTGTATTTCCTTTATGAAATGCTATATTTTATTTACTATGATTTTTTACATCCGCACCCTCTGGTTTTCAATAGTGCCGGATTAGTAAAATCCTACTTTATTTATGTATCAATTTAGTACATAAAAATAATATACTCGGACTTCAAAGTTTTATTTATTTATTTCTTGGATCTAAGTAAACTTAGAAGATAAAACCATTATAGATAGCCAAAATTCTACTTTATCTAAAAGTTTTTTTTTTTTTTTCATATACTAAAAAGGCGTATGTACGGAAAAATAAGTACCCTTAAAGTGATAGCCAGTATCTTATAAGAATTAAAGCCATTAAAATACAATTTTTGTGGATATACTAAGGCTTCTAAATCAACAATTTCGGTTAAAAACAAAACGAGACAGAATTAAAAATTCTTTTGACTATATAAGATATCTGTTTTCGTTGACAAAAAAATACATAATAAGGAAAGTAAAACTAATCTTTCATTTCATTTATAAATAACAAGTACCTAATATCTAAAAAAAAAAAATTAAGGATCATATAAAACGTTAATGAAATTAAGCGTCTTGCGTATGTATATCGTGTTTATTGTTATTGTATATGTACGTAATTTTTATTTTCTTAAACATATACATACGTATTACATAAATTCAGGCGTACTAAGAGCGGGCTTATCACTAAGAAGGTCTTAGAAGATTTCTTAAAAGATATATGATAAATTATTGATTAGATGTATTATAGATGATTATGATATTATGAGATTAGATGTATAAGTACTCGTATATAAGATATTGCGACAGATTGGCCACGGTAATATTATGTATATTAATATACTGTAACTTGGCGCAGTAGTGGCAGTCACGGGTTTGATCTCCGCTCATAACAAGCGTTTGTGTTGTGTGTTTCGGACCCCCGACACAATATCTATCTATCTGGGGGCGTGGAACAAGTTTATTTATTAACTAGCGGCCCGCCCCGGCTTCGCACGGGTATTTAACTAAAATTTTAAAAATTATAAATTTATATTTTTTTATCACCTACATGCGCCATCTATCGTATAATGGAAGCATATCGTTTTTATTTTTAGTGACATTTAACATAATAGTACTTATATTAATTGAAAATGATGTTTATCTAAAATATTAAAACGATTTCTATTCCTATCCGACATATTTAGTAAACTTTTAAGTTTAACAAAATAATAACTCACAAGTAAGTTTTGTGAGTTTTTAAGATTCCTTAGACCAGATGGCGTTGGCGGCGTAGGTACCTATTTCTATTTTCTGAAATATTTATTTTTAAATTTAATTACAATGAAACAAAAACTAAATTATACTGTGAGTTATGCATAATTTTTATGTATTAAAGTTATTTACATTGGTTTCGTACTTTTTACGTGATACGTGCACGACCAAAAACGATAAGAGATGGCGCTGATACAAAAAAAAACGCGCTATTAAAATTTATTCTTGATGATATATAGTGTATTCATAAAACGGAGGTTTTAACAGATTTATTATTTGTATAGATAAACTAGGCAGCGATAAATTCGTCTCAATGAAAATTAATAAAATTTACTCAAAAAATTAAATCGAAAATAAAACAATACATGCATCTATCGTTATTTAAAATGTAATTTTTTTGTTCAATATACAATTATTTTAAAGACAGCGTCTCGTAAAATTGTTATTTAAAAAATTGAAGGACGATTGCCGTGTACCGAATTAATTTAACTTACTCATAAAGCTCATTTCAGACTACGCTATACTATTCTGCTATATATTACAGCACTAAAGCCATACTATTTAGTTCACATTACGCGATATAATCATAGGAAATATGATATATGTCAAGCGCAGTAACATCGCCTTTCAGATGTAGGTACATTGTAGGTATTTCTTGTAAGTTTAAGGACTCTTACTTATAACCATAAAACAGAACTCTAAAGACTGGCTTTAATCTCGTCGGCTCTTCCTGTAGACGCCACTGGTAATGGCGAAAATCTCCTGCTAGCAGTACTGTCACATCACCCATTAAATTTCCGTTGTCCTTAATGTCAAGCATGCTCCTGTTTAAAGCTTCAATCTCTCCCCTTTATGAGCCATTGTTATTTCGTCCCAAACTATTATTTTGGTATTTTTCAATAACTCAGCGAATTTGCTCTGTTTGGGTATGTTGCATATGGGGTTTTTTTTAAAACAGTGAAGTTGTGGGGCAATTTAAATGCAGAATGTGCAGTTCGAACTCCAACCAGCAAGGTTGCAGCAATGATGATGATGCGACGATAATAATTTCATCACAGGCTAACTTCTGTTCTGCAGTCAAAGTTTACCTACTCATTGTTTATGACTACGTTTTGCTAATACTTCCAAATTTTAATTTGTCTAGCTTAGATACTCCGTGTTTTCTAATTTTTGTACTTTACTTGGCTGTGGCAAACCATACTCCCTAAGTATGCGGCCACCTAAAGCTTGTATAGACTCTTCAATAGATAATAAACAATTATTAAATATGTCGTTAGAAAACTGATCTACATATACTTTCACATTTTTTTCAATTCTCTGAATTTATTTCACGGATTTAATGGATGTGGTACTTGACAATGTACCAATAGAACTGAAAATAGCTCTCGCATTATCAAAGGTGATTGACAAAGTGCGGTTTCTTCCAGCGCTGCACACCAATGCTCGTCATCTTCAAGAAAATGTAAAGCATTGCAAGCTGATTGGAACGTAGGGTGTAGCACAACATCCACCGATTTTAATACTTCAAATGACGTGGGGCCTCGAAGTACGTGAAGCAGCATACGAAGATAGTAGCATTTCGCATTATTTGGATGTACCTTGTATACCTAAAGCTTGATCTTTCTTCACGCCAGACCATCCTTCAACATCAATTCCTGTTTTCCTCCTTTCTAATGTATTATTGTTCCATATGTAGGGACGTTATCTTGCTGGCACAATTCAAAAAAAGCCAGAAGTGCAGTTTTTTTAGGATTATTTAATCTGTCGACCAAATTATATGGATTGAAATATATCCTCTGCCCATTCTGTAAGTTTACCGCTAGGTGGAATACTGTAGGACATCATTCATGAAAACCAAACGCCATACGCCATACAGCCTCAGTGCTACTTATATATCTTCCACTTTCATAAATCTTCACCTCATCTTTTTTTATTTTCTAAAGCAAATGTAGCCAGATCGGAACTCCTTATTCACATACTTACAAATATATTTTATAAATTTTACTGAAACGCAATGTTTATGAGCGATTTTACGGCTATGCGTGCGTCGATATGTCAGTGGGAACTTCTATTTTATATAGATAGAATAGATAGCTAAGTGTGAACGTCTTCTAAATAAATGTATGGTGAGCGATATTATTGTGCAATGCTTTATTATGCTATATACTATTATATTATAGCGATGTCTGAAATGAGCTTAAGGCGCTCATCTATTATATTCACGATGACTATTAAATTTTATTCTTATAAACAAGTATTTTCTTGTAACAATTTTTTTGTACTGTTTTTTGTAAACAATTTTTTGTACTATTTTTTCTGCACATGTCGAGGCCCTTACTGAGGCACAGCTTCATAGAAAATGGTCATTGTCCTTTCTAATTGCGTATATATTTTTTTTATAGCGAACCTCGCGATTACTTCGATTGGTTACTGCCTGGGATGGACGGCTCCGATCAACAGTAAACTGACAGACCCAGTCAACTCCCCTCTGGGTAGACCCGCAACAACTGAAGAAATAGCTTGGATAGGATCTCTCCTAAGCATTGGGGCCATATTTGGTAAGCATCATTTTCATATAGAATAAAGAATAAATATTATATTTTATTGAACTTTATTGTATACCAAAACAGATATATTTCATAAAAAAGAACATAGCAAAATATCGTACGGTAAAAAGGGCGGTTTTATCGCTAAAAAGGGATCTCTTCCATACTTCCTTGGCAGAAGAAATGACCTTGTATTGGCATAGATGTACAAATTATAATACATTAGTAAATATGTAAAAACATATACTAATACGTACATATAGGTACCTATAAATATGTATATGCAAAATATTGATTGAAGTTGAATTTCAAGGCAATACTTCCTGTTCACGGTTTTATTAAAAAGTGCGAGTGTTTGTACACGTCTAATATGAATTGGTAAGAAATTTCAAAGACGAGAGATTTAAGCTATATAGGATCACAAAAAAAAGAAAGAGGAGTGATGAGGAATTTCAAAATTAGACTTATTTATTATCAATTGACTGTCAAAAGACAGCGATCATGAGGATCGTCAAGAAACTTCAATCGATCCTTTGGATAGGCTTACGAGTAGTAGTATATAGTTAGAGTATGTATTTACGTATTTATAAAATTCTCAAATCACAAATCTCGGAAAATAGACTCTATGCACCGTTTCCACCTTTCCAATTTTCATTTAATCTATTCGTAAGGTTGCCTTTAAGAGATCATTTTTAATGAGAAGACCACCCTTGCACTATTTTCTTTTTTCCTATTTTCATTATTGTGTATTTCATTATTTTATGTATACTTATATATATATATATATATACCGTACCTTAATTTTTTACGATGACTGTTTCAGGACCATTTTTCGGAGGTTTAACAGCATCGAAGATTGGCCGAAAATGGGGTCTTATGAGTGCGACGATTCCTCTATTCATTGGTTGGATTATGATTGCGGTGGCTACCAGCATACCTTTATTATACGCTGCCAGAATCATCTGGGGCGTAGCCGTCGGCATGCTCTTCACCATTACACCTATGTACTGCGGTGAAATCGCTACGGTAAGTAATTATAATTTTATAAATCAGATGTACAGTTACACAAATTTTAAATTTATGTGCATATGTGTGTAGCATAATAAAAAAAAACCTTAAAATAATAGTTTATATAATTAATTTAGTATTGTTGCATTAAAAAAACTATAAATATAAGAGAATCTCTCAGAGATTTTTACAAATGCCAAACAGTAGGTAATCAGTTTTTTATTTTTTATTTTTATTTTAAAAGCTTTAACAGCCAAAGTATATTTTGTGTAAAATAATTTTTATACGACTAGGTAAGCTAAGCTGTTTACTCATGTTGATGATGTAAAACACTTAGCACAGAGGATTAGTTTTTAATAATCGCCATATAATATATGTATACCTATGTATTTTTATTAAAAAATTGAAATGAATTTTCAAAAGAAATACACATTGCTTAAACATTTATGAACATTTTTGTAGTAAAAAAACTTTTATTTTAATTTAAAAAAAAGTCTCAAATATGCAATCGGTCTCAAACCTGCCATTGTATGAGTGGTATTAAAAAAAGTTCTTAATAATAACTATGAAAATTGCCGACCTATTTCTATTCTTCCAATCATAGACAAAATTGCAGAAAAGTATATTGGCCAACAAATAATAATAATATACTTTATTCAAACCAAAACAAAGAACAAAATTATAAATACAAGTTAAAATCATTTAAGCTGTACAATCAGGCGGTCTTATTGCTCTAAATAGCAATTTCTGCCAGACAACCTGAGGATAAAACAACAAATACATTAGTTTTGCAAAAAATATGTATTATTCAATAAACAATTTGGCTTTCATCTCAAAAAAAAGCAATACTCAGTTACTAGCAACATTTACAATCTCCGTTAATAAGCATTTAAATAATAATAAAAAACATGTTCTATTAGTATTTTTCGACTAGAGTAAATTTGATACTCTCATATAATAAAAAACGATAATAAAAAACAGGGGACTCACGCGGCTCCTGTGTCGGCTCGACCGGGCGGTAAAAACGTGTCATAACATATTATATTATTTAGACTCCGGATAGAATCCGAAATTATTCGAAAATTTTATATCGGATTTAGTAGATCGGTAGTTTCAGTTATATTTACGGAGTTCCATAACATCCCTAGTTCCTAGCGATGGTAAAGTCTCAGTATCTACATATTTAATTCTTTAATTTGAATAATGATGTACAATGAAGAATACTTATTGCAGGACGACTCTCGAGGAGCTCTCGGGTCTTTCCTCCAAGCATTCATCACGCTAGGTTATCTTCTGATATACGTTGTTGGTCCTTTCGTATCCTATTACGTAGTGGCTTACGTAGGATTAGCATTTGTGGCCATATTTGCTATTACCTTCTTCTTCATGCCCGAGTCGCCTACATATTATCTGCTGAAGGGTAAGTACATCATAGGTTCCTACAACTCCCGTGCTGAACCACAATTTTACACAAAATGCAATTATGCCGTTATTTTTTTGTCATTAAATAAATGGAAACTCTAACTACTATTGAGACCACAGGGGCTTCTTAGCTTTTCCTTTAAACTAGCGACCTTTATAAGTTTTAAAAATATAAATGTGCATATAGTAAACTTAATCAAATTCTTTTCGATTTTAGATGATAGAGAGGGTGCCGCAGAATGCTTAGAAGTATTAAGAGGACGACCACGCGCGGATATCGAGTCGGAACTGAACCTCATCGCCTCAGACGTTGCCGCTTCTAGGGAAAGGACAGCTACGGTTAGACTTCTTGCATTTCCGTTTTTCTTTTCTTTTTTTTCAGTAAGAAGAGGACCCATAAACATCCACTATATTAGGGGAAGAGGATGGAGCGTTGCTGAACTATAAGATATGGTTTGAAAATATATAGACCTAAAGACCCATACTGTACGTAAAATCCGAAGAAGAAGAAATTTCTTGAGGCACTAACATTACTCGAACGTCAGGCACCCATATAGTGCGTGATTTCTACTTAAGCAAAGGATACCAGTGATACCATATCTAACAATAGTTTCAATTCCTGAGAACATTCACTCTTATTAAAAATGAAGATATTACTTTCCAGATAACTAGTATGTTTGCGTGCTAATCAAAATCTGCGACACAGTTTCGTTTCTTATATTTATGGATTTTAGCGTATAAAATACTAGACACCTCTTTAGTCTCATCCACTTTAGTTTCGATACTGTCGTAATTAACCAACTTACCGCTCGGTTAACAGGCTGTAAAATAAAAAGCACTATTTATATCATAATAGCATATATAAATATATATTATAAGCACTTTTTGTCGAAGTAATGTTTTTGCATACCAAATTACTTCTCGGTGTTTTTTTATAGCCCATCTCTCACTGTTGCCTATTTTCGCCTTTTGAAACAGTGTTTCAAAATCTTACTCTAAAGTTTATTATTTCTATTTTTCTTATTCTCTAAAGTTTATTAAGTTTATTATTTTAAACTTGCTGAAAAACGATCACCGGTCTTCCCATCTCAATAGTATTGTTAATGCAGCTAACTTATATATTTTACCCTTGTCTGCTACTCACACTCTTCCTAACTGTTCTCCTTCACTTCTAGACTTTTTTTAACTTTTTTTTCTAGACTTTTTAATTGTTTCTTCAACTGACCATGTTTCAAAACATGGTAAATTTGCTGCTAACACTTTCTCTTATCATGACCTTTTATATTAAATTAAATTAAATTAAATTAAATGTTAACCAACAATCACACCACCTTAACCTAGCCCCGTGCTAAGTTCTAAGAACTTGTGTTACAGGTACTAGGAACGGAAATAAATTTAAGAAATTTATATAAATACATATATAAATAAATACACATCCATAACCCGGTGCAGACATCTATATTCGTCTTACAAATTATCTGCAACTGGCGGGATTTGAACCCGCGACCGCTGCGTAAAGTGTCCAGTTGCCTGACCACTCGACCAGCCGGCCGTCCTTTTATAATTATCCTACAAAGTTAAGCCTCCTGAAATAAAATCAAAAATTCTTCTACAGCGAAATTTTGGTGGAATAAATCTGGATCGCTTACAGGAGGATGCAAATAAAATTGATTGATCTGCAGTTTATAAAGCGGATACAGTTGATAACCAAGTAGTTATTTTTAACTCGCTGTTAACTCAGCTGTATGATGTTCATGCGCCTATTCGGCCCGTAAAAATAAAATATCTCCCGACACCATGGATCTAAGCTGCGATTAATAAATTACAGCAGAAAAAGAAACGTGCTAAGGCAAAATATAGATTGGATCCTAAATCAATAGAAAGAAATATGTGAGGGTCCAGAATCGCTGCAACAGGCTGTGTAGAGATGAAAAATGGCGCCACATCTATAAAACCGTTTTAGAAGAAGATTCCAGTAAAGTCTGAAATTCTCTTAAAACACTAGGAGTTGGTAAACCTCGTCAAATCAGTGCTCAAAATTGAGATCTCAATGCAATGAATCTGTTTTTTTTCCTCTTTTGTTATTATTTATGGTGCAACTAAATTATAAACAGAATATCAGCTTTCTACTTCGCCAAACTCCGAAATTCTACTTTATTTTAGTTAGTTTTCTAAAAGTTATGTCAAGAGCAACATTCTCGCAATTAGATCGAGTTCATTTGGATCAGAACAGCATTATTCTATGTCCTATTATCACTTTTATTTTTAATTTTTCCATTTCCACTAGCTCTTTTCCACTAGTGTGGAAAGATGCTGATGTTATTCCTATACCTAAAAAAAATAAACCATGTTCTATTTCCGAATACCGCCCTATTTCTATTCTCCCATTTCTTTCTATAAGGCCCTCGCACGTCTTGTACATGAACAGCTTAGTCGTTTCCTCCTAAATCATAATCTCCTTAACCCTTTCCAATCCGGCTTTCGTCCTGGTTATAGTACGACTACTACTTTGGTTAAAATAATCCATGATATTTGATCGAATATGGACAATCAAAGGGTTACGCTGCTGACGCTGCTAGATTTAATAATACTATCGGTACCGTGGACTACGATTTGCTGACCGATATTTTATGTACTCTTGGCATATCTCCTGAGGTAACTGACTGGTTTCGAGATTATTTGCAAGATCGTCGGCAAAGAGTCAGAGTTTGCGACTCATTTTCTAATTGGACTACGGTTAGTGCTGGCGTACCCCAATGCGGCGTGTTGTCTCCTCTTTTATTTTGTCTTCATCAATTCTATTAGTAAAATCATATCTTCTCTCTATCACCTTTAAGCTGACGATCTCCAGATCTACACTCACTGTACTATTTAACGGAGACTTATTAGCAGTAGCTAACAGGAGTAAATTCTTTTGGCTTGACAATTAATCCAACAAAAACACAAGCTATTATAATAGGAAGCTCCAAATTTAATTCTCGCATTAATAAATCACAACTACCGTCCGTAATTTTTGATGGCATTAAAATTCAATACAGCGAAAACGTGACTAATTTAGGCATTATATTAAAATTCAAGAGAGGTAGGGCACAGTGGGGTATATACCCTACTCAAATCGGAGCAGCCCGACTGGCGAAGTACCTCCGCCTTACAGAAGATCGCAGCTAAATAACATTGTTCTCTGACGGTGTTGTGTTCCTGCGGTGAGTAAGGTATCCAGAGCTCCCGAGGATTCGTTGTGTTGGTAGCGGAAGGCCGGTGATGCAAACGATACAGTCATCGGCAGGTGTAGGCGCGGAGTGTGGGCGCAGCGGTCAGTGAGACCCAGTGAAACGGTTTGTTGCTGGCCGCCCGTGGGTCAGTAGAGTTCCCGAACCCAGGGATCACTTAATCTCCGCCCTGGGAGGCTGAACTGCCAACCCGCGAAAAATCCCTGCTGTAGCAGTCGTGCCGGAGAAAGAGACCGGGGTGGACCCGGCTGTTGCAGTGGGGGGGGACTGGGGGCCCTCTCGTTCGCTGCGCCGACAATTCGCACTACCTATGCTAACCCGTGGCTGATCTGCATTGCAAATTTGCCTCTTTAGCTATCAACACAACAAATCTTCACAAAAACCTATAACCCTCCCCCACAAAATGAAAAACAAAAAGAAAAGTGAGGTATACACAGCGGCTCCCCTCTCCACACAAGTGGACTTCTGCAATATCAGGGGGCTCCATGCTAACCTTAGCGCAGTCCATCAACATCTGGAGACTGCGCAGCCGACCTTACTATTTCTAACGGAGACGCAGATATCTTGCCCGGCCGACACTTCATACCTACACTATCCCGGCTACAAACTCGAACATAAATTCCTGAGACGTTCCGGTGTATGTATGTTCGTTCGGGAGGATATCTGCTGTCGCCGTCTCCTTCATTTAGAGGACAGGGACCTGTCGATATTGTGGGTGCGCGTGGACTACGGTGGCCACACCCGTGTTTACGCATGCCTATACAGGTCTCATAGCGGTGACAGGGAAACAAAGCGGCTCTTCGAGCACCTGCAATTGACGACGGACAAAGTTCTTGAGCTATACCCCTCTACGGAGTTGGTGATTTTAGGAGACTTCAATGCCCACCACACTGAATGGCTTAGTTCTCGGTCCACTGACTATGCGGGGAGGTGTGCTCACGAATTTGCTCTGGCCTATGGTTACTCACAACTGGTACATTCTCCTACAAGAATACCAGATATTGAGGACCATACGAGCTCTATACTGGACCTTCTGCTGACTCAACGTCCGGATGGATATTCCATCTCAGTGGAAGCACCACTCGGCTCGTCCGACCACTGCCTCATCCGGACTCTTGCACCATGCACGCGCACAGATCCACCTCGGCCAACTAGTTTGCGGCGCATATGGCAGTACAAGTCAGCAGATTGGGATGGATTGCGAGAATACTATGCATCGTACCCGTGGAGGCAGCTTTGCTTGACATCAGAAGATGCCGACACCTGTGCAGCTGCTGTCTCTGAGACGATACTGGCGGGTATGGAATATTTCATTCCGAACTCGCTAGTTGCTGCCGGGACAAGGAAACGACCGTGGTTTAATCGGCCTTGTAAGGAAGCGAAACGCATTAAGCAAGCCACGTTCAGGGCTTGGACCACGGCTCGGAGTAACAGCGATCCAAACGTATCTGACGTGAAACGCAAGCTAAATGCTGTCTCAAGGTCCTGTAAAAGAGCAATTGCCAGAGCTAAATTCGAGTTCATCGGGAGAATTGGCGGAAGGCTTGCCAACTAACCTTCCGGGAGTCGAGCCTTCTGGTCGCTCGCCAAAGCTGCCGAGGGAAACTTTTGTCTGTCGTCCTTACCACCATTGCAAAATGCCGACGGCAACCTGGCCCATAGCGCCAAGGAGAAAGCCTATCTTCTAGGTACACTCTTTGCCTCAAACTCGACTTTGAATGTCGATGAGAGCGCCGTACCGCCGACCATCCCGCGGTGTGGATACTCCATGCCGGAAATAAACTTCTCACAAAGAGATGTCCGGCGGGAGCTGCTTACTCTCGATGTTCATAAGTCGAGTGGGCCCGACGGCATTCCAGCGATGGTGCTGAAACAGTGTGCTCCAGAGTTGTGCCCTGTATTAACGCGACTTTTCGCACTTTCCTACCACACTAGGCAAGTACCGTCTTCATGGAAGACCGCCCATGTGCACCCGGTACCCAAAAAGGGCGATAGATCAGATCCATCGAATTACAGGCCTATCGCTATTACCTCCCTTCTCTCCAAGGTTATGGAGCGTGTTATTAACACCAAGCTCCTCAGGTACCTAGAGGAACACGATTTGATCAGCGACCGGCAATACGGCTTTCGCCACGGTCGCTCGACTGGTGACCTTCTAGTGTATCTGACACATCGATGGGCTTCAGCCATCGAGAGTCAAGGTGAGGCATTAGCAGTTAGCCTAGATATGGCGAAGGCGTTCGATCGGGTCTGGCACCGGGGTCTTCTCTCTAAGTTGCCATCGTACGGACTACCCGAGGGTTTGTGCAAATGGGTTGCCAGTTTTTTGTCTGGTCGATGCATACGAGCCGTTGTAGATGGCTGCCGCTCCGCAAAACTAGACTTAAACGCTGGCGTCCCGCAAGGTTCTGTGCTGTCTCCAACGCTGTTTCTCCTGCATATCAATGACTTACTGTCTATTGATGGCATTCATTGCTATGCGGACGATAGCACTGGAGACGCGTTCTACACAGGCCGTGCAAACATCCCTCGTTCCGCTGTGGTAGAAAGTCGCGAACAACTTGTGTCTCAAATCGAGAGTAGTCTTTCCAAAGTCTCCGATTGGGGTCGAGACAATTTAGTCCAATTCAACCCCTCCAAGACACAAGTTTGTGCGTTCACCGCTAAGAAAACCCCATTCACTGTGGCCCCTCAATTCCAGGACACAACCCTTACCATCTCTAACAGTATTGGTATCCTTGGTGTCGACATATCCAGCGACGTCCAGTTCCGATGTCACCTGGAGGACAAGGTCAAGATGGCATCTAAAAAACTCGGTGTGCTTAACAGAGCGAAGCGGTACTTCACGCCGGGGCAAAGACTGCTTCTATATAAATCGCAAGTCCGCCCCCATATGGAGTACTGCTCTCATCTCTGGGCGGGAGCACCGGCATACCAGCTTGGCCCTCTTGACTCGGTTCAAAGGAGAGCTGTGAGAATTGTCGACGATCCAATACTGACGAGCGATATCGAGCCCTTAAGTCTTAGAAGAGATGTTGCATCCCTATGCGTGCTCTATCGTTTGTATAATGGGTTGTGTTCCGAAGAATTGTTCGAAATGGTGCCAACGGCCACTTTTTATCATCGCACCGCTCGCCATCGACAGGGAATTCATGCTCACACATTGCAGCCCAAATGGTCCCGTACAGTTCGGTATCAGAGGAATTTCCTCCCACGGACCATTCGGCTGTGGAATGAACTCCCTGCCGAGGTTTTCCCACAGGACTACAGTATGGGGTCCTTCAAGAGGGGAGTAAATAGGTTTTTAAAGGGTCGGCAACGCGCATGTGATGCCCCTGGTGTTGCAGGCGTCCATAGGCTACGGTAACCGCTTACCATCAGGCGGGCCGTATGCTTGATTGCCACCGTCGTGGTATAAAAAAAAAAATTAAAATCTCTCTTGGGGTCCACAGATGAGTGAATTGAGCTGGAAGATCTTTTTCGATGTGGGATCACTCCGTAGAGTGCAAAATTTTTCTGCTATTTCCACTAAAATTACGCTTGCACATAGTCTTCTTTTATTGATTATGCTGACATTTTCTATCTTGACGTCAATGAGGAGCAATTAAACAAACTTGAGCGTATTCAAAATTTATGCATATGTTTCATATTTGGCATTACGCAAATATGATCACATCTCTGATTTCCGCAAAAAAATCAAGTGGCTCCCAATTCACTTTTACAGGAATACTCACGTCCTTACTCTGTTGTACTACATTTTATTTAATCCTGCTACTTCCTCTTACCTAAGAGAACGGTTTAAGTATCTAAAAGATACTGTTCTCTTATATTTACGCGAATATTACTCATTTAATTAAAAGTCTAAATCGGATTTTATCGCGTTTATTTGTTTTAAAACTTTACAGTTTAACGATTTTTAATTAAATTAAATTATTTCCCGACGTTTCGGACCCTTTACAGCGTCCATGATCTCGGGGGACTGAGGTGGTGGGTGTCCGAATAATGAATCTGTAAGTTTTAAAACAAATAAACGCGATAAAATCCGATTTAGACTTTTAATTAAATATCTAAAAGATTCTCATGAACGGAATCTACGTTTTAATGACAATTTACTTCTTAAAATTCCTTATCACTCCTCTATTTTCTATACTAAATCTTTTACTGTTCAAGCTGCCCGACTTTGGAACTCCTTACCCTTATCCATTGGACACACTCAATACTTCATTTTTTAAGAAGGCTATAAAACACCATTTCCTTCAATTGTGATCCATGTCTTTATATATCTATTTATGTAATTATTTCCTCTCGTCACATTGAATTCTATGATATTAATTTCTTATCTATCTATACGTTTATGTATGTCTATAATATATCATGCATAAGTGCTAAAAAATTAATAATATCGGTCGAGAGTGTTTTGGTGGACATAACCATCCCGCATGACAAGAACCTCGTGAAAGCCGAAACAGAGAAAAAACGTAAACATCTGGATCTGGCGCACGAGATTGTCAACATGTGGGTGTTGAGTCCACTGAAATCATCCCTATCGATATCGTTAGCTGGGTATCTGTGATGGTTCGCTCGCAGCCAGAATGCAGAAGGCAGTATTGCTCGACTCGGCTAGGATTGTCCGCCGATTTCTGAGCCTACAGCCCTAACCCCCGGTCGTTTGATCTCCCTGCCGGGGCGCAATCCTCCACCCGCTTATATTTATCTCGTATATAAGTTTAACATTAGAGTAAGCTACATTTGAGCAAGCTCTTGATCCTCCATCTTGGCCGCTTGGTTATGTCTGTGCAAGTACTCAGTGTTGGCAAGCGCGGAACAGCCCGAAAGCACATGTCTGAGTGATCCGCCGGGATGGTGACAAGCTCGACAGAAGTCAGGAGCCATCCTTCAGAATGTGCTTTCGGTAGTTGTTCGTCTTAACCACCTAATCCTGTATTGCACGGACAAAACTGCGCTTTCGTTGCGTTGAAAAAAATTTAAAGCTGATTTATTTATCTTCAGATTAATAACTGATTGAATCTAAAATACGAGTATGATAGGCAAAAATTTACGCCGTCTGTCCTTTTTCTTTTACGCTTTTCTCCAATTTAAGTAAGTTATTTTTAAGCCTTAAACATAGCTAATTTTAAAATGTAAACCCACAGATAAGCGACGTGTTTCGAGGTGGCAACTTCAAAGCTTTCTACATATCGTGTATGCTAGTGTTCTTCCAGCAGTTCTGTGGCATCAACGCCGTCCTCTTCTACCTGACAGATATCTTCAACGCCTCAGGAACATCTCTCGACTCAGACATCGCCACCATTATCGTTGGAGCTGTTCAGGTAATTGACAGTTTGTTTCTGGATATACCACAGGAATTTAGGACTCACATAAAGCCTATACATTTGCTAATTCGGGTCTTAACTATATACGTAGCAAATATTATAATAAGCGATTGAATGGTTTTAACGTAAAATGGTAACAAACACCGATAAGTACATCCTGATACAAGGGCGGGCTTATAACATTTGTATGAATTACCAACAGGTGGTATGTTCGTCCATGACACCTTTCGTGGTGGATAGACTCGGCAGACGAATCCTCATGCTGATATCTTCTTGCGGTACTGCCATTGGAATGGTGGGTATTTTAATCATTTTTCACCGTTATGGAAAAAAACTTCTCTCTTATAAAACTTCTCTAAGACAAACATGAAATTCATAAAATTGAATTTCTTTCATGTCCATCGCCAGGGTCTTCTGGGCATGTTTTTCCTGCTGGATCGCAACGACAGCCCGGTGGTTGAGAGCATCAGCTTCCTGCCGGTGCTGTCACTGGTGCTGTTCATCGTGATGTTTTGTTGGGGACTGGGCCCGCTGCCGTGGGCCATCATCGGTGAGCTGTTCCCAATCGAGGTGAAAGCCGTCGCCACTCCAATCGTTACTGCGTTCTGCTGGATCTTATCTTTCCTCATCACTTAGTAAGTCTTTTTTATTATCAATTTCAATAGGTGAATGTTTATCTTCTATTTCTTGTTACTTACATTTTTGATCAGTGGCATTCTCGAAACGCCAAAATTTATAGTTAAGTCGATTTTGGTAAGCACGAAAATTATTATTTATATTTTATGTTTCCTAATACACGTGATTCCATACAGCGATTTGGTTTAGCTTATTATAGATACATCTATATAATACTTAATTTATATACCTGATATAGCTATTTTTTGTGTCCTTTCTGTTAGCTGCGATTTCAGATTTAATATTGAAACAGATAATAAACCTTACTTGTTTGGGGGTGTGTGGAACAGGGCGTAATGTTCCTCATCCACCTGTAATGTGTTCATTCAATGAGACGACTTGCTTGTTCCAAAGTTCGTTTATTAATTCTTTTTCTTTTATTACAATAACACCATTTATACATAATATGTAACCGGGAGGCTTACATACACACACTACACACCCTTGAATGGGAGGATCCTCCAACCAGACGGGTGTTGTCTGGTGGGCTATTTCAATTAAATTTAGTAGCCCGAATCTCCCAATTTAAATTGATTAGATATTAGAAATACATCGAAAAAGGTCTCTTGCAGCTTCTTCCCGTCGATCTCCGACTCGATCGGCATGCACGTCGGCTTCTTTATTTTCGGCGGGTGCTGTGTGGGCTCGTTCTTCTTCTCGCTGCTGTTGCTGCCCGAGACCAAAGGAAAGAGCTTCCAGGAGATTCAGATCATGCTGGGCGGCGGGTAAAGCTCTCGCTATAACTTTTATGTATTTATATGAAGGCAAATATTAAAACATAGTGAACCAATTTTAAAGAAATTTTGTAATATCGATTTTTTCATCGAAAAAAAAACCACTGAACCAATTTTAGTAATTCTTTTAAAATAATATATATAACATTAGTCAGAAGTCACTTAGCCTATAAAACATTCTATTCTACAAAAGTCAGACCTAAGTGTCCGAGTTTTGTCAAAACAAAATAGTTGCTCGTCACAAACTTACATATAATTTTTTTTTTCAGGCAAAAACCTGAAAAGGCTTAACACTACATTGCAATGGATGATACTATACTAGCTAATTGATCCATCTATTTGAATTTAAAAACAAATACAAACGGGACCAATTCATGTTATATATATTCCTAACATGACATGACATAGTTAGTATATATTCGTAACATGACTTAAAAAGGGTTGTCCAGATAGACATTTTTGAAGTTTTTTTTTTAGTTTCTTGTAAAACTTTAAGAATTTTACCGTATTTCTAATTTCATCAATATACATTAAGAATTAAAGGGAATAATTATACTGAATTTCTTAATTACACTTTATAAAATCGCAGAAGTGTGGACACCCTATTATTTTTTATATTTTTAATCCTTGTTTGATTATATTTATATTTTTAATATTTTTACATTTTAAGAGAAAAATCATGTGATTGTACAATATATTAATGGATATAATGACGAATTGAAAATTTATTTGTACTCCATTTCAATAGTACGACGAATAGTAGATTAAATAAACAATATGACCGAAATAAAAAAAAATGAAAGAAAAATGCATTGCTGAAAGTTATACTCCTCATTCAAAGTGTGACGTGTGGAATGAAGTGTGTTTTGAAGTCGTTTATAACCATGGTTGTGACTATGATAGTGTTTGCTTAAATTAACATACCTAATTATATTGTGTTAATAAAATGGACCATACAAGTACTCGTATAGTTATTGCAAATATGATTAAATTAAAATTATTCATCTGATCCTATGCGACTCATAAATTTTAATATTAATTCGGTAATCAGTTTAATTTAATAATTTAAAATTATTAAATGTGATTTATCGTAATTAATAAAGAAATTAAATATTCCTATTTAGAATGTAAAGGTAGGTATTATATTAAAGATTGTTGTTTACAAAAATGTAATTTGCGACAGTAGGTATATTATTATTTTTATTTGGAATATTTTATCCTTGTCACTATAGAACTATGCGTCTACAGGCTGACTGGTGAATTACTATCAATATTTAAGGAGAATAACTACTCTGTACATGATTCTATATCATATATTCATTACCGAGTATTCTCCTTAAATATTGATAATAATTCACCAGTCAGTCTGTATATAGGTAGGTATTTTCTCTTTATGTAATAGTGTTTTTTTCTATAGTGTAGCAATACAGATTATTTTTATTATTAACTTTGTCTCTTTCATATATGTATAGCCTCGTATTTGATCGTAATTAGATCTAACTGAAAATGAAAACTCTTTTAACAAGCGGTTGCCTAGAAGTAATTAATCTTTACGTAATTTTATTGCCATTTATTTATTTATTTATTTTCGTTTAAAAATAGTTTTAACTTGTTTTTATTAATCTTTTATTTTTATTTTTTTGTTCTTGAAACAATTTCGGACGCGACTTACAACTTATAATATGCGTCAATCGCAACGACTGACGCATATTATAAGTTGGACGAAATAAAATGCATACTAATGCATATAAAGATTCAGTTTTTTTTTTCTTGTAATCGTGACGCAACGGTACGAGTAAGTCGGAGGTGGATCATTGCTATCTTAATGGTCAGTTTTGACTGTCTTAAACAGTTAATTTAATAATTCCATTAGGTATATCATTCGTTATTTCAATTAATCACTAAAGATTACTATAGTGATCAACTTTTGTGACCATTTTGAAACAATTGCAGTGGCAAATTTGCACCTTTAATTAATAAAACCACTTAATACGCGAACGATGTTTCAAGGTTGACATTTTAAACTATTCCTATTATTATAATATAATTAATATAATTAAGGTTAATATTTAAGGTTCTAAAACAAGGTTCTAAGGACAATAAGACAATGTAATAACCAAAACCAACGCACCAAAATAAAGGTAATAAGCGTGGTTACATTTCTTGTGATAATAGTTTATAAAGAATTTTATTATTAAAATTTTGTACATAATATATCTTTAGATTTTATTTGTTACATTGTTTTTAATAAAATATTAATAATCGTTTTGTGTATTTATTTTTATATGTATGACTAGCGGCCCGCCCCGGCTTCGCACGGGTATTTAACTAAAATTTTAAAAATTATAAATTTATATTTTTTATCACCTACATGCGCCATCTATCGTGTAATGGTAGAATATCGTTTTTATATTTAGTGTCATTTAACATAATAGTACCTATATTCATTGAAAATGATGTTTATCTAAAATATTAAAACGATTTCTATTCCTATCCGACATATTTAGTAAACTTTTAAGTTTAACAAAATAATAACTCAAAAATAAGTTTTGTGAGTTTTTAAGATTCCTTAGACCAGACGGCGTTGGCGGCGTAGGTACCTATTTCTATTTTCTTAAATATTTATTTTTAAATTTAATTACAATGAAACAAAAACTAAATTATACTGTGAGTTATGTATAATTTATAAGTATTAAAGTTATTTACATTGGTTTTGTACTTTTTACGTGATACGTGAACACAGAAAAAAACGATAATAGATGGCGCTGATTGAAAAAAAACGCGCTATTAAAATTTATTCTTGATAATATATAGTGTATTAATAAAACGGAGGTTTTAACAGATTTATTATTTGTATAGATATGGCCGGATACAAGGCTGTCATAGCGAATACAATCCGATCAATCAATCAATCGTCATATTTTTAGGGGTGTTCATCGGAAAAAATTATCGATAATTTTATTATCGATAATTATCGTATTGTGTTATCGATAATTATCGAATGAACAGTTATCGATAATTATCGGATAAAAAATTATCGATAGTTGACGACAGTTATCGATAATTATCGCCACAATCATCGAACGACGAAAAAAAAAAAGTCATCCGCCGGCCAGTATCGACATTATCCTCCGTTCCTTATCTGAATACCTAAAAAAAAGGTCATCCGCCGTCCAGTATCGACATTATCCTCCGTACCCTATCCGAATACCTAAAAAAAAGGTCATCCGCAGTGCCGTAATTATAAAATCACAATTATCGATACTTATCGGATCCAAAAACAATTATCGATAATTATCAGATCCCACAAAAATATCGATAATTATCGGATCGCACAAAATTATCGACAATTATCGGATCGCACAAAATTATCGATAATTATCGAATGAAAACTTATCGATAATTATCGATAATTATCGAATGAAAAATTATCGAATAACACTTATCGATAATTATCGAATGAAAAATTGTCGAGTAGTTACGAATTATCGATAATTATCGCACACCCTTACATATTTTATTGTATACAAGTTTCTATATCATAAGATCCATAACTCTTTGGATCCATACATATTATACCGTTACAACATAACAGTTAAGTATTTATTTATTATTTTATAATTATTTGTTTGTTTACTTTTATTTATTAATTATTATAGATAGTTATTATCAAAAATTGTGATAATTTAATGAATATTAAATTAATAAATCAATTATTAAAACTTAAATAGCTTATAATAATTTATGGGCTTACGCTACTTGATATAAGAATTATATGAACGAATATAATTGTTAAAACATTGAAGCAAATCGTCGGTGCGCTTGACAAATTCCATATGTGGTTTTTGTGACGTTTTGGGAAACAACATAAAATGTGTTATTAAATAATTTTTTAATTATTTATTAACGGTTAAAATACATATGGAATTTAAAGTTTGTTTCTAGTTCGAATATCACAAAAATAACTTTATCAACATAATATAGAGAATGAAGCGGAGATTAAGTTTAGTAGAAAAAAAAAAATTAAAAAAAATGCATATATGTTATTTTGCAGGCGCAACGACGAAATATTTTTGTACAAATTGTTTTCCTCAGTTTTTAAAATTTATTTTCATTTATATTAAAGCAATTTATGAATGTGTTCAAATTCTTTTCTATTGCCTTATTTGTATAGATAACAGAATTAACTTCTTGTTAATTTTTTTTCATTTTTTTTTTAAATGTCTTTGGACAAGGATTAAACAATAAAATAAAACGAACGCTTAGAACAAATAGTTTATTTAAAAACTGTGTTTACGTAAATAATACTATATCTACATAGTCAGTCTGTCACTGTGAAAAATAAAGAAGTTAGAGATTCCCTTATTTACGTTTTTTTTTTTTTTTTATTTACACTTAAAAAAATATTTTTATGGCAACACTTATTGGTATTGCTCGTCGTAATGTTTGTCAGTACTTATGCAATATAAGCTGTTGTCAGAATTTTTACTTTATAAACATTCCAAAATAGAAAAAAAATTCAATAGCATGTATAGTTTGGTGTATATTGATATTATATATCCATATTTTTTTAAACGCATTTTTTTTTAATTAGGACATATTTCATATGAAAATTCTATTACATACTCATACTTTTAACAGTTTGTTATTTTTATTGGACCAAAGTACGTCAGTTATTTGTAAAATAATTAATTCCAGATAAATTTACATATAAGTCAAATCAAACAAAATGATTTTATATTAAATAACATTTCATAATTAGAAAAGCACTGTTCAATTCACAGATTTCAAAACCTTCAACGCTTCTGTCATCTGAGATCCGAATGTGACTTTTCGTATAGATAATGTAAAATCGGAATTTACTTTTACATGATTTTTTTAAATTATTACACTCAACTACTATAGCACGATCAAGGAATTTATATACAAAATGGGATGCGCACATACACTCAAAAAACGCTCCTAAGAGAGGGATTGCATCTCTTTCTACCATGGATTCAAAGCAATTCGTAAGAAAGAGACAAAATACCAGTAGTCAACGAAATGCTGGGAACGATTTTTTCACTGTCAGTTATTTCAAGGTGCATATTTGAATATACAATTTTATTAAGTGAGCGTTCCAGTTATGATATAAATTCCTTGAGCACGATATATGTTATCTACAATGTTTAAAGTAACCGTTATCGTAATTGTTTCTTGCGAGAATTGTGCAATAATTATTGCTGTCAATAATTAAATAATAATCAATCTTGATATGTACACATAATGTCTTCTATATCGTCCAAAACATCGCAGATACTGGACGCGTACAATTTAACATTATCAGATTTTTTAATTTTCAAACTAGCACAATATAACTTTTTATACATTTCGGTCATTGTTTCGTAATCTTTATTAGATTTCGACCTACAGTATTGTATAATACTTTTTAATATGAAATGCAGTCTATTTTCGAAAAGATTAAGGAGACTGTAATCGCTTTTGATCGAGTTTTCATCTCCGTCCTCTGATTTTGTTTTTTCCTTGTTCTCGTCGGGATCACGTTCTTGTAATACTTCCATTATAGATTGACATTGCCGTAATAACTCTAGAGCATTTTGGAGGTACTTCAGTTTTACATTTGGTGTCACTGTAACAAAAAAAAATTGTTTGTCTGTAAGTCGGTTTACGGACGACAATTTTACGTGATAAGAAAACATTGATGAAAAATTGCATACTTTTATGAATTGAATTGAATTATCATTATTTTTTTTTTTATAAATTAAAAGAAGAGATTGAATTTTTTTCTTTTTTATAATAAAGAAGGAGTTAATACAAAGGAGTTTTTTGAAAATTGTAATGTTCAATTAACTCCTTCTTTGACTTGACTTGACTAGATAACCTATGTACCTACTAGATAACCTATGTACGAGATAGCCTATGAACGAGATAACATGTGTATTAGATAACATATGTATTAGATAATATAATATGTACTAGATAACCTATGTACTGGATGACCTATGTACGAGATAACCTATGCACGAGATAACATATAGAATAGATGTAGCGTACCTACTTATGTATATAACACCTAATTATGATTGAATGTCCTAGGCCTAAAATAAATTGTCATGGTAACGAATTAAAACAGAAAAGAAAATATATATTGAACGTCAACCTGAACTAGTATTTTTATTTATCACGTTGTATAAATATTATAAAATGAGTAGTGAGTGGGGCGTGTCGCGTGGCGCGTGTCGCGTGTCACGTGTCACTGTCGCGTGTCGCGCACTTACCGGCCGCGTGCACCTCGAGCGCCGCGACGTGCTCGAGGCGCACGGTGAGGTACATGGCGGCGTCCTCGAGCGCCGCAAACTGCAACGGCGCGCTCGTAGTGAGTGGCGCGTGTCGCGTGTCACGTGTCACTGTCGTGTGTCGCGCACTTACCGGCCGCGTGCACCTCGAGCGCCGCGACGTGCTCGAGGCGCACGGTGAGGTACATGGCGGCGTCCTCGAGCGCCGCAAACTGCAACGGCGCGCTCGTAGTGAGTGGCGCGTGTCGCGTGTCACGTGTCACTGTCGTGTGTCGCGCACTTACCGGCCGCGTGCACCTCGAGCGCTGCGACGTGCTCGAGGCGCGCTCGTAGTGAGTGGCGCGTGTCGCGTGGCGCGTGTCACGTGTCACTGTTGCGTGTCGCGCACTTACCGGCCGCGTGCACCTCGAGCGCCGCGACGTGCTCGAGGCGCACGGTGAGGTACATGGCGGCGTCCTCGAGCGCCGCGAACTGCAACGGCGCGCTCGTAGTGAGTGGCGCGTGTCGCGTGTCGCGTGTCACGTGTCACTGTCGTGTGTCGCGCACTTACCAGCCGCGTGCACCTCGAGCGCCGCGACGTGCTCGAGGCGCGCTCGTAGTGAGTGGCGCGTGTCGCGTGGCGCGTGTCACGTGTCACTGTTGCGTGTCGCGCACTTACCGGCCGCGTGCACCTCGAGCGCCGCGACGTGCTCGAGGCGCACGGTGAGGTACATGGCGGCGTCCTCGAGCGCCGCGAACTGCAACGGCGCGCTCGTAGTGAGTGGCGCGTGTCGCGTGTCGCGTGTCACGTGTCACTGTCGTGTGTCGCGCACTTACCGGCCGCGTGCACCTCGAGCGCCGCGACGTGCTCGAGGCGCGCTCGTAGTGAGTGGCGCGTGTCGCGTGTCGCGTGTCACTGTCGCGTGTCGCGCACTTACCGGCCGCGTGCACCTCGAGCGCCGCGACGTGCTCGAGGCGCACGGTGAGGTACATGGCGGCGTCCTCGAGCACCGCGAACTGCAACTCGGCGCGCTCGTAGTGAGTGGCGCGTGTCGCGTGTCACGTGTCGCGTGTCACGTGTCACTGTCATGTGTCGCGCACTTACCGGCCGCGTGCACCTCGAGCGCCGCGACGTGCTCGAGGCGCGCTCGTAGTGAGTGGCGCGTGTCGCGTGTCGCGTGTCGCGTGTCACGTGTCACTGTCGCGTGTCGCGCACTTACCGGCCGCGTGCACCTCGAGCGCCGCGACGTGCTCGAGGCGCACTGTGAGGTACATGGCGGCGTCCTCGAGCACCGCGAACTGCAACTCGGCGCGCTCGTAGTGAGTGGCGCGTGTCGCGTGTCGCGTGTCGCGTGTCACGTGTCGCGTGTCACGTGTCACTGTCATGTGTCGCGCACTTACCGGCCGCGTGCACCTCGAGCGCCGCGACGTGCTCGAGGCGCGCTCGTAGTGAGTGGCGCGTGTCGCGTGTCGCGTGTCGCGTGTCACGTGTCACTGTCGCGTGTCGCGCACTTACCGGCCGCGTGCACCTCGAGCGCCGCGACGTGCTCGAGGCGCACGGTGAGGTACATGGCGGCGTCCTCGAGCGCCGCGAACTGCAACTCGGCGCGCTCGTAGTAGCTGCACGTAGTTTTGAGGAGGCTCCGTCGTCGTGGACCGTCCTCAAGTGTTATTCTGTAATTAAACATATACAATATAGAATTAACATATCAGATTATTTCGCACGATAATTTGCTACTTTCATTAGCGACATTTCTATCTCTATAGGTTTTCATGGTCTATATCAGGTAATTTTGTAAACACTTAAAATATTGCAAGAAAGCACTCAGTAAGTTCTCGATCTAAATGTGTAAAAAAAAATAGAGACTTTAAATGTAACCCAACTACCTTATAATGACTTTTAATTTGTAATTTTAGGGACGAAAGTGCCACATATCTTTCCCGACAAATGATAAATTAATTTAGAGCGCATGCGTAACTGAGTAACATGCGCAACTTTCGTCCCGATGCAAAGATCGTATAGTTTAATTTCACAATTTCCTTGTAATAATTCCTATGTGACACAGAATAACACTAATCTCCTATTTTAGTTTTTATTTTATTTTTATTTTTTTAACTTCATGAATTAGTTTCATATGCTTATGTTATGTTATAATGACTAAATAAAGATTATATTTTATTTTTATTTGGAAAACAAACAGTATTTATAAAAAAAGGGTACAATTTAACATATTCAATGACCAGTAAATTTTTCACAAATTAACCAAACATTCTTAAGCAGATACATATTTTACATGCAATTAAAATAGGAACAAAATCACAGAATTATAAACAAAATCGTCAAATTCGTAAACAATCAATTATATTTGTACAATTTGGGTACAAAATACCTTGGAGCCTGGGATACTTAAAACGAAACGAAGTACCTCAGAGCGAGACAATTTGTTTCATATAACTAAAAACCTAATACATTGCAATGTAACGAAACTATATCGCGATTTAATTCGATCCAAACGCCATCTATCGAGAGAAAGCATGTACAAAATATTTATTTTACTTGTAGAATGACGTTGGGATCGACCGTACAGTTAATAGTTTATTTGAACATTTAACATTCCGCCCACCAAAAGGAACATTTTCCTTTTAGTACCGCCCACCATGGACAAATTCAGCATTTTTTTTAAATTAAAACAATGGACTGTATAAGAATAATAACCAATTAATATACTAAATAGTGGACAGCTTCATTACATAATGATCGGAAGATCAACAAATATGGTTTTACTTAAAACGTTATTAATACACAAAAACATTATAAGGCTTAACGTGAGGTCAAAATACAACCGATGCAAGCATTCTCAAATACAGTTATGGAATTTTTTTTAAACTTAATCAATACAAAGTAACAAACCTAAAGGTACAAAAAAAATCTTACCACAGAAAACATACGACCACATATAAATAAATGTTTACAATTTCAACATTATATTGCTTATTCAGTAATAGGAAGAATACACAGTTTTGAAATTGGACGTTTAATCGTAGTGCCTTTGCAACGAACAGTGACAACGCGCGTCAAACTATCCTTACCCGGATGTAGCTGTATGATTCTACCGTATAACCATTAGCTGGAGGTAAGTTGTCTTCTTTTAATAATACTACATCACCTATTTTATAGTCCAGATTACGAACATTCCATTTCTGTCTCTGGAAGAACTGTGTCAAATATTCCTGCTTCCATCTACGCCAGAAGTGTTGCACCATACGCTGTACCAATTGCCATCTGCGTAATGTACTAACCGAGGCATCCTCGAAGTTGCAGTCAGGTGCCACTACCAACGGATGACCTACCAAAAAATGCCCCGGAGTTAACGGCACAGGATCCTCTGGGTCGTTACTACCCCGCGACAAATGCCTAGAATTTAAGCATGCCTCAATTTGATAAAGAACTGTGGACAGCTCTGCGAACGTCAACGTGGAGTCACCTACGACACGCTTTAGATGGTATTTTACACTTTTGACTCCTGCTTCCCACAATCCACCAAAATTAGGAGCGTGGGGAGGAATGAAGTGCCATTCAGTTTGCGAGGTAGCAAGAGCAGTTGCAATGTCTTTAAACATTGAACTTTCTTGATTAAAAAGTATTTGTAGCTCTTTGGCGGCTCCAACAAAATTAGTGGCTGTACGAGCCAATAATGCTCGCACAGCAATTTCGTTTAGCTTAGGCTATAAATTGATTCGTTTTACGTATTTTAAACAGTCGCAACTAAACATTCGTCTCGCAATAATATAACAACATATAGTGCGGCTCAGATAACTTAACTATAAACGTTATTTAATAAAGCGTTTAACATAACAGTGGTTTGGTGTTACCTTTAATACCTACTACAATAACTGGAGTACCGTCAACGACGAGATAACCCCAACATCTTTTGGTCCTTCGAGCTATTACAAGAAGACCTTTTGGTCCTTCGAGTATTATTTGGAAAGGTATTTGGTGTGGTATTTTCAATTACGTTAGCGAATCGGTGCAGTTGGCCTCCCAGAAGCGGGTCTCACCAACAGCATTGAGAAGGCGCACATAACGTAAGAAGAGAGTGCTACACTGAGTGCCAACAAATCGGGAACTTAGCGGAGATAACGTCTACCGCTTACCTATCAACTAACCGGCAGGGATAACGTCCACTGCTTAACATACATCTTACCAGCAGAGATAACGTCTACTGCTTACCTATCAACTAACCGGCGGGGATAACGTCCACTGCTTAACATACATCTTACCAGCAGAGATAACGTCTACTGCTTACCTATCAACTAACCGGCAGGGATAACGTCCACTGCTTAACATACAACTTACCAGCAGAGATAACGTCTACTGCTTAACGTATAACTTGCTAGCAGCGATAACGTCGACTGCTCCTACTACATAACTGTGAACCTTTCTGAGTACACGAAATCTACTCGCCAACCAACTGTTAACAATGTCGATAGAAACAGACAAGCACGTATCCACGCTATTGCGTAATCAAATGTGTAGTTTTAACGCCTTAGAACGAGCTGTCTCCAAAATTAAACTACAGAATTTGAAAGAAAGTTGGCAGCTTCAAGATCAACTAAAAGTCTTGCAAAGTAAGTGGGAACCCATCGACAAGAACCATTGGGAACTGAGCTACTTACTACAAGGAAGCGAAGTGGAGTATGAAGCGAAATTCGACTATTGGGAAAAAGTTTACGACGAACTAAAGGAAAATATTAACAGAAAAATCTTTGAAACTTCCCACTACGAGAAAACTACGCCGCGAATCGAGTTACCCGAGTTTAATGGAGCTTATAACAGCAGTCAAAAACAAAATTATTCAACGAATAATCAACACATAAATTATAATGACTACAAGTCAACGAACTTTAACAAAGCAAAGAAACGTACAAAAACCTACCATGCTACACTTCGAAACTGTCCACTTTGCAAGAATAGTCATGCGCTGATGCAGTGTCCTACATTTTTAGGCATGGATGTCGTAACGCGAACTAAAACAGCAAACGAATTAAACGTTTGCAAGAATTGTTTGTTTAATCACAGGGGAAATAATTGCACTTCTATGAAACGATGTCACACGTGCAATTATAAACATCATTCTCTTCTCCATAACGATAACTTGAGAAGACAACATTCAAGGTCACTCCCCTCATCAGCGGCTGAGCAATTATCGAATCACATTAACGGTGAACAAGAGATACTTTTGACGACTCTACAACTTAGGGTCAGAAACAGAGAAGGTGATTACGTCACCCTGCGTGCGTTGCTTGATCAAGGCTCTCAAGTAACCTTGATCACAGAAAATGCCGCACAACGATTAAACTTACCCCGACATAAGATGAAAGCGGCTGTCACTGGCGTCGGCTCGATAATGGGCACCAGTAGGGGTATGATTAAACTGGAATGTAAATCGATCCATTCTGAGTATACATTCCAAACTGAAGCATTAGTAATGCATAAACTAATAAATAATCTACCTAACTCAACATTCGACGCGAAGAACTGGCCACACCTCGATAACATCAAGTTGGCTGATCCGGACTTTAACATCTCTGGTCCAATCGATCTTCTGTTAGGGGCAGATATTTACTCCAATGTGATTATTGAAGGAGTATTGAAACACAACAACAACTCGCTAGTAGCGCAACAAACGAAGCTGGGTTGGATTCTGTGCGGTGCTACTAAGCAATTCAACTGTCTCGTTACTCTTACACAGCTAGAAACATTATCACAATTCTGGGAGACAGAAGAAATTCCTTCGGAATCAGAACCTTCTGCAAACGATGAATACTGTGAAAAATATTACACAGAAACAACGGAGAGATTATCTAGCGGGCGATATGTTGTAAAAATGCCTATGAAAAATAACTTCGAGCAAAATCTTGGCGATTCGAAACAACAAGCCATCGCGCAATTTTTTCATTTAGAGAAGAAAATGGCGCGACAAGAACACTTCGCAACATTATATAAACAATTCATACATGAGTACATACAATTGGGTCACATGAAACCAGCGACGACAAACGAAAGTCTAGTGCAAGCCTACCTACCTCACCATGCTGTTATACGGGAGAGCTCAGTGTCAACAAAACTCCGAACTGTTTTTAACGCATCCATGAAAACAAACTCCGGCTATAGCTTAAACGACTTAATGGAAAAGGGGCCGAATTTACAAAAAGACATTTTGTCTCTTATAATTAAATGGCGTAGCTATAAATACGTTATAACGGCGGACATTGAGAAAATGTATCGTCAAATCCTTATTCATCAAGATCAACAAAGCTTACAAAAAATAATCTGGAGGGAATCTACTAAAGAACGACTCAGAGAGATGCAGCTCTGTACGCTAACCTATGGCACCAAGGCTGCTCCATTTATCGCAATGCGTACGCTCCAACAACTAGCTAAAGATGAAGGCAAAGCTTTCCCATTAGCCCGAAAGGCACTACAACAAGAATGCTACATGGATGACGTCATTACCGGAGGAAATACCATCGAAACAACAAAACTTTTACAACAAGAGCTCTACGAGTTGCTGAAAAAGGGAGGTTTCATCCTAAGAAAATGGGCTACTAATGAACCATCTGTTCTCGAGAATGTACAAGATACAGAGAAACGTCATAGAAACGACTATAACTTTAAACAACAAGAGTTCAGCAAGACACTGGGACTCTCATGGAATGACTCTACGGACACATTTCATTTCATTTGCGAGACGCCGCACAATAAGAAAAACGAAACATACACAAAACGTAGACTATTGTCGGAGATAAGCAAAATATATGATCCGCTAGGGTGGTTATCTCCAATAACTATCCAAGCAAAACTGATATTTCAAAAATTATGGAGTGGTAATTATCAAAACATTGATTGGGATAGCAATGTACCTAATGACATAGCCGACGAATGGATAAAAATTAAAACCGATTTACCGAACATAAACAACATTAGTTTGCAAAGGTGGATGAGAAACGAAAACAATAGAACGATCGAATTACAAGCCTTCTGTGACGCGAGCGAGCAGGCCTACGCAGGCGTCATCTATAGCCGAACTACGTCACCGACTGGCGCGTACGTCACCACACTACTCGCTGCGAAAACTAAAGTGGCACCGCTTAAAAAGAAAATAACTATACCGAGGTTGGAATTATGCGCCGCGGTTTTGCTAACCAAGCTAATGGAGAAAATAACTAAGGTCCTTACAGATTATGATCTTAAAATATCCTGTTGGACAGACTCGAAAGTTGTGTTAGCATGGCTTCAGAGTAAACAAAGTAAATTTGAAAAATATATAACTAGCAGAACTACATTCATAACAAACATCGTTCCTGCTATAAATTGGGGTTACGTGAAGAGTAACGAAAACCCCGCCGACTGTGCGACGAGAGGACTTTCGCCAACCAAGTTGAGTAACTTCCCTTTGTGGTGGGAAGGACCTCAGTGGCTTAAGGATCAAGAAAAACAAGCCCTTTCATGTACTACAACTTACACTATAAACGAAGGTTTTATAACGAAATGCTACGTAACGGAACCCGCGTCGAATAAAAATGAATTAATTAATTCATTGTTTGAGCGACACAGTGACATAGATCGTATTACAAGAATACTCGCCTGGGTAATACGATTCACCGATGTATTACATAACAAACAGGTGATTAATAAGTGCAATGAACTGAACTTGTATGAGATAAGACAAGCTAGGCTTAAGATTTATAAATCAATACAAGAAGATACTTTTGAAAAGGAGATAACGTCTCTTAAAGAACGGGGAAAACTGCCCAATAGAAGTACTATTTTGAAACTCCACCCATTTTTGGACTCGGATGGAGTTCTTCGTGTCGGGGGGCGTTTAGAACATTCAAACTTACCAGAGAATACTAAACATCCCATCTTAATCCCGGGAACGGGGCGGCTGACACAACTTATTATTGAAAAGGCGCACCAGCGAACCTTACACGGTGGAGCTAGATTAACGTTAGCTTACACTAGGAATAGCTACTGGATAGTCAGTGGAAATCGAGCTGTTAAAAAGATACTTCGACAGTGTATTCGATGCCGTCGTTACGCAATAAACAAAACCGAGCAGTTGATGGGTAGCCTTCCAAAGGAAAGGATTACCCCATCTCGGCCTTTTTCACACACTGGCGTCGACTTTACAGGCCATGTAGACGTGAAAATAAACAAAGGCCGCGGTATCAAAACCTGTAAGGGGTATATCGCCATATTCATATGTATGTGTACAAAGGCAGTACATATTGAACTGGTGTCCGACTTATCCACGCAAACCTTTATCGCGGCACTGAAGCGGATGTGTGCCAGAAGAGGCACTCCAAAACATATTTATTCCGATAATGGGACGAACTTCGTTGGAGCGGCGAAATTATTAAATGAAGAGTTTCGCCAATATAAAACCATGCTATCTTCCGAGTTTTTTAAGGAAATCAACGACCTACAAATACAGTGGCATTTTAACGCTCCATCTTGGCCATCAGCAGGAGGTTTATGGGAAGCTGCCGTACGCTCCATGAAAAATCACCTGAAACGAGTAATTGGACAACAAAAGCTCACCTACGAGCAGTTTTCAACGCTTCTTACGCAAATTGAAGCATGCATGAACAGCAGACCGCTAAGTCCGCTGTCTGAAGACGTGGAAGACCTCGATTACCTCACACCTGGCCATTTTCTTACAGGAGGTCCGACATTAGCACTGCCACTGAATGATCCAGAAGACACAAGAACATTAGACTATAGAAACAATTGGAAACTCATTGAACTTATGCGCAGGCACTACTGGGATCGCTGGTCTAAAGAGTACCTTCATTTACTACAAAACCGAAGCAAGTGGCAACAAACCAAAGATAACATACAAAAGGGTCAACTTGTACTAGTAAAAGAAAATAATCTACCTCCAGCCAAGTGGGCTATGGGCCGGGTAGTGGAATTGCACCCCGGCAGTGACGACTTAGTTCGAGTAGTCACGCTTAAGACGCAAAACGGCGTAATTAAGAGACCCATTACCAAACTAGCTCCTCTACCAGTAAACGAGGTGCGGGAGAGCACGACATCACAGAAAGTGAGTCCTGAAACTGAAACATGCGAGAAAAGCAGAACAACACGTAAATCCATCAAGAGCGTCAACAGCTTATTGTTGGTATTACTAGTGGCATTTACAACTCTACCCTATGGAAGAGCAATACCCGCGCAACATTTTAAAATAACTCCGTTAACTGACGACCACCCGATCTACTTTGACCCCGCTGGAAATATTCAACTTATTCACGATGAATGGAAACTTCTCGTATACTACAACCTGACAACATTCTGGCAAAGTACAAAAAAGGTCGAGGGATTCGTCAATCATTTAGCTCTAATATGCGCTACGATGCCTGATGAGCAATGTCGCGCTACAACACAACAACTCAAGTTCGAAATGAGCCAACTAAATGAATATAATAAACTATTACTATCTAACTATCACCAAAGAAGGCGTCGTGGCTACGTCAACGGCATAGGCAACCTGGCGCGTGCATTATTTGGGGTTCTCGATAGCGATTTTGCCGAAAAATACGCTCAAGACATAGACAAAATCAAAACAAACGAGCACTATTTATTAGAGTTGATTAAAAACCAGACGCTCATAATTGAGGCGGAAAATAATGTGCTAAAGAAAAGTGAAGACTTTACCAATAGGCAGTTGGAAATAATACAACAATATATTAATGAAACGCAAAATGGTATGGCAATGTTAGAAAATAGATTTCAGATTATGAAAACAATGAATGACGTCAATGCTGGAGCTTTGACAGCCACTTTATTGATCTCTGTACTCAGAAGAAACCAACAAATGCTCTTAGATGCATTGACCGATATTTATAGAGGAAATCTCGATATGAAACTGTTTACACCCGAACAATTGGCAGAACAACTCCATTACATTGCCGGAATTATACCTACAAGATTAACTTTGCCCGTTAAAAACAGTATCGCAGCAAACATTCAAAATATTTACAAACTTATTTATGTTAAAGCCCGTCTCACAGAACAATACTTACTCTTCGAATTACATATACCGTTACTAAGCGATGAAGAGTATACATTATATCATAATATACCGATTGTGCGGCACGTGCATGATCAATGTCTGGCGATCACAACAACCACGAAGTATATTGGAGTGAACTTCGTCAAGAATACGTATATACAAATAGAAGAAGCTGACCTACAACAGTGTACCGCTATGATGGCGGACAACTACATTTGCCATGCCTACACGCCAATAAGAAATTTGCAAGAAGCGACAGCATCCTGCGAAGCGAAATTGTTGAGTCAAAACGTAAACATAACGTGTGATTGGGTATTAAACAAATGCGCGGATCAATGGACTAAACTACGGAGACCAAACATATGGCTCTATAATTGCATAACTGAGTGTCCGACCCGTGTAGTATGCGAGAATCAAGTTACAACGTTCATAACAACAATGACGGGGCTTCTTGCCCTAGGTCAGGATTGCATTTTGCAACATAAGGACTTTACAATTCATTCACATAACGTTTTTAACAGTAAAACGAAGATCGGACTAAGTCTTGACGTTCCTACTATTGACTCACCAAATGATATGCTGCAGACGTACAAGAATACAAACGTCATACTGACTACACGACTACATAGCTTATCTGATGAGCACAGGTTATTGGAAAATCAAATAGCGGTACAGAAAGAACGAGAGCACCAGCTGCCACACGACTTGTCTGTTCATGATATCAGCAACTACGCTATAAGCACTTTGCTAGTGGGAGGAATCGTCGTCGCAACCATAATCTGGCGACTGAGGAAACACCTTTCCTCATGTAAAAGAAATAATGCCCAAACGACAAATCCATATAATACGGAAAATATAGAGCTGGAGGAAATCGCACCATACTCTACAATAAAGGATGGACATTCCAGGAACGTCCCGCAGCCGATGCAAAAAGTTGAAACAGGATTTAAGCTTTGAAATTAATTTGAACCTTAAACGTTCTGTTAATTAATTCTATTTTATACATTTAATTTTATATACATTATTAACTTATTCAATTAACTTTTAACTTAACTAAGCATTTCGTGATTTCTTTATAACTATTGTTAATTGTATTGTGTAGTTGTAATAACTGTTTTGTTAACTTTATACCAGATGTACTTGTAACACAAGTTTGGTAATCTGAGTGCGCACATCTTTCCCTCGGGAGCATGTACGAGCCAATAATGCTCGCACAGCAATTTCGTTTAGCTTAGGCTATAAATTGATTCGTTTTACGTATTTTAAACAGTCGCAACTAAACATTCGTCTCGCAATAATATAACAACATATAGTGCGGCTCAGATAACTTAACTATAAACGTTATTTAATAAAGCGTTTAACATAACAGTGGTTTGGTGTTACCTTTAATACCTACTACAATAACTGGAGTACCGTCAACGACGAGATAACCCCAACAGTGGCGTTATCGCTCCAAATATGACGACAATGACCACGCCTGGCAACAAACCTCTTGAACGCTGCCAAAAAACCCTCAGTGGTTAAGTCGGAAACAGCTTCTATATGTACGGCGCGTGTGGCCATACACACGAATAAACAGATGTATCCCTTATGCGACCGCTGTCCACGACCTTTAGAGACCCTAATGTTAATGGGGCCCGCAAAATCGACACCAGAGTTAAGAAACGGTTTGCTTGGGGACACTCTGCAAGCTGGAAGCTCGCCCATTAACTGTTGTTTGGAAGTCGCAGCATATCGAGTACAGGGAACACAGTGACGTATGTAAGCCCGTACAAGATTTTTCATCCGACTGATCCAGTACTTTGTGCGTATAAAATTGAGTACCAGTTGCTGTCCTCCATGAAAAGTCCTTTCATGTGCGTCGGTTACAATCAATTTAGCCAAACTTGTGTTATGAGGAATAACAACTGGGTGCTTTGTATCGTCCGATAGTTGAGAATAGCGCAGTCTTCCTCCGACGCGCAATATCTCGCATTCATCTAGAAACAAATTTAATTTATATAACGAGCTTGTTTTGTCTAATGGAACTTTATTTTTTAGAGCTATAAATTCTGCATGAAACCATTGCTGTTGGCTTTGTCTGATACATATCTGTAAGGCCTCACGAATTTCCGAAGCTGACAGGTATGCTGTGAATTTAGTGTTTGCTTTACGAACTCTTGTCGCTTGCAAGAACCTTTTACAATATGCGACAACCCTCACCAGACGAGTAAGTGAAGAGTACTTTTTTCCCCAAATGGCTTCAAAATCAATCACAAGGCTAGCTAAGTAAACGGTAACAATTTTCTTCTCCTCATTAGTAAGTATTGCACTAGGCTTAGAATATTCAATTTGATCATCTCTTAACCAACCTGGTCCTCGTTTCCATAGATCATCATTAAGGAGATCCACTGAAGAAACTCCACGTGAAGCTATATCCGCTGGATTATCCTTGGATTTAACATAGGCCCATTGTGTATTATTTAGCAAACTAAGAATCTCTGAAGTACGGTTAGCTACATAAGTTTTCCAACGACTTGGATGATCATTTAACCAAGCCAGCACAACCGAGGAATCCGTCCAAGCATGGATATTTGCCTTAGGAATTTTCATAACTTCAGCTACCTCGATCAATAAGTTTGCTACTAGAACCGAACCGCATAATTCCAGCCGTGGAATAGATATCTGCTTGATAGGAGCTACCTTTGTTTTTGCGGTTATGAGATGTGAATGTGTTTGCGCACTACCATCAATAATGCGACAATACACGACAGCCGCATAAGCTATATTTGACGCATCGCTAAATCCATGTAGCTCTATCGTCATGTCCTCTTCTTGCTTACCTATCCATCTGGGAATGTGAAAATTCACCAGTTTTCCCAATTCGGATCTGTAATATCTCCACTCTTGAGAGAGTTCTGGAGGCAGTTCCTCATCCCAACCTACTCCACTAATCCATAACTTTTGTATAAAAACCTTTGCGGTTATTATACACGGTGCTATCCATCCTAATGGATCATAGAGTCGTGAAATTTCCGATATAACCGTTCTTTTTGTATCAATTTCAGGAGGAGACGACATCTTCACGGAGTAATCAAATTCGTCAGTGTTCCGGTTCCAGGTAAGTCCGAGAATCTTAGTAATATTATCAGTTTTAATTTCTAAATCTCTTCCAGACTTTTCCTTTAAACTTTCTAATAAACTCATCCTATTGCTTGTCCATTTTTGCAGCTGAAATCCTCCTTTCTCTAATAAACTGTTCATTTCATTATAAATTGTTTCTACTTCTTTTTCAGATTTGCAGCCAGTCATCAGATCATCCATATAGAAGTCTGACTT
Organism: Euphydryas editha; assembly: GCA_036937285.1. Lineage (NCBI taxonomy): Eukaryota > Metazoa > Arthropoda > Insecta > Lepidoptera > Nymphalidae > Euphydryas > Euphydryas editha. The sequence continues at coordinate 12,440,253 of JAUPFZ010000023.1, forward strand.
CACCCGTTCGGCAACCAATGGATAGATGTTACCTTCATCACTTGCAACCTGCTGTAATGACTTGACAGCCAAATAGGGGGCGCACGATGTACCGAAAGTTACAGTCAAAAGTCGAAAATCCTCTATTTCTTGGTCAGGATCCTCTCTCCAGACAATTCTTTGAAAATCTACATCTGACTGGGCAACTTTAATTTGGCGATACATTTTTACAATATCTGCCGTAAGACAGATCGGGTGCTGTCGCCATCTCATGACAATATGTCGCAGATCTGCCTGGAGAGTGGGTCCCACCATCAAGGTGTCATTTAAGGAAACTCCGTTAGTTCCCTTACATGACGCGTCATAAACCACTCGTACCTTAGTGGTTAGTTTATCTCTTCTGACCACTGCATGATGGGGCAAATAAATCGCATCACTTCTATTTCTTTCAGATTCGTTGCAAATTCTCTCCATATGGCCCATTGATAAATACTCCTTTATCACATCAGTATATTGTTGTTTTAATTCATGATCCTTACCAAACTTCCTTTCTAAACCAAGCAATCTTTTTACAGCAATGTTTCTAGAATTACCGTATTTACAAAGTGGGTCTTCTGAACGGAAAGGTAATTTTACGACATAGCGCCCATCTTCATCTCTTCTAGTCGTATTTGCGTAAAACTCCTCACACGCCTGTTCCTCCAGCGTAAAAAGCTTTTGCGTTACAACAGGCCCGCAGTCTAGTTCCCATAAACGTTTTAGCATTTCGTTTTCTTCAATTTGTGTGTGCATAGCTATCACAGTATTATAGGAATTCTGAGACAGACAATCGGTTTTACTAACGTGACCTGACACAATCCAGCCCAAATGGGTGTCTTGTGCCACCGGAGAACCCGCGGGGCTCTTGGTCAGACCTTCCTTTATAATACGACAATACGTCTCAGCTCCTAACAAAATGTCAATTTTATTAGGGCGATTAAACTTTGGATCGGCTAAACGTTATAGTATGAATTTCTGGCCAATTTTTGAGTTCAAAGTTTGTATCAGGCATAACTGAAGTCAATGAACTTAATACATGCGCAGTTACTGTTAGAGTAAAGGAGGAATCATGCAACGATTGAATGTTAATATTAACCACATGTCTAGATACGACATCGCCATGACCACCTATACCTGCAATAGTAGTTTTCGAAACTACTCTCTTTAAGGGCCGAAACACATAACGGCGTTGCGGCGCCGCAACGCTAAAATCGGCGGTGGCGTCACCGCCAATTTTAGCGGCGCGGCACCGAAAATTCCGGCGTTGTGACGTCATACTTGTTGACCATGATCTATTGACATTTTGTGTCTATTTTTATATTTTATTTTTTTGTGTCTTTATTAGACATGGGTATCTCAATGAATTTTTATGAACTGCAGATAAGCTCATGAGCCATATGCTTGAACCGGAGCTGTGAAACGGCTCACAGTTCAGCTCAATTGTTGTTATAGGTATTGTTACTTTTAACCACTTTTAACTATTAGATTTACAGCTAATTTATGTCTCGGTTCAAAAAATGACATGTATGATGTACCTAAATTAATATGTAATAAAGCAGCGTTTCGTAAAGTTATTATAGTGATATTTTTTCTATCTTACACAATTATAGGGGAATGCTAATTTCATGCATATGATAAACGCTAAAGTGAGTTTCTTTGTTTGTTACGCTTTCACGCTTTAACTATTCACCTGAATTACGATCATCATGAAATTCTGCATACCAGTTGTCTGGGGTACAGAAAAGGACATAGAGTACCTACTTTACGTACCGACTACCGTTGGTGCCTGTACCATGCGAGCGGAGCCGCGGACAAAACCTATTTATTTATATTTAATCTATAAAACTAATATAGTAAGATATTATATTAATTTATGTATCCCCTTGTTTCAATTTTGTTTAGGCTTTATGAGACAAAAGTTGTTTAAAATTCTACCAGCATACAAACTTGATTCACAAAATTATTTCCGGTACAAAGGATTACTTTTTATGCATTCTACTAAATAACAACTTCACAAACAATAATTAACAAATTTCACGTGAACTATAATATTTAAAATAATTAAATTAATATCCACAATAAAAAATCACGAAGAACTGGTTACCCTACAACAACGCTCTTTTTCGCGGCGCCGCAACGCCGCAATGCAAACTGCCGATTTTAGCGTTGCGTCGCCGCAACGCCGTTATGTGTTTTGGCTCTAAACGAAGTAGTTGCGCTGCTGCCTCAGTTATGAAGGATGCTTGTGATCCTTGATCCACCAAAGCTCTCAAAATTTGAGAGGACCCATTTTGTGATTCGGCTTTTACCAAAGCCGTGGCTAATAAAACTTGACCATGTGCTTGTCCCTTCATAAAATGGGTAGCTATATTTGCACTAACATCAGGTACTTCCTCTGAAGCACTTTCATGTGGGGCTGTAGACACCGCCGGTGTATCAGCCTCACTGGCTCCACTTTGGTTCTTAGGATGCAACAACGTATGATGCTTCCTCTGACATATACGGCATTTTGAAAGAACACGACAAACTTTGGAGGTGTGGTTGTTACCCAAACAATTAAAACAGACATCCAAAGACTGTGAAATGGCACGACGTTCATCAGTATTTAATTGACCAAACTTCCTACAACCGGAGAGTCTGTGATCCTCAGAACAATGTGGACATGAACCTTTAACGGCACCATGCATTGCTTTCGCGTGACATGTAGAACTATTATTACCTTTTGATTTAGTCTTAGGTTCAATGCATTCCAGGGCTCGAAAACGCGTCTCTAAAAACTCACAAAAATGCTTAAAAGAGGGTAGATCATCGGATGATTTACTAACATACAGTTCCCACTGTTTCCTAGATTCTACGTCCAATTTCAAGCTGACAACATAAATAATAATAACATCCCATGAATTTACATTAATACCTATATTAGCAAGTTCGTGCAAACAATCACTTGTAACATCAAGCAACTCTTTAAGTGCCTTAGACGATTCGTTTACCATATTGTCCAAATAATCGATTTAATATGCATGTTGACATAAATTTCTTATTATTATGTTCTAACATATCCCAACATTTTTTATAGTTAGCTTCAGTAATAGGAACATGTCTTATAAGCTGTTCTGCCTCATCCGACAGTTGAGTTTTCAAATAATGGAGACGTTGTACGTCATCAAGTTTTTTATTGTTATGAACTAATGATATGAACAAATCTCGAAACGACGACCACTCCGTATATTTTCCACTAAATGTAGGTAAAACGATTTTTGGCAATCTAACTACACTGTCAGATGAACCAGCGCATACTTCCTTATTTGAACTATTAACTTTAACTTGAGACAGAGCATTTTTTAATTCAACTTTATACGTTAAATATGTTTCATAAACCTTTTCATAAACATCTTCCTGAAAGCACTCATACAATTCATCACTCTCGTATTCCCCTACTAGTCCTTCGTATTTAGCAGTAAAATTCTTGAATTGACTCTCTAAAATTTCCAGACGTGCATCCACATAGTTGTAATTTATCCGATCTTTCGGAGACTTTTTGAAGTTTATCAAACCCTTCTCAATCTGTCCTTTGACATCCTTTAACTTTCTCAATTCCTTTTCCATGTTTTTATTGAATAAGCTAAAAATTTTCTAAGTGTCGCCAATGGGAATTTTTCAAAGTCCCAACAAGAGTAAATTCTATAAGTGTCGCCAAGAGAAATTTTTCTAAGTTCTGGCAACAACTTAAAACCGCTTCGAAATCGGGCGTAGATTCGACGTCTGGTCGTTTTTTTGCGAAATTATTCTAAGTCCCTGACCGCCCAATATTTTTACTAAGTTGAAACTTGAAAGTTCATGCAAACACTAATTTCTAACCCTATTCTCTTGTAACACTTAATTGTACTCACAGTTAAAGTCCAGTTCACAGCCCACTTACTTGTCACAGTCTTCAGCACAATATTCCGCAACACTTTTGTTCACCAACAACTAACGCCACCTTGTATCGAGTAACTTGCCACTTGGTTTCTTCCAAAAACGCCCTTCGGCTCGCTTTGGAATTTGGGTACAAAATACCTTGGAGCCTGGGATACTTAAAACGAAACGAAGTACCTCAGAGCGAGACAATTTGTTTCATATAACTAAAAACCTAATACATTGCAATGTAACGAAACTATATCGCGATTTAATTCGATCCAAACGCCATCTATCGAGAGAAAGCATGTACAAAATATTTATTTTACTTGTAGAATGACGTTGGGATCGACCGTACAGTTAATAGTTTATTTGAACATTTAACAATATTGTTACGCGTTGGATAGGATATGTGACATCATCGAGAATATCAAATGTATGGGTAAACTAATTTAAAAATAAAATAATTACTCTTTTATCTATTTTAATTGCAACCGAACTTTCCATCTTAGCTTTATAAAAAATTGTATTCATTACACGGGAGGGAATTGAGACATGGCAACCTCGGATTATTAACAAAGATGCGGGTTGCAATGCATCACTTCCCTCCCTAGTAACGTAATATACTATTCATAATTATTTTTTGACAATTACACAAGCATCTTACCTATATTGTGAATGGTACAGCGAACCCAAGCGATGGTAAATCATGGCCGCTCTAAACTGGTACAAGTATTGCCTCGGTCCGGGACTTAAAGGGCAATGTTTCAGAGCGTGTTTAAAGGCCTCGGCTACGTCATTTACTTCCTGAAACAAACAATGGAGGACTACATTTCACTAAAAAATATACACATAGTCTTTCTCTAGAATGGTGGCCCACTGCCACTTCAGCTTGCAAATCCATTGGGCTATGACGGCAACCTTCGTCGCGGTTTTCGTCTGCAGATCTCATCATTTCTGATTCGATCTGGCAAAGAAATACCGAGCATAGCCCTCTCCATTGCATGCTGTGCGACTTGCAGCTTGTTTAAAAGGCCCATAGTCAGAGACCACGTCTCGGATTCGTATGTCATCACTGGTAACACACATTGGTCAAAGACGTTCGACTTCAGGCACTGAGGTATGACGGATGAAAAAACGTTTTTCAATTTGAACGCTCCCCATCCTAGCTGGATTCGACGATTGACCCCTCTCTCGAAGTTGGACCTACCAAGTTGGACCTTTTGTCCTAGGTAGATGTACTCATCAAAAACTTCGAGGGTAGTACTTCCAACTGATATCGGGGTGGACACGACATGGATATTCGACATGATTTTGTCTTATCCATGTTCATTTTAAATAATAGTATTAATTAACGCACGCCTCGCGCGAGGTAGCGAGGTAGCGAGGTAGGGGTGGGTGAGGGCGGTGAGGGCGGTGAGGGCAGCGGCGCGACACTCACGTTGGCGTACTTGGAGGGGCAGTCCTGCATGAGCGTGGCGCGCGTGTAGAGGTGGCAGGACAGCTCCCAGGCGACCAGGTCCCACACGGACTCGGCGCCGCACGCCTCGCGCGAGGTAGCGAGGTAGCGAGGTAGGGGTGGGTGAGGGCGGTGAGGGCGGTGAGGGCAGCGGCGCGACACTCACGTTGGCGTACTTGGAGGGGCAGTCCTGCATGAGCGTGGCGCGCGTGTAGAGGTGGCAGGACAGCTCCCAGGCGACCAGGTCCCACACGGACTCGGCGCCGCACGCCTCGCGCGAGGTAGCGAGGTAGCGAGGTAGGGGTGGGTGAGGGCGGTGAGGGCGGTGAGGGCAGCGGCGCGACACTCACGTTGGCGTACTTGGAGGGGCAGTCCTGCATGAGCGTGGCGCGCGTGTAGAGGTGGCAGGACAGCTCCCAGGCGACCAGGTCCCACACGGACTCGGCGCCGCACGCCTCGCGCGAGGTAGCGAGGTAGCGAGGTAGGGGTGGGTGAGGGCGGTGAGGGCGGTGAGGGCAGCGGCGCGACACTCACGTTGGCGTACTTGGAGGGGCAGTCCTGCATGAGCGTGGCGCGCGTGTAGAGGTGGCAGGACAGCTCCCAGGCGACCAGGTCCCACACGGACTCGGCGCCGCACGCCTCGCGCGCGCCGAGCATCTTCAGCGCCGACGTGTACAGCTCCTCCGCCATGCTGTACAGGGCGCGCTTCTGTAGGCTGCGGGGGGAGCTCGTATTAGCGAACGCATACTAATTATTACTATATAAACGTATTTTATTTGTATTTATTAATTTATAGAATGTTAGATTAAGATAGATCAAGGAATAAAAGCAGATACTCAGAAAATAAGAAACTAAAACTCATGTAAATATATGTAAGACAAAAAAAAATTGTATATATATATGTCGGGTTGGCAGAAAAGTAATGAGACATTTGGTTCACGTTTTATATTTTTTACTATTATTACAATACAAAAAGCTTAGTCAATGATGTCATGATCACCATTAGTATCTAAGACTTTTTGCCAACGATTCAGCAAAGTTTGGATGCCTTTCGCCTAGAACTCTGATGGCTGTGCCTCGAAAAATTTGTTCAACTCCGCCTCTACATCAGAGAAATCATTAAATTGTTTATCCCGCAAATATTGTTTCAAAGCTCTAAACAAATGATAGTCTGATGGGGCGAGGTCTGAGGAATAACGTGGGTATCGTCTCCCAGCCCAAGTTCTCCAACTGTTGGCAAACGGTAGATGCGACGTGAGATAGAGCGTTATCATGTAGTAAAAATACATTGACTCGTCTTCGTCGTTTTTTCTTGATAGCAGCAGATAGTTTGGTGAGCTGGGTTGGATATTCGTCAGCGTTTATTAGACAATGGAAGTTCATAAAACAGTATGCCTTGCATGTCCCAGAAACGGCAAAGCAGAACTTTTAAGCGGTTCTTTTGACTCAGCTTCGGTTGAATAGGTGGCGTTTCTCCTCGAGGCAGCCAAAAAGCAGGACATGTATCGTTGTCGTAATGAATCCATGGTTCATCTCCAGTAACCAGATCAGCCAAAAACTCTAAACTCTACGTCGGGATCGCAGCAAAAGTGATTGACAGATAGCGACACGGACTGCACAACTGGTGTATATAAGTATGTGCGGTACCCAGCGTGCCAAAGCTTTTCGATACCCAAGCTCATGCAGATGATATTCTACGGCGTGGTGACTGCATTTTAGTGCTTATTCACGAGTGGTAGCATCGGGATTCAACTACAGTTCGCGGCGTAAATCGTCACCATTCACTGCGAGTGGTCGTCCTAAGCGTGGCTGACATTCAAGACTCCTGTCTCCTGATTTAAAACGGTCAAACCATCGGGACACCGTCGCATGGCTTGTACTTCCAGCACTCAATGCTGTGTTGTTATTTTCAGCCGCAGTCCGTTCACTGTGGCGTAATAAGTACTCGTATTAGTGTTCGTACTTGTCGCTTGTCCATTTTTCTTCAAACTGACTAAATTTATTGCGAAAGCGGCTTTATATACGCCTACATCAGAAGTACCTAGAATATTTTCACATTCTAGAATATTCTCGAAAACAACTAACTTGAAAAAGTAAATGCATAATTTTTTTTTACAGTGTCTCATTACTTTTTTGCCAACCCAATATTAAAAAAAATATATAATATTATGGTCAGTTTATGGACTCGCATCATAGAGGTCCTAAGTCTAGTTAAGTCTAAAATAGTTCGCATGAAAAAAAATATATTAACAACTAGCAAACCCGGCGAACTCCGTTTCGCCACCAACTTATTTTCGTGAGGGATACTCACACCACGTACTGCCGCCATGCAAAACCATATCGGTTTGTAGTACATGCTATGTATCAGAGATGGCGCTGTATGTGAAAAATGATTTTCCATGTTTTCCTGCTTTTCTGTTGAAAATTTTCCTGAATTTAGTTTGCTATAAAGCTCACGGAGCCCGAGACCTTTCCAACGAATGCAAAACCGTGGAAATCGGTTCGTGCGTTCTAGAATTATAGCGTCAGGAAGGAAAACCCGACTTATTTTTATATTATAGATTTCATACATTTAATAAAAAAGACACGGGCAAATATAAGCCCGTGCATATTTATTACTTATAAAAATAAAAATTGTGTGTGTATTAATGTACACACGTATGAAGTGAAACTTATAAATAAATAAATATAAATAAATATTAACCAACAATCACACCACGTTAACCTAGCCCCGTGCTAAGTTCGTAAGAACTTGTGTTACAGGTACTAGGAACGGAAATAAATTTAAGATATAAATACATATATACATAAATACACATCCATGACCCGGTGCAGACATCTATATTCGTCATACAGATTATCTGCACCTGGCGGGATTCGAACCCGCGACCGCTGCGTAGAGTGTCCAGTTGCCTGACCACTCGACCAGCCGGCCGTCAACATTGTTATATGTTTAACATTAATTGGTCAAGTGAGATTTACTAAATAAAAGTGTGTGTGTACTTATGTACGCACGTAAGAAGTTATACTTATAATAAAACGATGTGCCGAGTTAATGGGTAGTGTGCGCCATCTATAATCCGACCCTGTTAACCATCTAAAAACAAAGTACTCGTCAAGACGAATCAAACGAGCCGAAACTCGATGGGATTGCGTCGTTTCATTACAGAGTTCCTATGAACATTTTCCAGCTCCATCATTAGACCCCGGTTACCATTGAAAGACAAACTACTCCTCAAGACGATTCAATCGAGCCCGAACTCTATGGGGTTGCGTCGTTTCGTTACAGAGTTCCTATAACTACTTTCCAGCTCCATCATCAGACCCTGGTTACCATAGACACGGCGTCGTCGGGACTGTTCAGAAGTTAGCCGGACAGTCCCCATGGAGGAGAAGTCTGGCCTTTTCGCCGAGGCCAGCCTGTCGCTGGAGGGATCCTGTTGCCTGCAGATCCGGGACCCTCCAATTAAAGCGGCCCCCGCAGGGGTTTAGTACGGTATTGCACTCCCAAAGTGCCGAGTCCGACATAGGTCTAGGACTGCCGACCCGGGCGTCCTGGATATCATCCGTAAATGGATTCCCATGCGATAAAAAAAAGACCCTGGTTACCAATGAAAGACAAACTACTCGTCAAGATGATTCAATCGAGCTCGAACTCGATAGGGTTGCGTCGTCTCATTACAGGGTCCCCATGACTACCTTCCAGCTCCATCATCAGACCCTGGTTACCCTTGAAAGACAAACTACTCGTCAAGGCAATTCAATCAAGCCCGAACTCGATGGGTTTTATCGTTTCATTACAAAGTTCCTATGACTACCTTCCAGCTCCATCATCAGACCCTGGATACCATTGAAAGACAAATTACTCGTCAAGACGATTCAGTCAAGCCCGAACTCGATGGGGTTTTGTCATTTAATTACAGAGTTCCTATGACTATCTTCCAGCTTCATCAACAGATCCTGGTTACCATTGAAAGACAAACTACTCCACAAGACGATTCAATAGAGCCCGAACTCGATGGGGTTGCGTCGTTTCATTACAGAGTTCTTATAACTACCTTCCAGCTCCATCATCAGAAACTGGTTACCATTGAAAGACAAAAAACTCTTCAAGAGGATTCAATCGAGTCCGAACTCGATGGGGTTGCATCGTTTCATTACAGAGTTCCTGACTACCTTCCAGCTCCATCATTAGACCCTGGTTACCATTGAAAGACAAACTACTCGTCAAGACGATTCAATTAAGCCCGAACTTGATGAGGTTGTGTCGTTTCATTGCGAAGTTCCTAAGGCCACCTTCCAGCTCCATCATCAGATCCTGGTAACAATCTAAAAACAAAGTACTCGTCAAGACGAATCAAACGAGCCGAAACTCGCTAGACTCGGACTCGGATAGACTCAAGACTCCGTTGCGTCGTTTCATTATGTACCCCGTACTATATGTACTATATACATATAGTACGGAGACCCGAAATACGGTACAATACCATATATGGTCCGAAAATGTGACGAGTTTCATTTCAAAAAATGTATTAGCAAACGATGAGCACTCTGTACTCGATTGGTGGAGCTGATAAAAACAAATATATTACTCACTTGAAGCTCCCCACGTCACAATGCGCCTTGAATCTCATATACCTCGCCTTGTTGCAGTACAGTAGCGCTAAATTTGGTATGTCTTTAACTTTTTCGAATATCGCCATAGCTTCGTCCAAACATTCCGCTGATTTCCGCGACAATGTTACGAATTCCTTTTGAAGTTGTTTCACTTTGGGATCATTTTGATCGGGTTCATCGGCGTACTTCAGGAAGATCTCTGTTCATAGAAAATATTGAAAATATTTGAATATGTTTAGTTAAAAGTGACATTTGATAAAATTGATAACATGAAATTTATTTTATGAAACAAATAATTGGTCGATAGCAGAAATTAGTTATTAAATTTTATTTATACTCGTATACTTTAAGCTTATACAATAGCTTGCCGATGACCGAGATGAGCCGCGCACCGGCGGTAGTGGGTTCGATTCCCGATCGGAACCGATATTTGTATTTGTACAAAATATTTGTTTCCGGTCTGGGTGTATGTCCTTGTGGGTCTCCCCACCGTGCCTCGGAGAGCACGTAAAACCCTCGGTCCCGGTCGTTATCATATACACCTGATAACGATCGTTACTCATGATAGGGAAATTTTTCGCCAACCCGCATTGGAGCAGCACGGTGGATTTCCCTGGTGGTGGTGGATGGAACCCTTCTTCTATATGGGAGAGGCTTTCGCTCAGCAGTGGGTCGTTTACAGGCTGTTACAGTGGGTAGACGAGCACGTGCGCTGTACTCACGCTGCGCGTCGTTCATGTGGCGCACGGCGAGCTCGTTGCAGACGGAGGCGCGGCGCCGCAGCAGCTCGTCGCGCCGGTCCGCCTCGCGCGCCGCCCGCCCCCCGCCCCCGCCCCGCACACTGTACTCACGCTGCGCGTCGTTCATGTGGCGCACGGCGAGCTCGTTGCAGACGGAGGCGCGGCGCCGCAGCAGCTCGTCGCGCCGGTCCGCCTCGCGCGCCGCCCGCCCCCGCGCGCCGCCCGCCCCGCCCCGCACGCCGTCCGCCGCGCCCGCCGCCCGCTGGTAGTAACTGCACGCCGACAGCATCGCCTCCGTCTCGCTCGCGGGCAGCGCTATATCTGTTAGTATTACGAAAACGTTTAGCACACCGCAAGCGGTACGATGGTAAGCGAGGCAAGGTTTTGAAAGAAATTAAATTGTTTAACAAATCAAAAAGCACTTTGAAAAAAGTAATACATTAAAAAGATAAAATGAAACACAACAGACACACAGAAAAACCAGACAGACACATACATACGCTCGCACATGCATGCACAAGTACGCAGACGCACGCACACTTACGCTAAGACACGCAAACTTACGCACACGCACGCACACACATGCCGCGCTCACACTCGTACGCAGACGCACAGACACATACGCACATGCACGGACACTCACGTATACTTACACATAAACGCTGCCACTCACTGAAATGCGCGCACACACGCTCACACTAATGCACACTTACGCGCATGCACCCACACGCACGCGCACGGACGCGCTACAATGCGAACGCACGCGCTTACTCACATGCGCACACACGCACGCACACTCACGCACACGCAGGCACTCGCATGCACATGTACACACATACACACAAGCGCGCACTCACGCAAGCGCGCACTCACGCACGCACTCATTGATGACATTTACTACCTAGTTATACTGTGACAGTTGGACATCATCATATTTCGAGAAATTGGTAAACCGAATCTAGCTTAGCTGGGGCACTTATTCTGAAAACTTTGCGATAGCTCCTAACCCAAGATTCCTCTATGGCTGAATATGAAAACACTCGTACAGTAAGTATTTTGACTTAAATGGCCGTTCAGGTCCCAATGTGCTGGAATGTCTACCACGCATAGAAAAGTACAATGTCGACAGATCACCATAAGGAGGACACGCGACCTTAAACGAGTCGCGACAAGTCGCTATTTTTTGTCCAGTAGTATAGAATTTGGTTGATTATAAATATTTGAAAAAAGTTAATAAAAATTTAAGTGATTACAAAATAAATATAATTTAATTTTATGATATATAAAAATCGATCTACAGCAAGAAATTGATTGATTAGATTTGATAACAAAAAATACATAACAATTAAGATAAAAAAAAAAAACAAAGAGACTATGAAAAATAAAAACTGACTCACCTAAATCAAACTCGCTCCCAGCATTCCCATCCATTTCCTGCGCCATATCATTTTCAATCTCCAATTTAATTTGTTCGTCGATTTCATGATCCATTTCAAACTGCACCTTAAATAAATCTAACTTGGCCCAATGTTTGCTCATTTGGAAGAAGTTATCGCCAACACGGCCAATTAGACAACCAGCATCGACTACCCTACTCTTTATAATCATATTGCTCAATAACTTCTGGCACTTGCCAGTCAAAATTATATATTTGAGAGAAAATCCATAATGTTCGTGTGAATAGCTGTATTCTGCCAAGGTTGCGTATGCGAGACATATTTTTTCGTATAGCAACGTTTTTAAATGTAGTTTCCAAGCGAAATTGTCGTCTCTATTCGGTTCGTGCCAAGTTGGTATTTTTTTCTTTTCCTTTCTGACCAATATGGCGTTCTTATCTATGCTTGATTTGGACTCTATCAAGAAGTTTCCAGATATATCCACATTTTTTTTCTCTTTCTTACGTCTCCTACTCCTCGGTACGTGTTCTCTCGCTTCCTTGTTTCGTTTGAGTGGTTCGTAATTCATTGATATAGGTTCAAAAGGATTTGCCATTTTCGGATGCTGCTCTTCTATTATTATTTGTTGTTTGAGACGCTCGCGTTCTTCTTCCTTTAAATTAATTTGCGAAAAGAACTTTTTTTCATTATTTTTACTTTTTTATTATTAATATAGACAATATTTCAATAGTAATTATGCGCTAAAAAATATTATTTAATAAATCAAATCAAATCAAATCAAATCAAAATATTTTTATTCAGCATAAAATTATTACAATTATTTACTGAACGTCATGAGTCTACCACCAGTTCGGAAAGAAGAAGCCTCTGACCTGAGAAGAACTGGCGAAAGAAACTCAGCGGGACTAATATTTTTTTTTAATGTAATGGTTTTTTTTTCAAAGTAAATTGTAATTAACAATAATTATCTATAAATTGAAATAGCCTGGAGGCGATCACATCATTCCCAAGGCGTACTGTCTTCTAGAAAATCTTTGATGGAATAATATCCTTTAGTACACAAACGTTCTTTCACAATTTTTTTAAATTTGGCAATAGAAGCTTTTCGAACGTTTTCTGGGAGCCTGTTGTATAAGCGTATACATTGTCCATAAAAAGAATTACTGACCCGGCGTAAGCGAGTTACAGGCATTAATAGTTTATGTTTGTTCCTAGTATTAATGCTATGCATGTCGCAATTCCTGGGAAATTCGTGTATATTTTTATGGACATACATAACATTTTCGTACACATATTGAGAAGCAACAGTCAATATTTTTATTTCTTTAAATTTATATCTTAGTGATATTCTAGGACCTAAACTATAAATTGCACGAATAGCTCTTTTCTGCAGGACAAAAATCGTATTAACGGTAGCTGCATTTCCCCATAATAAGATTCCATAGGACATAATACTATGAAAATAACTAAAATATACTACGCGAGCTGTATCTACGTCAGTAAGCAGTCTAATTTTTTTTACCGCGAACGCTGCAGAGCTGAGCCTATTCGCTAACCCTTCAATATGGAGATCCCACTGCAATTTCGAATCTATAATTATACCTAGGAATTTAGTGGACTTAACCGCTTTTAACATTTCTCCTCCTAATTCAACACCATTATCAACAAGTTTAACATTGGGTGTCGTGAATTTTATTAATTTTGTTTTTTTGTTATTTAATAGTAAATTATTCGAGTAAATTATTCGAGTCAAATAATTGATGATAATATATGATAAAATAATTAATGATAATCCGTCTCGGGACAGCGTAATATAGAAATCACAGTCACATTTGTATAGTATTCTTCAAATATTCACATACTTCTTGTTATCATTAGAATTAATGAAAACACTACATAATAATTATCAGTAATTTATAAAATTATGCAAATATAATTAAAACATACCTGAGATTTGTTGGTAGCGATATGGTGCAAAGCCTTAAGCCCTTTAAGGGCGTGTTTCAGTGCCCTTCCGCAACGAGTAGCGGGTTCGAGTCCCAGGCCTTTGTTGTCATCACTTTTACTTTTTTTATTCTGTAAAAATGTTTTTATTATTTGTCTAATCTATATAGGTTAATAATTTTACGATGTACATTATTAACTTTATAATATAAATAAAATAAATAAATATGTTTAACATACACACAGGGTCCCTAAGGTAGGCAACTTAATCCCTGTGTTTTAGGGAACAGTTGACTGAGATACATATTTTTTTAAATAAATACATATAAATAAAACATATATAAATAAATAGATATTACACCCAGACTCGGGGCGGGAATCGAACCGACAACCCTGGCAAGAAAACAGGGCCACTGATAACTGCGCCATGGGTCAGTCAATATGTAGTACATACAATAGAATAAAAGAATGTGTATTTGGATGATATTTGTTTTCATAATAACATTGATGTACTAGTTTTGCCTCGTATCTACAGTTCCACACTATTAAGTTATCCACTTCTAGGTGTTTAGATTTAAAAAAAAAAAATTATATCAAATTCTTATTAGACTTAGATTCACAAGCGTTAAATTTTCATTTCAGTTTTTACAGATTACGGGAACAAACTAATCGAAGTCGAATTTTAATCAGAATTTGTCATGAGAAAGCAATTTATTTCAATGTATAGATTATAATCTATACAAATAATAAATCCGTTAAAACCTCCGTTTTATTAATACACTATATATCATCAAGAATAAATTTTAATAGCGCGTTTTTTTTGTATCAGCGCCATCTCTTATCGTTTTTTTCTGTGTTCACGTATCACGTAAAAAGTACAAAACCAATGTAAATAACTTTAATACATAAAAATTAAACATAACTCACAGTATAATTTAGTTTTTGTTTCATTGTAATTAAATTTAAAAATAAATATTTAAGAAAATAGAAATAGGTACCTACGCCGCCAACGCCATCTGGTCTAAGGAATCTTAAAAACTTACAAAAGTTATTTTTGAGTTATTATTTTGTTAAACTTAAAAGTTTACTAAATATGTCGGATAGGAATAGAAATCGTTTTAATATTTTAGATAAACATCATCATCAATTAATATAGGTACTATTATGTTAAATGTCACTAAATATAAAAACGATATTCTACCATTAAACGATAGATGGCGTATGTAGGTGATAAAAAATATAAATTTATAATTTTTAAAATTTTAGTTAAATACCCGAGCGAAGCCGGGGCGGGTCGCTAGTTCTAAATATATTTGTTAAAACCAGACCGTCATATAAATAACTTGCTGTGCCCCGTGGTTTCATCCGCGTTAATTTGAGGAAAAAACGTACTTAAATATTTTTAAACCATTAATCTAAGAGTGCCCGCCTCGTTGGTCGAGTGGTCGCAAGCGCTACTGCCGAGCAAGGGGTCTCAGGTTCGATTCCTGGGTCGATATTATTGGGTTTTTTTATTTTTCGAAATATCTCATTAAATAGCACGGAGTCTGGAATGGAGCACGGTGTATAGCAATAGGCACGTCCCCTATTAGATGGGACTCATAACTGGCGAAAAGTGGGTGTTACATTTAATATGCATCTCTGTCTACCCCTTTGGGAAATAAAAAGCGTGATGTTATGTTTAAAGATGGAACTATAGTAAAAAATGTCTCGAAAAGAACGCAACGGAAGCTCTCAAAAAAGGTTTTTTTTTTTTTCGTTTTTGTAACGTTTCTTATCAAGCAAAATAGGCGCACAGTGACGTCGAGTTGCGGAAACAAGCCCGTCATTACTTATACTTAACGTTTCTTATTGCTCAGCACCTACTGGTGGTAGCATGATGTTATATAGCCTATAGCCTTCCTCGGTAAATAGACTATCCAACATAAAAAGAATTGTTCAATTCTTGAGATTAGCGCGTTCAAACAAACAAACTCTTCAGCTTTATAATATTAGTACAGATTAATTTTCCGTTAGTTATATTTGGAAGCCACAATCCAGGTGACATGTAAGGCGACGTACCGTCTTCTTGCCAGTGCTCCGATGTCCGATGTGCTTGAGCGCGAGCCGGCGCGCGCACAGCGACAGCGCGCCGTCGCCCCGCCCCTGCGCCGCCCCCTGCGCCGCCCCCTGCGCCGCCCCCTGCGCCGCCCCCTGCGCCGCCCCCTGCGCCGCCCCCTGCGTGGCCCCCCGCGCCTCCCCTCCCGCCACGCCTCGCACTTCTCCTCCCACCGCACCCTGACATACACACACGCACAGTCACTTTTGGGCACATCGTCTCAACAATTAAGAGGAAAGGATACCCGAGAGACTTTTGAAAAATAGGTATTTGAATAAAATGTTTCTGTCTCGCTCCCCCAGACCTATCCACGAACAGCACGAAAGGGACAACTGCAGCTCAGACCGTTTTAGGTAGATATTTATTAACCAAAACGGCATTTCGTAGTCGACTATTTCCTCCGCAAAACATGCCTTTTTTATATAACTAAAAAAGCTTTCAGCAATACCCCTATATTCTCGTTTCCTTTTTTTTTTTTTTGTAAATATGCGTAATTTTTCTTGAATGGGTGTCTGAAAATGTAAAAAAATTAGACAATATTTCTAATTTTTGAAGTCTCCTTCTCCCTATGATAATAATGATAATAAGAATATCATGGCAGTCAAAGTTTTTATGTTACAAAATATTTGATCTAGTGTCCAGGGAGGAAACAGTCGACTACGTTTGTATGGAGAAAGAGTTGGTATCCTTTCGTCTTAACAACATTAGCTCTTTCTTTTGAAACAACTATTTCAGCATGAGTAATTTTTATTTTTTTAATAAAGACTGAAGTGCTTATTAAAACGTCAGGGTCTTTTGAAGAGACAATGCGTAATTTAAACTATAAATAGATTAAATTAAAAAGTTTGATGACATCAACATAAAAACACAAATATGAGTTTGATATAGCATATACATTTATTTATTTATTTATTCATAAGGGATGGTACACAGCACAAAAAATTATAAAAGAAAAAAATGTATTACAATTACGAAGGCCAATTACGACCATCCATCCGTTTAAAATTAAATTATTTATATAAAACAAACGTGCAAAAAAAAAAAAAACTTATTATTATCCTATTAAACTAATTATTACTCTTGGGAAGTATAGTATAGTATTAGTATAAATAATTTTCTCTATATTTGAATAGTAATGTACATAATATATAAAACTAATAAAAATAGAATAAAAGAAGAATACATAAATATTTATAGAACGTATACAAATAATAAATAAATATTTTATTACTTATTGTTTAGATTATGTTGGTTTAAGATGTGTCGTTTGATTTTATTTTTAAATATATTTTTAGAACCATTGAAAATATCTATACAATTAAATTTCATATTATAGGTGTTGGGTAATCTTGTTAGAACAGAATTCTGGACATAGTTAGTGTGGCAGTACGGGACATGTAATAAGGGAGTGTGTCTCAGTCGCCGTGAAGGGGTGTTCAGCAAAATATGTTCAGCTAGTTCCGGAGAGTCTAGGCGGCCACGAATAATGTCATACAATAACCCCATGTCTAACACCTCTCTGCGTTCCGTTAATGTCAGAAGGTTATAAGCTCGGCAGATATTTATATATTCATCGCTTATGTCAGCTTTTCTGCATTTAAAATTAATGTGATTAATAAATTTCTTCTGTACATTTTCAATGCGTTTTATATAAATATCGTACCGTGGTGACCAAACAGGAGCAGCATATTCTAAGATGCTTCGGACGTATGCGAAATAAACTATTTTGATGGTTAGAGGATCTTTAAATGGACTACATGTTCGTATTACAAAACCAAGATTTTTAAGTGCTTTGGATCTAATTATGTCAATATGAGAAGACATTAACATTTTGCTGTCGAAGTATACACCTAAATCACGGACCATCTGTGTTCTACCGATCTCAATGCCATTAAAATTATATTTAAACACAATAGGATTATTTTTACGAGTGAAACTAATACATTGACATTTTTGAATACTAACGTTTATATTATTCTTTGTATAATAATCAAATAGATTGTTAAGATCATGTTGTAACCGCTTACAATCATCAACTGAGCGCACACTAATGTACACTTTTTTGTCGTCAGCATAGAGTAAGTGTTTTGAGTTTACAAGAACCGTATCTATGTCATAAATATACGCGCTATAGAAGAGGGGGCCAAGATGAGATCCCTGGGGTATTCCAGAAGGTACATTGATATAGTCAGACCTATAACCTCCAAGAACAACAATTTGTGTACGATTAGTAAGATATGACTGCACCCAACGTAACAAGTCACCATGGATTCCGAGATTGTGTAGTTTTTGAAGAAGGATGACATGGTCTACACGGTCAAAAGCTTTTTCAAAATCCGTATATACTACGTCAACTTGTCCACCCTTCTCCATTGCTTTTAGAATAAAATCAGAAAATAAAGTTAAATTAGATAAGGTGGACCTACCGCGAAGGAATCCGTGTTGTGTTCGTGGAATGCCTTTAGCAATGATTGAGTAGATATCTTCATATACCACCTTTTCAAACAGCTTAGCGATAGTATTGAGTATGGAAATGGGACGATAGTTAGCGATTAACGATTTCGAACCCTTTTTATGGATGGGGACAATTTGGGCTTTTTTCCAAGCATCAGGAAAAATTCCTTCTTGTAGTGACCTGTCAAATAAAATTGAAATAGGATAACAGAGGCTATCAGCACAAGAAGCAAAAAACAATGGTGGAATACCATCACATCCTGCACCTTTACTTTTGTCAAGAGTTCGTAAATATTTCAATAGATTTTGTTTGTTAACATTAATTTTAGACAAACAATCATTACAAGGGTGAGTGAAGGAAATAGGGATTGTAGAGTTAGCTATCTGAGGTTTTAAAAATACACTTTCAAAAAACTTGTTAAATGCGTTACATATATCGTCGCCCTTGGTATAGTCAATATTATTGTGTGTAAATTTAGAGGGATAGCTTGTAGATCCAAATTTGTTTTTAATATATTTCCAAAAGTATTTAGGTGATGTTTTAATGAGTTTTTCAGACGAGCTAGTAAATAGATCGAAACAAGTTTTTTGGACTCGGTGCTGTCTTTCTCTTAGTATACTGAACTCGTCATAGTCTCTGGGGTTACCATATTTTTTCCACCGCTTATAAACTTTAAATTTTTCTTTAATAATTTTAATTAAAGCTCGACTATACCATGAAGGATATGAAGTTTTATTAGAAATTTTAACTGGTACTAATAAAGAAATACAAGATCTAATTGTATTATAAAAAATGTTTACAGCGTCATTAACTGAATCGCAAGATAACAAAACATTCCAATCGATATTTTTGAGATAAGTGTTGATGTCATCATAATTACATATATAAAAGTTGGGAGTTTGTGCTTTGTTCTCGATTAAATGGGATACCTGTAAGTCTAATACATCTATATTTAACGCTGGATGATATCTGTCTTCCCCGACGATTGGTCTCGATACTATATGTGATACGAAGCACGGAGTGCTGCTGAAGCATAAATCTAATATTTTTCCAAATTCATTTTGAACTAAGTTATATTGTTTCAACCCTAGGAAGTACATTAGATCTACAAACGAATTAGCACTGTCGGATACGATTTTAGAGCCCGAGTAAAGGTTTATATATTCATTATTGTTGGTCCAGGATAAACAGGGCAAGTTAAAATCACCGAGCAATAATAAGTTATCGAGAGGGAACGTATCAATTAAATGCAAGTCAGGCGGCAGATAAACTAAAATAATACGCAGTGTGCGGCTTGAGTTTATTGCACGTGCTGGTATAGATATACACAGTGACTCAGTGGTACGGGTGCCTCGCCACTCAACACAAGGCGCTGGAGCTAGCTCTCGTCTCACACATAACATGACACCACCTCCTCTACTTTTGTTTGTTATTAAGCAATCTCGATCGGAACGAAATATTATATACCTACTGTCACATAATTCAGTCTCTAAAATATCACTCTGCAACCATGTTTCTGTGAATGATAAAATATCATAATCATTCATTAGTATATTATTAAATAATTGTAAGCATTTGGTTCGTAGGCCACGAACATTCTGATAGTAGATATTTAGGTTCATATTACTCGAAAAATTATTATTAGCCATCTTAAATGTAAGAAATAATTTCATTTATTAAGTATTCGTACACATAAATATACACACACCTAAACACAGAATGTATGTATAATAATAATAATGTATAATATTGTAGATAATATGATATTTTAGGATTAATAATAAAATTTGTATATAAGTATAGCAGAGAGATATTGTAAACAATGTATGCATATATAAAATATATATTTTTATGTATAGAGTAAAATATATAAATATTTAATAGCAGATAATGTTTAAATACATATGAGATATATAAGTAGATATATAATTTAGTACTTCCCTTGCGTATTGCTATTGTATGTTCTGAAAAAAGAATTATAACAAAAACAGTCATTTTATCTTTTCTAAATCCTTTGTATCCATGATGTTTAAAGAAGGTGATGTATCGTTTTTTCGTATAAAAATTTTTCCGTTGCGGACCCAAACATGTTGGAAGGCGGCACTGGCTGCAGCTTCACGTGTTTTTTTAAGTAGTTTTTTGTAAAATGGAGTTAAGTGCTCGTTGATATAAATTTTTTTCGGTTCTTTGGATGACATAAGTCCCAGTTCTGCAGTGGTGAGCCCTTTTTTCCTCCTAGCTGATATTATTTTATCTTTCAGTATTTGACTCTCCATTTTGGCTACAATATTTTTAGGTAATTTCGAGTTCATATTTTGTTGTGATACGCGGTGTATACTCAAAATATCTTGTTTAGTCGCCTGAATATCTAAAACCGTGCATATGGATAAAAGTATATGAGGAAGGTCTTCATTTTTTTTCTCAGGTAATCCAGATATTTCGATATTATATAGGCGGTCACGTTGCTGTTGAATATTGAACTCTCGTTCAACGTTTAATAGACAGCATTTGTATGTCTCAACTTCTTGTTCTAGTTTTTTAATTTGAGTTATTTCTTTAGATATAGCATTTGTTTTAATTTTGAGATCGTCGAATGATTTGGTATGAAAGTCCAGTGATTTAGAAAGGTCAGCAAGGTCATTTTTTAATAGAAGTTGTTTCTCTGATAAGATATCAATAGTTTTTATTACATTACTTACTTGAGTTTTAATTTCATTAATTTCAGATTTTATAATGTGTATAAATTCATCATTAGACTTCTTTATATTTTCAAGATATGATAATATTTCCTTCCTAAAATCTTTAAAGTCAGCCAACCGAACATACTCATTTTCAGATTGTTTACGCTTCCTTTTAGTAATTCGAGATTCAGAGGTTGCAGAATCGTAATCCGTGTGATCAGATCGCGAGCCGGCGCGTCTAGGACCCGAGCATTTTTTTGATTGAATTTGCCTTACGCTCATATTTGGAAGTAAATATTTATAAGTAGTCGGAATAGTTTAAAATCACAAAAAAAATTAACACACACTATAATTTAGAGGATTTTTTTTTTAAATGATATATTAATTCGATAAAATAAAAATTTTAAATGTTGACACACGTCTGTTCGCTTTGACAACTTTTTTCTTTTTTTTGAAAATGAATTTAATGAATATTATTAAAAAAAGCGGATCCGGATGCGATCCCTGACGGATTCCAAATGTAATTATAATGGGGTAAGAAATTATTTTCTTAGTAGCAATCAAGTAAGCTGTTATATATAAATAAAAAACAGCCCATGTTCAATTCAACCCCAACCAATGTCTAATACTCTAAGCTTAACTACCAAAGTTACGTGATTAACTGCATCATAAGCTTTAGAAAAATCTGTGAATGGAATTAGTAGTAGTAGCATGCTACCCTTGCTTTACAAGGGTGGGATATATTCTTATACATGATAACACCGTATAGATGAGACCGATGTTTAAGGCTAAAAGTATAGATAAGTAGCACATAACAGCAGTTTATGTGTAACCGGTATAATCGCTATTCAACCGTATGAATACCAAGACGAATGCAAAACCTTAGAGAGAACGACTCAAAAATAAAATACACATACATATCAGATATTACTCTGATAAGATCAGTAACCCATTATACGTATGACATATATAAATCGCAAAAGTTTAAAAAATACAGAACTTTTTCCTACTCTTATCCAAATCTTTTTTTTAAAAGTATCTTTCGGTTTAATTTATGATATAAGAATTATCATTATATAAAACTATTTACCTCATCCGTTGTATCATTCACTATGACGTCATCATTATTGTCACGCTCGCAACTATCAGCATCAGACTTGCCTTTCGGTGGAAACTCCGCGTAGTTACCGAAATCTGTTTCCTCTTCGGAATCTGAACTTTCCTCTAGAAATGATATTTTAAAAATTAAATAAGTTATGTTCAATTATAACTTCCTAACGGTGTCTGTTAAGAAATCTTGATCCAGCTATTTTACGTACAGTTCCTTCCGATATTGAAATTGATATATAAACGTTATAAGAAAAAATTCTGACATTCGCTCAGTTTAGAAATTCTGAAATATGTCTAGCTAAACGGAAAGTTTATGTCAATCTTAATGATTTTGTATATTACAATCAACTAATGTATAAAATTTTATAAAGTGGTACATCTTAAAAGACTGTAGCACAGTTTTATTTCATAATATTTTTTACATTTCAAATCGTAAAACTGAACTGTTCTTGATGGGTAAAGAATATTTAACTTGGGGTTAAAATGTTTTACTTTTTACCCGACTGCGACAGAAGGAGGGTTATGTTTTTCGAGTGTATGTATGTATGTATGTATGTATGTATGTATGTATGTATGTCCATTTCTTTGGCACGCCCTACAGCCCAAACGGCTGGACGGTTTTTAACATATGAGGTGTCGTTGGATTTGTCTAAATTGTAGTAGTGACATAGGCTATTTAAATTTTCAAAATGGCGCCCGCAAATGGCGGAATGAGAGGGGGGAGTTAAAATTTTTTTTCTTACTGTAGCAATATGGGTATCAAATGAAAGCTAGTAAATTGTTTTATTCTTTTTAGTTTATAATAAGAGTATTTTAGGCAGTCGGGTTTTTTGATTTTTTTAATTATTTATTTTTATTAGAATACTGTATATCTTTGATTTTTTTATAAGCCTTCTAACCAGATCTAATAATAAATATACAAATATTATCCCAACTACAAGATACACTTATAAATAACCTACCTTTAAAATTCGGGCAAGCGGGATTAGTAGTCGCTGGTACATACAAATCAGCCAACATATAATGAGAAGAAGCCACAATCTGCGGATACTGTTCCTCTTGCAGGAGTTCCACAACATGCTCTAATAGCTGCCTGACATGTTTAGACCTGTTCATGAGCCTCATGTTTCTTGCCACTCTATACAACAACATGGCTACTGGTGTTGTGAATGGATTGTCCATATTATCCGGACAAAGCGATGTTAAATCATATAACTTGACAACATCATCATGGGGCCCCTTGAACAGCCAATAAGTGTGACCAGCCTTCGTGGCATTAGATTTTAGAAATGATAGAATATTCTGAGCGACATTACGTATCACTTTTGGTGAAAATCTCGAATTTTCCATATTGGGTAGGTCTTCTGTCTTCATGGGCTCGTATTTTTGTACGATTCCATCTAAATGGTAGCACATTAACACTTCGGGGACGTTACACATTAAATTGTCCAGCCAGTAGTCGATGCCTGTCAATACATTAATTGATTCCCTCGCATCCCTTAAACGCAGACTGACACAGGGTCGGTCCTTGTCACCAAATATTGGTAAATTGCTTCCAATCAACATGTGTATATCTTCGAATGTCCATAGGACGTTACGGTTGAAATTCTTTTCATCGTTCAGTTCCTCCGGTTTGGTTTCAGGTTCAGGGAGAAAAGGTCCTGTAATCCGTACAACACATTTATATTTAAACAATTAACAAAAATGTTAATATTTGGTTAAAATTTTAAGCCTCTTTATAATAATAATAATAATAATAAAGCCTTTTATTATTTCCCATTTTTCTATATATATATATATATATATATATATATATATATATACTAATCAAAACAAAATAAGGGCCACCCGAGAATTTTTGTTTTAAGACCATTTTTTGCTGACCTTCGCTGCTAAATTTATTTTTTATGTATGCCACTATGTTCTAAAGTGTCAAGTTAACGATAATAACAATGAAGCACTAAGGATATTAGTGTTGACGGTATGGTAAAGAATTTTAATGTCTCACATGATTGTGAAGTGGGTAGAGTTTTTATTTTCGGATTTGTTTTCGGGTTAGTTTATGCAAGTTTACTGACAACCACGGGTGTGTTCGGAAGTTAAACGTGTAATTTGATTATTTATCCGTAAAATGCCGAGAATTTGACGCCATTTGGACAATTTTTCTGCTACCAGAGCCGTAACGATGATAGAGGCTGGTCGGTCTCAACGTTCCGTGGCTTTAGAGCTAGGATATTCGCGAAGGGCTATCCAAAACCTTTGGAAAAGGTATCAGGAGACCGGGAGTGTATCTCGGCGTCGTGGCTCTGGAAGAATTCGTGCTACCACCGCCCAAAAAGACCGGTACGTGCGACTTACTGCACGACGTGATCGTAATATGACAGCGCGCGCATTACAAAACCGATTACGCCATACTACTGGTACCCTTGTCAGCGACCAGACTATTCGAAATCGTTTGCATGAAGACCAGCAACGTTCACGAAGACCTGTAACCCGCACTAAACTAACGGGGACTCATCGTGCAAATCGATTAAGGTTTGCACGTCAACATCTTGAATGGGGCATGGAGGAATGGCGTAAGGTGCTTTTTACGGATGAGTGCAAGGTTTTGCACTGTGCAATTTTAACTCTAACTTTAAAACTGACCTTGTTTTTCTGAATGAAGGCACTGTCACATCTCAGAGTTACATCGAACGGGTTGTCAGGCCATATATCATCCCATTTTCACAACAAGCGGTTGACGGTTTCATCCTGATGCAGGATAATGCACGACCGCACACAGCCCGGGCGACCATCTCTGTATTGGATGAAGCCAATATTCAGGTTTTGGCATGGCCTGCGAACAGCCCTGACCTGAATCCAATCGAACACCTATGGGACCAATTAAAACGCCGTGTCCGGGCAGCTGAAGCGAATGTGCACAACCAGCAACAGTTAATTCAATTGTTGAAAAGGTGCTGGGAGGAGATCCCAGAGGAAAACATTCGCCATCTTATTGAAAGCATGCCATCGAGGCTTCAAGAATGTGTTTTGAAAAGGGGAGGACATATCCGTTATTAAACAACGCAAAACTAACCAACTCAGCTGTGCGTTTAGTCTAAAATTTAATGCTAATGTTAAGTGTAAGCGGCCATAAAAGTAATAAAAACCAAAAAAAATCCTAAGATTTCGTAATTTTTGTTTAATTGCATTAGAATTTATTAAATTTAATTAAAAAAACATTGTTTTATTTAATTTAAAACAATCAGAGCAAAAAATCTTAACCAAAAAAATAATAATCGGAAAATTAGTGGTGGCCCTTATTTTGTTTTGAGTAGTATATATATATATATATATACATACATATACATATAAAACGTGTTATTTTTATAATTTATTTAAATGTTTATTTAGTTATTTAATTTATTTAAATGGGAACCCCTCTGTAGGGTGAAGGCCTCCTCCAGCTTTGTCCATTGTTTTCTATCTTTTGCCTTTAATTGCCACTCGTCTCCTGCTGTATCTTTGATGTCATCGGTCCATCTTCTAGAAGGTCTGCCTCTTTTTCTTTTCCCCTTAGGTCCTTTCCATAGGACGACGACACGCTTCGTCCATCGATTGTCCGTTGATCTGGCTATATGACCCGCCCATTTCCATTTTAGTTTCATGGAGTGAAGTAAGAAGTCTATTTGTTTTGTTCTTTCTCTTATCCTGGTGTGGCGTATTCTATCACTTTTGCGTATCCCTAGTATGGATCGTTCCATGGCAGCTTGACATATTCTAATTTTTTCTTTTGCCTGTTTCGTGTATATCCATGTTTGTGAGCCATATGTTAGACAGGGAAGGATGCTACTATCTATTACTTTCTTTTTCACAGAAAGCGGCATGTTTCCTTTCATTATCTCTTTATGAGCCCAATATTTTTGCCATGTCATATTTATCCTTCTATTTATTTCCTCTAAGTTGTTGTTCCGGTGAAATGATACTTGTTTTCCTAGGTATATGTAGGTATCTACATATTCCAGGTTTTCGTTTCTTATCTTTATTGGTGATTTTAAGGAGTTGGTCATCAGTTTAGTTTTTTGCAGGTTCATTTCTAATCCCACGCGTACGCTTTCTAACTGTAGATGTTGTATCATATTTTCTAATTGTGAAATTGATTCTGAAAATAAGATTATGTCATCAGCAAAGCGTAGATGGCTTAGGTATTCGTTATTTATTAAGATACCAAGGTTTTCCCATTTAAGTTTCTTGAATATCATCTCTAATACCGCAATAAAGAGCTTTGGGGATAAGGGGTCTCCTTGTTTTACGCCTCTTTTGATTTTTATTTCAGGACCGCTTGTTTCCAGGCTGATTTTACTTGTACTTCTCTCATATATGTGTTTTATTACATTACAGTAGGCGCTGTCTATGTTGTTTACCTTCAAAGCTTCCCATATTGAGTTGTGTGAAATAGAGTCAAATGCCTTCTGGTAATCAATAAAAGCCAAGTAAAGAGGTCTTTGGAATTCTTTGTATTTCTCTATTACGCTCTCTAAAGTTTGGATATGGTCGACGGTAGAGAATCCCTTACGAAATCCTGCTTGCTCGACTGGTTGATTTTTGTCGTTTTTGGTTGATATTCGGCTTAAAATACATTGAGAGAATAGTTTGTAGAGACTCGGTAGAAGACTGATAGGGCGATAGTTTCCAATGTCATTTGGATCGCCTTTCTTATATAATAATATTATATTCGATTTCGTCCATTGTTCGGGCACTCTCTCCTCTTTAATTATGGTATTGAATAGAGTTGTTATTGTAGGTGTTAACAAAGTTTGTCCCAACTTTAGTGCCTCGTTTGGTATACCGTCTGGCCCTGGGCTCTTGTTTGATTTCAACCTGTTTATTTCTCGGACTATTTCTGTTGCGTTCCATTCAATGTTCGTTTTACTTTGAGGGTGAAAAGTTATGATTTCGGAGTTTTCATTGTCTTTTTGGTCGTAGAGATTGGCATAAAAGTTTGTTGCTATTTTTAGAATATTTTCTCTATTGGTTGAAGGTGTAGAGTTTTCCAGTAGGCTTGGTATCCAGGTTTTGTGTGTATGGAGTTCTTTAAATGCACGTTTGTAGCTACCACTAGTCCTCAAGTGTTCCTCTATTGTTTTTAATCTGTGATTTTTGTAATCTTTTCTGATACTTTTGTTAGTTTTTTTAAAGATAGAGCTCAATTTCATCTTATCTTCGTGGCTTTTTGGTTTAGAATTTTGTAGTTAGTGACGTTGTTTAATGAGACTTAGAGTTTCCTCTGTAAGGATTTTGTTTAATTTTCGTTTTTCTTTCTGTTTCTCTGTTTTCATGCTGTCTAGTATACATTCTTCAAGTGTATTGTATAGGGATTGACCTGTATATGTATCATCTGGTTTTATAGATTTTGTATTATTTTCTAATTTTTCTAGGTAGAAGTTTGTTTCGTTTTGATTTTTTAGGCTATATGTAGAGCATTTGTATTTTACTCGGCTTTTTTTAATTTGTTTAAGTGATATTTTTGATCTGACCATTCTGTGGTCTGATGGGAACTTGATGTTATTTAAAACATGTACATCTTTGAATTTGTTTGGAAATTTGTAAGTATGTAATCTATTTCATTCATGGTTGTCTGATCTGGTGACTTCCACGTCCATTTTCGACTAGGCTTTTTCTTGAAGAAAGTGTTCATTATGGATAGATTGTATTCTTGAGCGTATTGTATTAATAGTTGGCCTCTAGAGCTTCTTTTACCGAAACCGAAACGTCCAAGAAGTTTGTTTTCTTCGGTGTCCTTCTGTCCTACTTTTGCGTTGAAGTCGCCCATAACTATTGTATATTTACTTGAATTTGCATGAGCTCTATGTAGAGTTTCGTAAAACGACTCAATTTCTACTTCATCAGACTCTTCGGTAGGTGCGTAAACTTGGATAATAGTGATTGGTGTATCATTTATATCTATATCTAAAAGTGCTACTCGGTCGGAAAAACCTATGAAGTTTTTGACACAAGGTTTCAGGTACTTTTTTATAATGAATCCGACTCCATATCTTCCCTTTGTCTGTCCACTGTAACATAACATAAAATCGTCGTATTCGTCTATGCAATGTCCTACTTTTCTCATTTCTGACAATCCAAGGATGTCGTATTTAACATTGTTGAGGGCGTTCGTAAGGTCTATAAGTTTGGCTGTGCTTGCCATAGTTCTTACATTGTATGTGCCGATGTGGAAATCGATTTTATTTTTATTTTTCTTTGAAGTGTCTTTCTCTTGTGTTAGAGGGTTGCAGTGAATTGAATTTACTGGAGGGTTTTGGTCTAGCTCTCCCGCGGTGACCAGCCGTCTTGGGAGACAGTTTAAATTTGTATGGTTTTTGTGTTTGTTTCTTTTTTGTTTGTTTTTTGTTTGCTTCCGGTTCCTGTTGATCTCTGAAAGTCATTGTTTATTATTTTCAGAAGTTGAGTTTGCCCTAAGGCGAGTTGGTAGTCCTAGAGCGTTTGTTTTGTTTATTTTTGAAAGAGCTGTTGCCTCTTTTCCTTCCTTGGTGTGTTGCTGTGTCGGCGAGTCGGTTGGAAGCCTTTTCCTCTTCTCATTTTCTTTGGTTGGGATTTTAGTGTTATTGTCTTTCACAATCAACTTGTCGTAACGGATGTATGCTATTTTTCCTTTCTTTCTTTCAGCTTGTTGTTTCATTTTTAGTTCTTTCCTAATATTGATAACATCTTTAGGATAATCCTCGGTAATGTAGATGTTTTCTGGTAGTTTTTTGCTGTTGCGAAGTAATTCTTTCTTTCTCCACGCCAAGGTGAGTGTTATAAGGATGGGCCTTGTTTTTTTTTTTTTGCCGTCCTTTTTCCCCAGTCGTCCCAGCCTGTAGGCTTCACTTATTTCCCATTTGTCAAAATCTTCTATATTTGCAGCCTTGGTCATATCATTTAGAGTTGTTAAGACGACATCCATAAGGTTGGAGTTGCTATCTTCCCGCTCTTCTATTCCGTGGAGAATAATATTATTTTTCTTTGCTTTTTTTTCTAAGTTGTAGATTTTTTCCTTCAACAGTGACACTTCATTTTTAAGTTTATTGTTCTCTTCCATAAACGGGTTCAGTTTTTCATCTAGTGTAGTTGCCATATTTTTGGAGAAGTTTTCTGTTAGGGCGTAGGTTTGTTTCGCAAATTCATCCTTAATTTCCTCGGTCCTCACCATAAAGGTTTGGTTCTTTTTTGTGATTAAGATATCCAATTGTTCTTCATTCATTTTTTTTTTATTATTGTAAATTTTATTTTTCTTCTATTTGTAAGATTTTGATTACTTGTGGCCACACTGGTTTAGGGTAGGCAACACTTATTCTTCGTAGAAATCTATTTCGTAGTAGCAACACTGATTTAATATGTCAGTTGTCAATGTCGATGTGTTGGCTGTTAATGACAAGTAAATGTCAACTCACAATGTGGCTCAAAAATTGAACGTTGAAAATTTATAATTATGAAGTAGGTAGTTATTGTTATATATATCACTCTGATTGAATTAGGTACTTTCCACAGTTTTTGTTGAGTTTATTTCTTGACTTTAGCACTTTTTTGTGTTCTATAGTCCTAGTTCTGTTGTTTTTAGTCACTTTAGTTGTCAAATAGATGATATTTCACGCAATTTCGTATTAAAACACAGACACGATGTTTCACGCACTTTTTACTTGACAGCTGCCGAACCTTAAGTCTCTTTAAGCCTCTTTAATAAAACTAAATTAAACTACAGACTACAAATAATTTAATTTTAAGGTATACATCTTGTACGAGACAACCGAAAAGAGCGGTCGTAAGCGGTCTCTCTCGCTCGCGTGTGAGCGAGACAACATAGTATTGCCCCCTTCGTACGTGAGGACGTATTGTCTTTAGTAAAAACCATAGAAATCGTTAAATAATAGTTCTAATATTTCGTATAGTAGTTAAGATAGTCATTTTATATCGTTTCTTTATGTTATTTTATTCATTTGTAGATTTAATAGATAGTTTTTCGATGTTTTTTCATATAGAAAGAGTGATAGAATTTTGTATAGAAAAAGGACATTTTAGATAAGGATAGATATAGATTTATAGAATTAAGGACATTTTATCGTTTAAATATTAATTTAAGAATGTTTTCATAGGTTTTTTAGTTAATAGATAATAAATTGACTAGGGTCCGGTATACATCTCTTATGTCTTAGAATGCTATCGCGATATTTTACTTATTTATACATATACGTTCTTTATTGTACTGAAGTGATTGAACTGAACTGGACCAGTCTGTAAGCGTCCCAATGCTGGGCAAAAGCCTCTTCTCCATATCTGAGAAGAGTTGGAGCTTAATCCACTGCACTGCTCCACTGTGGGTTCGCGGATAATTTACCTACCATGAGTAACGATCGTTATCAAGTGTCTATGATAACAATCGGGACCGACGCCTTTACGTGCTCTCCGAGGCACGGCGGGGAGACCCACAAAGAGATACACCCAGACCGGAAACAAGTATTTGTACAAATACAAATATCTGTCCCCAACAGGAATCGAACCGATACACCAGAACAGTCTTCGTCGTAATTTAAAGACTAAAATTTAACGATTTAGTTCCACGAGATTTACTTATTTCTCGTTTGTTCTTCTTGGTGGAAATCATATTAAGAATATATATATATATATATATATATATATATATATATATATATATTCTTGTTTGACGCTATATGTTTGACGGCCGGCTGGTCGAGTGGTCAGGCAACTAGACACTTTACGCAGCGGTCCCGGGTTCGAATCCCGCCAGGTGCAGATAATTTATATGACGAATATAGATGTCTGCACCGGGTCATGGATGTGTATTTATGTATATATGTACACTCATTTGCAAAAAAAACGGGCGGTTTCGATTTTCTTCCTGGCTGAAAAAAATAAAATACCAAAAAGGTTTTAATCATTTGAACATGTTACTGGCCAGTTATAAAAGTGCCATAATGTTTATAAGAGTACATTCCAAATTCAAATTTTTGACTGAGCCTGGTTTTCAAAGAAAATAACTTTTAACTACATTTTGTGGCGCGAATTCCCTATAGTTAATATCGACTCTAATTAACTTTTTGTCAATTTTTATTAAATTATCTGGTGTCCTTGACATTTAAAAGTATTGTTATTGCTGTTTAGCAATCTCGAAAATGGTAGATAAAGTGATAAAAGCAAGCAAAATTATTGCGCTGCTTGAAGAAGGTTGCAGTCAATGCTTCGTGGCTCAGAGGCTAAATGTGAGTAGGTCGACAGTTCAAAGGACCTGGCAGCGCTATCAAGAGACCGGTTCCGTCAAGAGAAGGCCTGGTTCTGGCAGAAAGACATGTACCGAACCACGGGATGATCGTTTTCTAGTTAGTCAAGCGTTGAGAAATCGCAAATCTTCTTATGTGGACCTCAAGAACACCCTCGAAGAAGTAAGAAATGTGCAAATTAGTCTATGGACGGTCAGGAGGAGGCTTCTCGCTGCTAATATACACAGTCATCGCCCGGCACGCGGCCCTAAATTACTCCGTGGACATCGAGTTGCCAGGCTTAGCTTCGCTCGAAATTGTGTGTCATGGACTCATGAAGACTGGGATAGGGTATTGTTCTCCGATGAAGCCAGGATATCTCTGCATGGTGAAGACCAACGTCGGTGAGTGCTACGTAGACGAGGAGAACGCTTTGCAGAGGCATGTTTTGAAGAAATCACACCTTATGGAGGGGGCTCTGTTATGTTTTGGGCAGGAATAAATTCTATGGATCGTACGGAGTTAGTCTTCATCGAAAACGGTACACTGACTGGACACCGATACATAACGGAAGTTCTAATTCCTTATGCACAACCCGCTTTAACCGCTCTTGGTGAAAACACAATTTTTATGGACGACAACGCTCGCGCCCACCGGTCTGGCGGTGTGGATGCGTATATGCTAGAAGTCGGAATTCGTCGTTTGGACTGGCCAGCTAGAAGTCCGGACCTCAATCCCATAGAGCATGTCTGGGACGTTCTGAAGCGACGAGTGAGATCAGTGCAGCCGGCTCCGCAGACCATCAGAGAGCTAAAGAATGTGATTACCGCGGAGTGGGAACGTATTCCCCAAGAAACCATAAAAGATATACTCACTAGCATGCCCAGACGAATGCAAGCTGTGATTTCAGCAAGAGGGGGTCACACTCAATACTAAACTTTTATCTGCTTTTAATGTATTCAAGAAAAACAAAGAAATTAACGGTTTCATTTTTATTTAGCGAGCAGGTACAATCATAGTGTTTTGAGCTTAAACATTATTTCTTAATAATTTAATTAAAATGTTATGATAAAACTGATGAAAACTATTCCTTCCTAATTAATTTATAAAATTCTGAGGATAACAATACCTAAAATTGTCAAACAAACTAATAGTAACTATAAAATAGTTCTTTGCTTAAGTGCCCGTTTTTTTTGCAAAAGAGTTTATTTATATCTTAAAATTATTTCTCGTTTGTTCTTCTTGGTGGAAATCATATTAAGAATATATATATATATATGTTTGACGGCCAGCTGGTCGAGTGGTCAGGCAACTGGACACTTTACGCAGTGGTCGCGGGTTCGAATCCCGCCAGGTGCGGATAATTTGTATGACGAATATAGATGTCTGCACCGGGTCATGGATGTGTATTTATGTATAAATGTATTTATATCTTAAATTTATTTCCGTTCCTAGTACCCGTAACACAAGTTCTTACGAACTTAGCACGGGGCTAGGTTAACGTGGTGTGATTGTTGGTTAATATTTATTTATTTATTTATTTATTTATTTATTTATTTATTTATTTATATATAGTTAATTGTTATTAAAAATGTTTGTACAATATTGAAATCAAAACAATATATTATATAATAACTCACCAGTTAAACACATCGGAGTATGTGGAACATCACTCGGCAAAGGCTCTGGTAGTTCTACTACGCTGTGTGATAAAAACTTATGCGTCAGTTGCAGAGCTGAACTTGGACTTGGAGCCAACGTCAAGGTCATACGTTCCTGAAAACATTAGATATTAAACTAATGGAGTTTATATTTATTGAAAACTTTTTGTATACAGTTCAAATCACTCTCTAATAATAATTATTGATACCTATTATATTAGACTGATTTTCTAATAAATCTATTTTAGTTTTATTTTAAATTTTAATAAAATAATAATTATTTTAATCATTATTGTTCTCGTGGACGGCTGGCAGATATGAGACATCGAAATTATTTTGTACAGGTAATATGCATAAAAGGATAGTTTATGACAGAAAATAAATATGGCATAATGAAAATAAAATATTAAATATCTTTTCATGAAAAAGATGTTTATTTAATAAACATTTATATTCATTAAACACAAAAATTCAATTTTTTGTTTTTAATTTATAAATATCGACTTTTGATATATACTTTTGAATTGATACGGAAAAAGACGATATCGGCCATCTGTGATATCGGCTATCAATCTATAGTGTATACACTATAGATATACGAGCTTAGTGCGGCGAGAGCGATGGAGGAACGCCGAATAGCGTAGTGACGCATGCGGCGTGTCATGACGCGTCGCTCCACCAACAGTCGGTCTAGCCCGCCGCTATAGATGTTTTACATCAATAAGATACTAACATTTTCAACATACACTTTTATGTAAAATATACTTGACTGCTACTGCGTTTATACAAAGCATGGAGTATAGAGGTAAAGGAGCACTATCTCATACTGTTGTTTGACACAAAGTGTCCACAAAATAGCATTAAATAAAGAAGGCGCTGGTGTAGTGGAGAATATGATCTGAACTTAACTGTTTTAGACTTTTAGATGACTTCAAATTTGCTGAGTGGAAGTAAGTATAATTTCAAGTATTCTGATAGATTAGAGTAGTTAGTATATGTGTTATAATTGAATGTTAAATGGTCAGCAAGTTAAATAAATTATCTAACCTAAAAACGGTCCTCTAGTACAGCAACGCCATCTTTATCCGACGGCCGGCTGGTCGAGTGGTCAGGCAACTGGACACTTTACGCAGCGGTCGCGGGTTCGAATCCCGCCAGGTGCAGATAATTTGTATGACGAATATAGATGTCTGCACCGGGTCATGGATGTGTATTTATGTATATATGTATTTATATCTTAAATTTATTTCCGTTCCTAGTACCCGTAACACAAGTTCTTACGAACTTAGCACGGGGCTAGGTTAACGTGGTGTGATTGTTGGTTAATATTTATTTATTTATTATTTATATAATGTTATTTCGGGGACACTTTTCGTAACACAAGATAGTACTCCTTTAACTCTATACTCCATGGTACAAATTTAACGCACACAGCACAACACATCAAGATTTTATAGTGAAGCAACTCTGATCCTCGGAATTTTATAAAATATAGTATAGGTTGATTTGTATTTTATGAAGCGTCTTATAACTATATTAACAAAATTGGTCAAATTATTCAAACTGACCTTTTCTGACATAGTTTTGAGTATGTTTTCATAGAAGAAATCCTTCAGCCAAGACCACTCTGACTTCATTAGATATTCGTAAATATCAAAATCATCCAATAACAATGTGTTCTCTACTCTATGGACCATCATGCTCACCTGAAAATAAAGTATTTATAATAATAATAATACAAGCAATTTATCATATCCATTTCCATTTATAAAGTTTTTTTTTTTGAATTGTGAACAATATAAAATACAATAATCAAATTTACTAATTCACATAAAATATTATGTTAAATTAGTGAAATTGTTTTCATAATGCATGTTATAATTAAAGCTTTAGAGCTTGTTATCAAAAAAATGTAATCACTGTTAAATGTTAAAGTTTTGATAATCTCCTGAACTTTAAAAAAAAAAAAATACGATACATACTGTTCCATTCGGTTGATAGGGCAACTTGAGTAGTTTCTTTATACACTCAGCATCTGAAATTACATCAACTTCACCCACGCAGTCAGGGAACATATGCGCCATTCTAAAACTATAATAGAAAAAAAGAAAGTTTAAAAAGTTGTTGAATGTGTTTCGTCTTTAAAATTAACTTTGTTATAACTTTGAAAATTTAATATTATTATTATTATACAAATGTAATGTAATAACATGTTTAATGATTTCAATTCCCAAAAAATGATTTAGCATTAAAATCTTATACTCATTTTATCATTAAATATTATAAATAAATATGTTTAGCACACACACAAGGTCATCTGTTCCTAAGGTAGGTAACTTAATGCGTGTATTTTAGGCAACAGCCGACTGATATACATTTTTTTAAATAAATATACCTACATATAAATAATACATATATAAATAAACATATATTACACCCAGACTCATATTAATATTTAATTATAAATAAAATTATTCCATCAAAAAGTGAGATAGAATTACTTTACATAAAAGAAGTTGATTTAGTTTTTGTATTGTATTATGTATATTGAGTTCTATGATAAGTGAACTGTTTGAAATTTTTACTTTACACTAAGAAAATAAAAAAATATTCAGAACTTCTTACATTATATTATTTGTATTATTAAAATATGAAAAAATCTTTTTATAATGTAGGAAACTAATGCCTGTTGTCTACCTTAGGAGCAGACAACCGTGTATGTAAAAATTATTTATTTATTTATTAACTCGCTTATTGTGTAACAGAGTGTAGTATATAGCATTCAATCAGATTAATGACATTCATTCTTTTAATACAAATTTCACAGAAGAAAAAAAAATGAAACAATAATAATTAATACAAAAAAATATTTAAGATTATAATTTTTTAAAAATAATTGATTTTAAATAATTATAATAAAGTTATCAAATACCTTGAAAGCCCACTATCTCGTGTAATAATTTGTTTAAGGCCATAGGCATCTATCCCACCCCAGTTGGAAGGGGGTAGGTTGAGATCTGTATTACATTGTAGTCTGGCATATCCCACTGGAGTCTGAAATGCCGTATATTTGACAACGGCCGTCGACTTTACACTACCTGGTGACGGACTACGATCCTAGAAACATAGTTTAAAAAAATCATAATAACATAAAATTAAAATAGTATGTAAAGTAATTCTTGTGTTATTAAAAATTTTGTATTAGAAATGTTTTCTATGGCATCTAATAATAAGTTTTAATATGTTTGATACAAACTAATTTGTTCTTAATGTAAATAGCTTTACTAAAATCTAACTTATCACACCGATGAAATGAAATTTAAGACTTGTAATGGAAAATTTTAAAACGTGTCTCGTAGTACACTAATACACATGATGAATTGCTATAAATAACAACAAGGTTTATTTATTATTTATAAGGATTAAGGCAAATAGATTTTCCAAGATAAAGATTCAAACCAAAAGTTTACAAATATTATTAATACACGCGTATATGTTACCTTGTTACGGTTACATTCATTATCGCTTTCGCAGTTATCCATATTTAATTGTTCCCTATTCATAAATTGCAAAATGGCTAAGGAATGGTCACAAAAACACTTATAAATAGTCAATTACTCGTTTACGATCAAAATACCCAAGAAATACCGAAATAAAAATCAAACACTCCAGCTGTATGTAAGTCAAAACAAGTGTTATTTTTATCTGTCTCGAGTTACTGTCAAAGATAAGTTTTAAAATAGATTTATATATAAAAAATAAACAAATAAATAAATAAACTTAGGGTCCGTTATAAAATAACCTTCACTTCCAAATATAATATAATTTTTTTTAGTTTCAATTATAAAAGTAGCAATTGTTACACTAAAAAATATATAAAGAGACTAAGAAAAGTTATAGAGATTTCATTTGCGTGTAAGCAAATCTTTAAATATCGATAGTTCAAAATATAAAATTATACATTAATTTTAATTTTTATATTTTGAAAAACTAAAATCTTTAAAACTGTAGTCATAAAATAAAAAAATTAGCCTCAGCTTTTAGAAACGTTAATTAGTTTTTGAATTTTAACTACAAAATATCGATGTCGGTACATCTGACAGCGATACGATACTCGATAGAGAATGACAACCCTATAAATGTACCTTGATTATTCTACTATCAGATAATTGTGTTTACTTGTTGAGTTCTTTATGTAATGTGGTAATCTTGTATATAACATAGTGCTTTTAAGTTTAAGAATCCTAGAATTGATTAAAATAAAGGTCAACTAGTGAATGTTTCAAAGTCATATGTCGAGTTTTGTAACCTGGAATATAGGTATAAAATAATATTATAAAAATGCGACTGTCAATACGTTTATTTTCGTCCGTTGTTCAAAAAAGACCTTTTTATATTACGACTCCAATTTTTTATGTAAACGCCGGTAAGTTTCTAAAATAAGTAATAAATTCTTTATCCTATTTTCTATACAAAATTTAAATTACTATATAAGTGGTTTTTCTTTTTTTTTTTTTAATATAAAATAATTTATTCACGACGACAAAATAACCACTAGGTAGTAGTAAAATTTAAAGAATTATTTTTAATATTTAAATATAAGTTTTTATATGTATACTTTATTAAATGTATATGTATGTTATAAAAACAGTTTTTTACACTGTAATTATTTATTTTAGCTCCACATTTGGGTCACTTATACACAGCTGTTGTAGCGGATGCAATACAACGGTTTGAGAAATTGACAAATCCTGACTGTAATATTATTTTTAGTACAGGTACTGTATTAAAAATAGATTGTTTTTTAAACAAAAAAGTTTTTACCTATCAATTTTGTCTTATATACTATATGTTTCTTAAATTATTATAATTATGTTAGATATTATAGCGCACTAGATATTTAGTGTGGTTTTACATTGATGCATACTTGTATCCACATCGTCAACCATAAATCATAATAATCTTATACTTCATAATCATAATGTTCATCAATACACAAGCTTTCCATTCTAAACAAATTAAAATTGAATGGTAAATCCTGAAATAACCGAATTAAAATGTACAAAATCTTATACTATGCAGATAGTATTGCTATCAGTTCGATCATAAGTTGTACGTCATTGATTTACTCTAAATATTAATACGAATTTTAAACATTCAGGTACAGACGAACATGGCACAAAAATCCAGCAAGCAGCGGCCCAAGCTAAACTTCCTTTACAGGACTATTGCAATAATATTTCACATGAATATAAAGAACTTTTCGATGAATTTGAAGTAGGATATACAGATTTCATACGTACAACTGAGGAGAGACATAAAAAGGCTGTGCGTCACTTTTGGGTTGGTTACTATTTTGTATAAACTTCTCAAAAGTGGATACCGAATTTCGTCATGAAATTTAACACAGACATTCTATTTTATTAACTAAGATTATTTTTTTAAAAAGGATTTTCATTAAAAGGATTTTTGGTGACTCGCAATATTTTTCGAAATATTGAATTTTAACCTAACCCAACCTAACCTAAACACGCACTTTGAAGATCGCTTTGAAGATACTCCAACCTCCTTTTGATCAACTCGCTTTCTTATATAGGCGTGCTAAGCAGCTTTCTCAAAAAATTCAATATTTCGAAAAAATTTGCGAGTTGCCAAAAATTCTTCTAAGGGGGCTCTTAGATAGTCAAATGGAATGTCCGTGCCAAATTTCATGAAAAAATTCAATATTTACTTTTCGGAAGTGCATCCACTATTTCTGTAGTTTTTTATATACACAACAGATAGAAGGTTGTTGTCCTCATTCAAAGATAGTGTATTGTTTTTCTTATTACTCTTGACCCAATCTATATTTATAACTTTCAAACCAAATAAGTAATATTATTTTCAATATTTATAACTTTGAATAATTTCAGTTTAATGACATTTAGTAGTAAAGGGTAGATAACGTCGCTTAATTAATAAAACTAATGTGTTTATATAAACATATATACAAGATTAGAAAACTTACTGTAGTTAACCTCTATGTGCTTCTGTTATATTTAATTTAATTACATAGATATGTTTTGTTTACATTGACTTTGTTTTAATAACGTAAAATCAATATATAGGTAAAAAAAATATAATTTCAGAGAAATTTAGTACAGAAAGACTATATTTATAAAGCCAAATATGCAGGCTGGTACAGTGTCAATGATGAAGCATTCGTCCCCGAGTCACACACTAGAGACGAAATCACTAAGGATGGAAAAGTAAGTGTGTAAGATATTCTCAAA
Source organism: Euphydryas editha (assembly GCA_036937285.1). Classification (NCBI taxonomy): domain Eukaryota; kingdom Metazoa; phylum Arthropoda; class Insecta; order Lepidoptera; family Nymphalidae; genus Euphydryas; species Euphydryas editha. The sequence continues at coordinate 12,479,853 of JAUPFZ010000023.1, forward strand.
CAATTGTTAATGTTACATTAAAAATATTAATTCTTATTACTTATTGAAATTGGAATTGTAAGTAATCTATACAATGTTTGTTCTATGTTGGAATTACACAAAATTACAGGCTGTTTTTACAGTTGTGTTCTGGAAGTTCAACTTAAATTCTGGTCTAGATTTCATCTTGATAAGTCTAGAAGTGGAATTATTACTCTATAAATAGTTGTACTGAAATTATATCGAAGTTCTTTTTCTTCTTCTTTTGGTTTAAGTTTAACATACTATAGTGGTTTTTAGTTTTGTGTTTATTGTCATTGTTTTTACTATAAATATAGACACTATAGACAGATATAGTTCCAAATTGCACACATAGACAATTGTTGGTAAAAGCCAATGTTAAATATATATAATTAAACCAAATTTAATTCATAACACTTTCTATAGGTAATCTTTTATAGAATTTTAAAGCTAAAGCTAAGTAGTTTTACAAAACAGATCAAAAGAATTAATATATATATAATTATATGTATGTATGTTTATATTCGTTTCAATAATAATGAAACAGATTTTTAATAAATGTATCATTGATGCAATTCGAAAGTTCCAGAATATTTAAAATTTGGACAAAAACGAAAAACTCATCAGCATTGTTCTATGGGATTTTGGACAGGATATCATATTATGTTAAGTTGGCTAGTAATTTGATAAAAATCATTTGAAAACAATGCTTATTATAATCAATCATTATTATTTATTATTAACTATTTGCAGGTAAAGGTTTCAACTGAGACAGGCCACAAACTTGAATGGACTGAAGAAACCAACTACATGTTCAGATTGAGTGAATTTAAAAAGCATTTACAAGAATGGTTAAAACCAGGTAAATTTTATGTGTTTAAAAATTATCTCTCTTAATAATAAATTTTCAATGGGTACTGAAGGCAAACATCATATCATTATCTACATGCTATCTAAGAAATTCTCATATCTTTATGTCCGCAGTGAAGCAACATGGTAGGTTATGCACCTAATCCTTTTTTTTTTAATAGTAGAAAAAGCATTGATTCAACAGTGGGATATTTGTATGCTATTGTGGTTACAAAAATCAATCACTTTTTACTAGCTCATTTTTGTCACAAAACATAGTTCAGTATAAATATAAATTAAATTTTGTTATAATATCTTGTTCTCTGATAATTTTTCTGTTAATCTCGTTTTTCGGTCCTTGGAGCCGGATTTTATATGAAGGTCGCAAAGAAATACTTCTGTTTTTATTTTCCGTGACGTAAGATTAGTTTTGGACACATGTTACAAGTTTATATTTATTAAGTAGATATATGGACTCTCCTGTGTCACTGTCCTAACTCATTGTCCTACCTACTGTCCTTTTTTTTTTTTTTTTTTACGTGGGGAAAATCCATAATGGATACCACTCCGGCGCGGGGGCACCGAAGTGATTATGCCCGACTCCCGCGGGCTAAAAACCCCACGTGTGAGCAGTCATCCGCCTGGGTGGGGCGAGATGGGGTCGCGCTAGCATTCACCACCTCGCCCCGGCGGTAGGCCCGGATGAACATCCGGGCCCCGGCACAAGGTAGGCGGCCTTGCTCACAACAAAGGCCACCCCTCAGACATGTGGGGTCGCGCTGTTAAATTGGCCGAAGTCCCCCGACTATCGGCCAGCGACCCCATTATTACGAGGGGGGGAGGAGGTGGGCAAACCGTCTCCTCCTTACCCCCGTGCGTCTGCGTCGGAGCGGGTCAGCAGAGGCGTCATCCTCCCTAGCCCGCTCCGCAGTCTCCTTCTGCGTCATTACCTCTTCGCAGAAGGAGACCGCCGCCTGCCACGATCTCTCACTGTCGAGCATGGCTCTTACGACGCTCGGCAGTGAGAGATCCTGCCCGAGGACCGCTGAAAGCGCGCGACGCTGCGGTTCCCAGGCGGCACACACCTCAAGCGTGTGGAGCGCCGTATCCTCTGGCGCCCCACACGCGTGGCAGGCTGGAGTCGCCTCCCGTCTGGCGATTTTGTGCAGGTACTTACCGAAGCACCCGTGTCCGGAAAGCACCTGCACCAGACGGAAGGTAAGCGGCCCAGTTGAGTGCTGGAGCAGAGTAAATGTGACCTGAATACTGGGTACAACAACGACCAATACACAACTGATTCACCACATGGTCATGTGGTGGAATCATGCGCAGATTTCGGTCAATGTGGGACCCTAGGTAGCAATCTGAGGTCTTCTATTCTATGTCCTGACCTCGAAATCGAAGCTGATGTTGAGGGTGGCGTCGGATGGTTAGAAGGGTGGTCGTCTTCCCGTTATTGACAGCCTTCTTCCACTGAACTCTCAGTAAGGATGAATAATCCGATCCGCTTATAATAATGCGCCCTTTACAAGAGCTGGGAAAACGGAGAACGACAGCTGCCTTTTAAAGTTATTACTGATTAAAATAAATTGTCTCCATTCTTTAAATAACTATTTATACTTATTATTCTTTTAATAATTCTTATTCTTATTCTTGAAATGGCTCCCTTGCGGATTTGCCAGAATCAGAGTTCTTGTTTTTACTTTGCTTTATTTAGAGTTATAGTGAGAGTACAAGTTCGGTTCCAATTCCTGCAACAGTTTGTCTGAAAGAAAAGTTAACTTGCCTAAGATATAAATACTTAACATACCCTTATATAAATATATAATAGTAAATACTAATAAAATAAATAATAAATAATTCCATTATAGTTTTATGTTGTTAATTTCAATGAAATTGCATAATATAGTTATAAACGGGGAGAAAACGCACATTAATAAGGTTTTTAGGTCAGTAGGGCGTGGGATCTCAGGGGGAAGAGCATCATACAGAGAGAATCGTAGTTTAGGACAAGAAAAGAATAAATGTTCTGGGGTGCCCTCATCTAAGCCACATTCACAAATGGAGGAGTCTTTAACTCGTATTTTGGCCAGAAATACAGGAGTACAGGAGTGGCCCAACCTTAGACGACATATTGTTGAGGTAACAGGTTTGCTTGCATCACGGTATTTAAAAAACCACGGCTTAACTAATATAGACTCTTGGATGCTGGCATAGTATTTTCCCCTAATGAGAGTAGTGCGGGACCATTGCTCACCCCAGTCCGAAAGCATACGTGTCTTCGGAAGAGACAGGAGGTCATAGCAGTATACTCTATATTGACTTAATATTCCAGATGTAATGGCTTCCTTAGCATAGTAATCAGCGTCTTCGTTGCCTTTGATACCTGAATGTCCAGGAATCCATACCAGTTTGACATGGATTCCCTTTAAGTAACACTTAAGGAGCAAATGTTTTATTTTAAGGACTATATAGGATTTGACCTTTGATCTAAATTGGTTAGAGAGGATGGCTTGAAGTGAGCTTTTGGAATCCGAGAGTATGACAGATTTATTTATCTAAATGGTGTGATTCAATATAGGATACTGCTTCAAAAATAGCCAAAAGTTCACCAGTGAAAACAGATGAATATGGAGGTAATTTAAAATTTAATACCACATTAAATCTCGGGATCCAGACTGCTGATCCAGTACATCCATCCTGGGTTAATTTTGAGGCATCTGTAAATACATGTATCCAGTCTTCACAAATTTCGTTAATTTTATAATTAAACTGGGAGTTAGCAAGAGAGGAGCCTTTTTCTATACCAAGATTCAGCACAACTTCGGGGGCACTAGTGATGGCTTCATACGGAATCTCATATAACGGGTTGAGCCTACACTGAAAAATTGGGCAGGGAAGACTGGTCAATTTAAGGTAAGATTTGATCAGACATGGAAGTTCCTTGTGTCTCCAGTAATTTGAAGATGAAGTAAGTTGAGATAAAATAAGTAATTTTGGAATAAGGCGATGCGAAGAATACTGATATGCTTTGAAAAGAAAACGGTCCGAAAGGTATTGTCTGCGAAATTGTAGAGGAGGCTCACCACATTCAACCTGGAGAGCGTTGATTGGAGAAGACTTCATGGCACCAAAATTAGTCGTAGCGACTTTGACTGAATCTTGTCAAACAATTTTAAATTAGTTTTATTACAGTTTTGAAGTAAAAAAGATCCATATTCCAAGTGACTGCGAACAAGGGCATTATACACAAGTTTTTGGGTGTATGGGTGAGAACCCCACCAGACACCAGAGAGTGAACGCATGATATTGATGTTTTGTTCACATTTTTTGACTTTCGAATTAATGTGAGCTAGTCCCGACATTTTAGAATCTAAAACCACGCCCAAAAACCTTACACAATCCCTAACCGGGAAAACTTGGCTGTTGAAAATGACATTTACATTTGGGATAGTTCTACAACGAGAAAACACCACAACGCTGCTTTTCTCAATAGAAATCGACATACCATGGTTATCAAGCCAATCAGTTAAATAAAGTATAGCTGTATTCATACGGTCAACAGAGTTCGAGAGACTATCGGAGGAAATATACAAAGCCAGATCATCCGCGTATTGAAGGATATTGCAGAAACTAAGAACAGAGAGATCTAAATCGTGTGTATATATATATACTATACAGAAGAGGACTGAGGACAGAGCCTTGAGGAAGTCCTTTCCATATTAATCTAGGAGATAGATCCAAATTACGCGTAGAAATAAGAAGGGAGCGACAAGAGAAATAATTAAAAATGAAATTTACTATCCTCACTGGAATACTCAGATTGAGCATTTTTTGCCTGAGTATCGGAAGTAGTACATTATCATACGCGGAAGAAATGTCTAAGAATAATCCTATGAGAGTCTCACGTCTGGAGAAGGCAATCTGGATATCCGTAACTAAGGTCGCGAGACTATCCATTGTTCCCAGGCCTTTACGAAACCCAAATTGACTCCTCGAAAGAATACCTCTGCTCTCCATTAGCCATTCTAGTCTATTTTTAATAAGATGTTCTAATATTTTGGCTAGCGTACATGAGAGAGCGATAGGGCGATATCCACAGGGATCAGTTGAAAGTTTTCCCGGTTTAAGTATTGGCAAAATTACTTGGGTTTTTCATTCCTCAGGGGGAACTCCAGTTAAATATATAGAATTAATAACATCCAGGCACAGCTTTTTTGTACATGGACCACTCTTAACAAAAAAATAATAAGGTATGCCATCAGGACCAGGGGTGGAGTCTTCAAGTGAGTCAAGAACCAACTGAAACTCCTCCCAAGAAAATAGGGAATCAAATTTATCTGAAGTAGAGAGAGATAAAGAGGGGAAAACTTTAGATTCTTCCAAGGAAGGAACATAAGGCGGAGCCAGTCTTTGTGCAAAGGAGTTTAGCCACAGTGATGGATCATTTGATGTAGGGGAGTTAGGTGAAAATGATCCACAGAACTTTCTTATGTTAGTCCATACTACAGAAGAAGAGGAGGATGGTGATAGAGTTTCACAAAAATGTCTCCAGCTAAGCTTTTTCTTTTGTAAAAATAATCTGGTTGTTGCAGCGGCTACATTTTTATATTTCATGTAGTTTTCTATAGTCATAGAAGCTGAATATGCTCGTTCAGTTTCTTTTCTATTTTTGCATGCTTTTGAGCATTCACTATCCCACCAAGGCGGGGAGGAAATCCTTGTTCTCCCTACATTCTGAGGAATACATAAGTTGGCACTCCTGAGCAGACAGTTTTTAAAGTTGTTATAGAGAGAGTGTACATTGTACATATTAATAGGTGGAAAATTTTGGCCTTCAGCATCAGTAGTTGAAGAGAACAGTGACCAATCAGCCTTGGATAATTTGTATTTTAGCCTGGGGGAGTTGGGTAAGGAAACAGGTAAAGAAGATAAAGAAAGAGAGATAATAATTGGGAAGTGATCGCTTCCAAATGTATTGTGAAGGGTGTACCAAATGATATGAGAAGATAAGGATGGAGAACAAATAGATAAATCTACTGCACTCTTTGGATTTTGGAAGGGGGAAACTCTGCGAGTAGGAGACCCATCATTTAGGATCACCAAATTTAAATTGTCTATTAAGTCAAGAAAGTAGGGAGAAATTTGGTCACAGTAATAAGAACCCCAGCTAGTATGATGAATATTTAAATCACCTAGAATAAAAATGGGAGGAGGAAGGGAGCTAATAATAGTCTCAAGTTCAGAAAGAATACTAATATTTGGGTGGGAAATGTACAGTGAGAGAAAAGATATGTTCATAGCGCGAACAGCAACTATGTTAAGTCCTGCACTATGGGAAGGAAGGGAAATATAAGAATAAGTGGTATTACCGGATATCAGAATGGCAACACCACCTTTACCATCATCTCTATCATCCCTGAAGCATGAGTAGCCCCGGATCCCAAAATGAGACCCGGGTCTTAACCATGTCTCCTGGACAGCGAAGATAAGTGGTTTATAATAATTAGCAACATAAATTAAATCTTGTTTTTTATTTCTAATGCTCCGACAGTTCCATTGTATCACATTGTGAGCCATTTCCTTGTACCATGGTAATTAATTTGGTTAGTGGGATCATGAGGTTGTTCGGTAGGCCCGTGTCACTAAACCGGGAGATTAAATTGGTAACTGTGTCGAGTAATAGTTCAATAAGATTATCATTAGATGAAATATTGTTGGGATTTGATGAGCTATTGTTAGGGTATGCACAACCATTTTGGGAATTAGACTGAGGAGTTTGAATTATATCATAATGGGCCTGTCTGTCATAGCCTGGGCGTGGAGGACTAATTGGGTGACTAGGGGAGAAGGTAGTTTTGCGATACGAAACAGTGGTGGGGGTGGGTCTGTCTTGTCTATTAGGGGTTAAGGGAGGTGAAGAATTAGATGAAAGTCTTGTAACATCAGCAAATGATTTTCTAACTGATGGAAACCTGGCAGATGTCTCCAGATAAGAGATTGATTCTTGGGACATCACTACTTTAATTGATTTCTGCCTAGAGTGTTCCGGACATGAGGTATCATTTGCTGGGTGATTTCCTGAGCAGAATAAACATGTTGGGGTTCGAGAACAACTTTCTGCCTCATGCATTTGACCACATTTAAAGCATCTGGGTTGCGATCTACACTGGGATTTGATGTGACCAAACCGGCAACAATGGTTACATTGTATAGTGGGCAGTACATAGGTTTCTACAGGAAGAGAGTTAAAGAAAAGATAAACATGTTTAGGAAGCCTTTGGCCAGAGAAAGTTACTACAACAGATTGGGTAGGTATCCAAACAGGCATATTATTATCATTAAATGTTTTTCTACTTAGCCTCCGGGCCCGAACAAAATTACCATAACCTTCAGGAACAACTAACTGTGACACAACATCTTCCATTGACCACTCAGTAGGGATAGAGCGAATTACTCCCATACGTGAGACACTATACATAGGGATAGAAGTCACATATCCTCCCGATGATAAAACTGACAATTCAAGGAAAGAGTTAGCATCAGAAGCCGATTTAAATTGAACTACCGGTGGGAGGGATGCGCTGTGCCGCGCTCCCGGCTGCATGGGTACCACCATCTTGCTTATTTCTTCCGTGAAACAGCTTTGCTGTGTTTCGGAAAGAAGGGCAAGACAGGCAGTGTAATTACTGGCACCGAGACTTAACATCATATGTCTCAGGATAGGCAACACATAAATTAGTTGGCTGGGCTAGTTCCAGGTAAACAAGTTTATGTTCATGGGCGACGTCGACCACTTACCATCAGGTGGCACGTCTGCCAGTTTGCCTATCCAACTAACATAAAAAAAAAAAAAAAAAAGAACTGATAATCTGTTCCTTCCTACACGTTTAATACCATCCAACATAATACTATGAATATTGTTTTTAAATAAGAAATGTCCAAATTGTATTGGTCTTAGCACTACACCAGAATTAGGTTCTTGTTCTTGTTTTGAAATGTGAACAATAAAGGGTCCAACATCCTCTGAAGAATATTTATTCTTTTCTTTGTCGAATTCTGGATTTGTGAACGTAAGTTGAATGGAAGGGGAAACGTTATGTGGGTTTGTTATATTTTTCTTAGAATTCTGTGTTGGGGTGTCAGAATTAGGGCGTTTGCGCCTTTTTTCTGATTCCGCCTCCATGTTAGATGTAGAGGTTAATGTTAATGGAGAAACATAACCTCCACCAGGGTCTGGAGGTTCATCATCCATTATTTTAAATAAAACTACAAAATACTTACACTAAGACGACACACACAATACCTTCACCAAGACAAAATCACAAATAGGCAATTTAACTGATAGCAAGATATCCAATATTGAAAAAAAAGTCACAACTGTGTTAAAGCACTTGTATATAGCACTCAACCAAAAAGCAAAGTCCAATATCTTTACGGCAATTCAAATACAGAGAGAATTATAGGTTATAATTCCTTTTAATAATTATAAGTGTACATTTTTATTGTTAATCTTCTTCATTTCTTTCTACCCCCTTTAATTTTTTACTGAAGTAAAGTAAGGTAGAAAAAAATTAAAATAAACAAATATTCATGTATAATTAGTGAGGACAGTATTTATTAGACAACTTCAATATTAAATTAAATTTTGTTATAATATCTTGTACTCTTCACTTTATGGTCTTTCGAGCCAGATTTTATATGCTAACTGCTAGAAAGATTTTCGTTTTTACTACCCTGTGATGCATATTTAATTTTAGACACATATTACTATACATATATAATAGGTAGGTTTTAGAAACTTTGTAATACAATAAAGTAATTTATTTCCTTAACAAAATTTAAAATAATGCATTTCGTGCAAGCCGGTGAAATGGAGTGATCGTGCGGAAATCTCCTATGTTTTGAAAGCCCTTCTTGATAAAAAACGATGCAGTAGTTCCATGATAAGTTTCCACTTGGTATAAGTACGAGTACGTGTACACACGTGTACACTTCATTTAGACATATATGAATTTAATGTGTGAATACCTTATGGCCCATTTAAATAAGTTTCGAAAAACAACACGATATTAAAAAAAATAATAGTTTATTTTAGTAGAAATAATTTTATAAAATGAATTAACAAATGTTTTTACTAGATGGAGTAATCCAACCGAGTAAGTTCCAGAAACAATTACAGGAATTCCTTGCAAGTGATGCCTACTTCCCCGACATATCAGTCAGTCGACCTTCCACCAGAGTTCATTGGGCTGTGCGGGTATGTTCAATATATATCTATACATATAATAAAATGGTAGGAAAGTCAAAACTGTACATTGAATATTTTTTTTAAAGAATACTTGGTGTGTGATCTACAATCGATACCGAAGCCAAAAATATACTTTTTAGAATTTTTGTCTGTTTTTCTGTTTGTCTGTATGTATGTCCGGGATAAACTCAAAAAGTACTGCATGGATTTACTTCAAATTTGGGACGATTATTATTAAGAAGTCGGATCAACATATAGGCTACATATTATCACGCTATCACCTACGGGAAACGAGCAGTGAACCATTATTTCTTCAACGCATTCTGTAACAACATGTAACCTAATAGTTACACGTTGTTACAATGCGAATGTAATCGGTCAAAATTATCGAATCACATATATCGAAACCACTCGATAATTATCGAATGAAAAATTATCGGGTAATTACGAATTATAGATAATTATCGCACACTCCTACCACAGGCTTCAATATCCGAATAAAAGTTTCGAATTGAGACAGACAATTGCTTTGATGATTGATTAAATGTCGTAGGTACCAGATGATGAAGAGCAAAGCATATACGTGTGGCTCGATGCTTTGATCAACTACCTGACCGTCTGCGGCTACCCTGATGAGGAGCAACTGATGGCCCGGCGCGCCTGGCCCGCAGACGTTCACGTAGTGGGGAAGGATATTTTGAAGTAGGTTCTTCTCTAAACATGAATGAGTGGAATTTTCACTAATTACATTAGTGAAGCTGTGTTCATTATATCAGTGAATTTCAATAACAACTTAGTGAATACTCACTAATACACATAGGTGACACATATTCAACGATCAAATCAGTGGACTCTGATATTCACATATATTGAATAGTCATTAACTCTGCGTGGTATGATTCTCACATTGATAAAAAGTAAATAGTCATTAAAATTAGTGAAATTCCACTGATTTACGTTAAAAGAGTATAGTTGCAAATGTTGCTTCTAGGTATCTTCTGTTAATATTTCACTTAAATACTTTTATTTGAAATACAAAACATAAACATTGGCAACTTAAAACTTATTTACAAAAGAAAAAAAATCTGTGACAGAATTCTCTCTTGTTTTTTTTTTTTTTTTGTGCCAGCGACGGAATTGTGATAGTAACGATTTGAATATTTTCGTGCAGATTAAAATATTTACATGGTTTTACATCTCTGCTAAAGTTTCTTCATTTCTACTAGGCCTCTAGTATATGGTCCTCTCTTCACTACCTTCAAACTAGATCTCTTCCCGTGCGAAATTTTCACACAAATTCCGAAATTTCAAACAAATTTAGTCTTTTTCATATTTTTGTTTAGTATTTTTCAGACTTTTTTATTTATGATAAGAATGTCTGAGTTTTTTCATAGAAGTCTCAATAAGACTCCGAAAGCCTAAAATAAAAAATAAAATAAAAATAATAGTCATAAATAAAAATAAAATTAAAAAAAACTGAAGAATGCTGAATGAATTCTGAAAAAGTCAAATATTGTCTGAAATTTCGGAATTTGTGTGAAAATTTCGCAACGGTTGGCCTATCTGTCAGGTTTCACGGCATCTACTGGCCGGCGTTTCTGATGGCGGCTCGCTGGCAGCCGCCGCGACAGCTGGTGTGCCACTCGCACTGGACGGTGGACGGGCAGAAGATGTCCAAGTCGCTGGGCAACGTGGTCGCGCCCCGCAGTGTGCTAGCGCCCGCCGCGCTGCGGTATGTTCTCTTGAGGGAGGCGACTATGGCGGACGATGCGAGTGAGTGACAGATTTTCCATTAAAACTGCTTTTATTTACCCTTACTTCATACACTTTTAGTGAGGGTCGATCGAAAAGTAATGATAATTAATATAAAAGAGATTTTTTCTTTAATAGCATTCCGCAATCTTCTTATTCGTCTGCGTAGTGTGAACCTGTAATAGTGGCTCCCTTTTTCCCAAGTATTCGACAATAATTAGTCCTTCAACGTCCCAAAAAAACGACGCCGTAACCTTTCCAGCCGAACTTGACATCTTGAGTTTCTTCGGCGTCGGTGATCAGGCTCGTTTTCAAATCATCGACTGTTGTTTTGTTTTAAGATCAAAATGGTGGATCCAAGTCTCGTATATGGCTACAGAAGGCGATAAAAAAAATTCTGATCGGCTTGGATCTTCTCGAGATTCGATCTCGAAATGTCGACTCGTTCGTGTCGTCTGTGTTCTCAGCTTAATGGCCGATGGTGACTCTTCGATCTGCCATAACAACGTCTTCGACATTCTTCACGTTATCTTCAGCGAGAGACTTGGATCATCGCGATATTAATTTTCAGTGGATGTTCTACCCAGCTTAAATTGTCTTGCCCAGCGTGCAACTGTGGAATATGGAAGAACAGAGTCCCCCATATTTGCAACAAGTCGTTATGTATGTCTTTGGTCGACATTATTTTCAAACAAAGGTGCTTGATCACAGCTCTAATTTTGTTTTTATTTTTTATTTATTTATTTTTTTTTTTTATTTTTTTTTTTTTTGAATATGACAATTCGTACTCAATTGAATGCATTTCTCAGAAATCGTGGTTATTTATATGATTTTGAAGTTATATATACAAGGTGTCCCAAAATTCAACGATAAACGGGCACCAGAGGGTGGACCTGCTCATGACTACTCGAGAAAAAATAATAAGAAAAAAAATCTAAATTGTTTTTGAAATTACAAGAAAAAACATGAAATTCTTCGAAAATCGACACCCTTCATGGTATTTTTAACTACCATGACCACTATTTTTCTAATATTTCTGTTTTTGTTTTTGTATCGGCAACCTAAGTAGCACTGCTATCTACCACAACCCTTATAAATACCAGAATACATGTAGTTTTAACACAAAAATCAATCAAAAAATATTTTTTACCCTAAAATTTTGAAATATTTTTACTTTCAGTCCACTTTCACTCATCGTGGTGTATAAAAAAAGTACTGACACGACTGTACATTGTTTAGGCTGTACAGGAATGAAACACTTAGATAGTAACTATTTGGTTTAATAATTAAATCTGGTGTGTAAAATGGTATGATTATGGTCTATGGTATTCTTTGGGATGGTAAGCGAGAGCACGCGACTCGTTTGGTAGAGAGACCGACGTGAACTGACTTATTGAATTATTTATTATATTAAAGTTAATGATTTAGCACACGGCCAGGGAAACGCTGACGCGGCACTCGGCGCGGGCGCAATGTACGGTCATTGCACCGTACATGCTCCCGCAGGTGAAAATGTAAATGGCAATGATAAGTGAATGACGATGAGACAAGGTGATCCAAATTAAAACCTTAATCTAAGTACTGAAGTCTCTACGGTTCTATTTTAAAATTTATCTTATTAAAAATAGGAGATGTATTAGAGTCAACACACTTAGGGGAGTTTTTAGACAAATTTGGCCTTGTTACACTCGCACTGGATTTATCCACGCACTGATCACTAACACTATTTTCCCCTTTTATATTTACACTATGGTCACTAGCACTATACTGGCAGGCGGCATTGGTTAAGCCGCACAACCCGTCCCGGCGCGTCGCCGGCGCTGGTGGCGGCGTCCGCAGCTCGCAGTTGCTGCGCGCGCGGTACCGCCGCACGCCGAACGCAACTGCTGCAGCACCCGCAGCGCCCACCAACAGATAGATTACGACGTAATGGTGCACGTCATGATGAGATATTTCATTTATCAGCGGAGCATCGGCCTTTATTTTGTTTATTTGGTTTTTTAAATTATCTAATTCCTTCTCGTGACCACTGATGTTCTTCGACCCAAGTATGATGGATGGTAATGTCGGATTTAATATTCGATTAATTGGTGGAATAACTATTTTTTCGAGGTCCGGGGCGATGGTAAGCTCATTAAATAGTCTCTTTTGAGTGAAAATGGTAAATTCACCTCCTTTTGAGACAATCTGCCTTCAGCACTATGATCCCTGAGTCGATAAGTTGACCAGAGGTAATTTGATCTTCACAAATGGCGTTAATTGTTCGAGATTTACAGAGAAAGAATATAAACGTGTTTAACTCATATAATCGAGTCCATGAGTCCTGACACGCTTCTAATTTAGTTTTGCACGATTTTTGGTCATCTTTTAAACACAAGCTATTCTCATTTTGCATATGTTGGATGAGATTATTAATAGGGCACAGCTGTGTTTTGGTGTCAAATTGCTTGCATTCCTGAAGGTCGAGGCTCGACATTGTCATGACTGAATCTTTGCGTACGTTTATCGCAATGTAATTCGAAACAGAAACTAGGGTGACCATATTATTATTAACCTTTCTTGGTATAGGTATAATTTTATAAATTTCGTATATGTCTCGTCTAACTAATGGTAATTTGACTTCGAAAATGAAATATTTGGTAGTCATTTTCGTCTTGACTTTTAATAAGTGGTAAATTTTTGGTAAAAGCTGGTATCCACTACCTTGGAAACTTCTGGAAAGCTTTTTTCTTCATCCTTGGCCAGCTGTTTCAGTGTCATCATCGCTAAAAATAGTGCAGCCTTAGTGCCATAGGTGACTGTGCTAAGCTGGTAGTCCCGAGGTCGTTCCGTAAGAGAGTCTCGCCAGACGATTTTTTGATAAGATTGGTCGTCTTCGTGAACCAAAATTTGACGATACATTTTTTCGATTTCAGCCGTCAAAGCTATTTTATATTGTCTCCACTTTATGATAAGAGATAAGAGATCTTGTTGTAGGTTCGGACCCCTATAAGAGGTTTTAATTGAAGCATTAAAAACAACACGCATGGCCGTGGTCGTTGACTCGGCTCGCATTACACAATGGTGAGGTAAATAACTCTCAGGCATCTGGTTACATGTACTCAATCGCATATGACTTAATTCAATATATTCATTAATAAATTGTTTATAGCCTTTTGATATAATTTTATTTTTAGAAAATTTTCTTTCTAACTGGTGAAACTGTGCCACCGCTTTGGTTTTTGACTCACCCAATTTTTCTCTGAACTCTGGTTTAAGTGGTAACCTTACAATATAGCGTCCATCTGAGCGACGCTTGGTTTCGGAATTATATTGCAAAACGCAGTTATGATCTTCGCTCGACATCTCACAAGAGCTCTCTGGTATGTTTTGCATTTCCTAAAATCTTTTAATTTCATTCAAATCAACTACGAGTACGTTGCAATTTACCGAGAAACGCAAAGACCCGCTTAATATCCAACCCAGCTGGGTTTGTTGAGCGATTGGTTGAAGTTGAGACGCATCCTGACGTATGAGTCCAGGTAAAATAATTAACTCATATACGTCAACACTGAGTATGATATCTATAGGACGGCTTAGGTAGAACTCCGGGTCGGTGAGTGTTATTTTATCGAGGCGCGGCCAGGAGGGTTTGGTAAATGACTGATGTGGTAGATTATCAACGAGATGTTTCATTATATAGGCTTCGGTGTTAAAAGTAAAATCTTTAACTCTTGATGAAATTGTTATTGATATAACACCTCGACTATTATTTGATTTTGCCCCTACTCCTACTACTATACAGCTCTTTTTTGTACGGGGTAAACCAAGCTTTTGTGCTGCATTTTCTGTTATAAGTGAGGCCTCCGCACAGGGATCTACGAGGGCACGCATGGTTAAATAGCGACCGTCAAAAGCCAAAATATTTATTTTGCCCGTAGCTAACAGTTTCGGCGTCACTTCTTGAGGTATCTTAGAAACAAGAACAGAATTTTGTTCAGAACGATGCTGTTTGTTTAAGATTCCTAAGCTGGTAGAAGGTTCGATTGGGGTCACATATGCTTCGTGTAAAATGGAATTGTGTGCGTTGAATTGAATTGAAATGAATGAGTGCGTTGAAATGAATTGCACACGCGGCATCTTTTACTTGAATTGCATTCGTTGTCGACGTGACATAATAAGCAATTTTTACACAATTTATGTTTCACAATTGTTTTCAATTTGACATTCGGTGTAAAGTTTAAAAATGTTTTACATTTAAATAGTGCATGATAATTATCACAAACTAAGCATTTTGATTGTGAAATATTAAACAATGGCTTTGTCGTCGAGTGGTTTATTTTTGGTGTGTACGAAGCTTGGTAATTTTTATTATTAAAATTTTGCTTCTTATTTATTGGTGTGTAAGGTTGAAGGGGTTTTTTGTCGGCTTTTTTATAATTCGGTCTTTTTGGATCCTGTCTTCTTTTTGACGATTCCAGAGATGTAAATTTAGTTTCTAAAAAGTTCAGGAATTCAGAGAGACTTGGTAGATCTCGAGGTTTAGATAGCGACTCTATGTAATCTTGGTGTGTCTGCGTATCTAATTTTTGAGACAAAATATATACCATTAAAGGATCCCAGTTAGCTATGTCTATTCCCATAGCTTTTATAGCATTTAAACATTCCATCGTTGTATCGTGTAATTTTTTAATCTGTGCAGCCGTTTGGTGTGGCATGGTGGGTACAGATAAAAGTATGTTAATCTGTGAGTTGAAAATTAAACGTACATTGTTATACATTTTATTTAGTAAGTCCCAACAGATTTTGTAATTGTCAGCACTTATACGTAAATGTTAACTTTTCGGCCTCGCCTCTTAGCTTACCCTTAAGGAATAGCATTTTCTGTGCGTTAGACATAGATTTGTTACTGTGTATGGTCTCACAGAACAGATCTTTGAAAGACATCCACTGGTGATAATGACCATAAAACATAGGGATGTCCATTTGAGGGATCGACCTCTCTTTAAATGATGAAGACCACATTCTGCTGTGTATTTCTTTTTTAATTTGGTTATATTTGGTCTCATAATTAAAAAAAATCTGGTCATACTCTTCGTCTTCATCAAGGCGCTCGTAATCAATCTCCCAATGGAGCTGATCGATCATTGTCCACCGATTTTCTATCCTCTTCATTGCGTCCTCGTATTCCCATCTCTCAGACAGGCCCTCTAGGTCTAAGGTTGCTGCGGTTCGAGAGAAAGCCTTGAAATTACTCTTTTGTTTCCTAAGCATTTCCTCGACTCTGCTGGAGTGACCTTGAGATGTTGTTTTGGCAGAAAACATGGTTTGAGAGACGTTTAATGTTGTTGGTGTGGTTGGAGGCTCTGGTCTGGTAGGTTTAAAGAGTGGTTTGGTCGGTTCAGTGGTCACGTACTTCATTATATGGTTTTTAACTTCATTATAAAAAGTTATCGCCCTTTGGTAATAATTTTCGCTAAAATATTTATGGTTTGGATCCTCATATTCAGCACATAATCTGGTAGGATTGGTTTGGAATTTATTCCAGTACCCCTCTAATGTGCTGAGTCGTTTTTGTAAGTAAGCCGATGTCTTTCGTTCTAGTCCATCTTTTTTGAAGTTAATTAATAATGTGTCCATCGCAGACATTATTTGGTATTGTGTTTCCAGTAAGTCCTCCATTATGGTTATTTATGGTAGAAAAAAAAAGGAAAGATCTTACTTGGAAACTGCTGACTGCTACCTCGGGCCTCGTGGCACTGGTAACCCACTAGGTGGCGAGATTATGTGTCCGGTGGTATGGTCGTCCACCCGACGGCTGGTTTCCCGGTTGTACTGGTCACTGGGCTGGATGTGGTTATGGTTCGTGGATCTATGGTACTCCACGATACTGGTTCCCCACAAGAAGACTGTTGTCCGGTTGTACTGGTCTCGTACTGGTCACCGGATTACAAATGGTTGAAATGCGCGGAACTTTGGTACTCCACGGCACTGGTACCCCGCAAGACGAAACACAACAAGAATGCACTGAATTTATTGGTGCCACAGGTGGTCACAGTATGGTAGCGTGCTGCTAGTCCCGCCTGTACGAAGGCTCGAAGGACCACGATGTACTGTACAGTGTTTAGGCTCTACAGGAATGAAACACTTAGATAGTAACTATTTGGTTAAATAATTAAATCTAAGTGTGAACTGGTATGATTATGGTCTATGGTATTCTTTGGGATGGTAAGCGAGAGCACGCGACTCGTTTGGTAAAGAGACCGACGTGAACTGACTTATTGAATTATTTATTATATTAAAGTTAATTATTTTGCACACGGCCAGGGAAACGCTGACGCGGCACTCGGCGCGGGCACAATGTACGGTCATTGCACCGTACAACGACTATGGCAAGTTTTTTTAAAAATTGACGCAACTAACCAAGATTCCAAAATGGTATAATACTCTTGGGAAACTAGCCACAAAAAAAAAACCTACGATTTCTAAACAAGAACCGAAATTTTTTACATAAATTTTTGTTGCTATTTGTCACTTTCACTATGTACCAAAAAAAGGTTTTTCTAGCAAGTTCTTAGAATTTGAATTGGAGATTTGCGTAGTCAGTAAAATATAGAAGTTAGAGAGAGAGAGATAGAGGGAGATTATACGTTAGAGAGAGATAGATGATGTTCTTTGTTTAATAACAATAGGGCAGGTAGACAAGTTGCTGTAGTGTTCTCAACGAGTCAGTCAGTACGCTCTGCTCCTTTGTTTACTGTGCACCGTTTTGTATTCAATTGATGTAGCTCTCGTACTAACGACTTTTTGGACTGGTGATCTGCAAACTGAACTGTCCTGGCATTATTTTGGACTGTGATTGTGTGTTGTGAATTGGACTATTGGCGTATTGGACTGTTTAGCGTTTATCATGCCGCTACCGTACACACCGTTGGAAAATGCTAATATGCATCTCATATATGGAGAATGCCGATGCAATGCAAACGCTGCTAGCAGATTGTATCGAGAAAGGTACCCAAATGCTCAAAGATACCCGGATTATCGAGTATTTATTAATGTGCATCAAGTGTTTACGGAGGGTCGTTTACCATCTGCCAGGAGAAACGCTGGAAGACCTAGATTTGGACACGATGAAGAAGTTCTCAATGAAATAGAAAACGATTCGACTACCTCGGTACGTTCCATACAAGTACTACTTCGGGAATCCCAAAAAGTTCTGCACATCGAATTCTAAAACGTTACAGGCTTCACCCATATCTCTACAAGCGTGTGCAGACGTTATTACCGAGGGACTATCCACTACGGGTCGTATTTTGCCGTGAGATGCTGCAAAAACACAGGGAAGATCCCAAATTCTTAGATAAAGTTCTATGGTCGGATGAAACAACCTGCAAGAAAGATGGCTATTTAAATCTTTACAACTTACATAGCTGGAGCAATGAAAATCCGCACCTGATGAGACAAGACAAATCCCAATATCAATTCAAAGTTAACTTATGGACGGGCATATTAAATGGAAAAGTAATTGGGCCCTTTGAGTTACAAGAAAATTTAGATGGCAATAGTTATTTGAACTTTTTACAAAACGACTTGCCAGAATTATTAGAAGATGTGACTTTGCGTGACTTACAAAACGTGTGGTATCAAAATGATGGTTGCCCAGCTATGCCCGTCTTGTGCGAGAATACTTAAACCAAGATTATCCAGGACGTTGGATCGGGCGACTTGGTCCTATCTTATGGCCACCCCGTTCACCCGACCTAAACCCCTTGGACTTCTTCTACTGGGGTTTTCTCAAAGACAGGGTCTACACAAAACCCATTGCAACATTGGATGAGCTTCGCCAAAAAATCACACAGGCTGCGGATCATATCAATGGTAGAAGATATGCACGAAGAATAAAAAGATATTTTAAAGGCGATGCCGTGCCTGTATTAATGCTGGTGGCCAACAGTTCGAACATTTACTGTAATATTCATAATGCAAAAAATTAATAAAATTAATGGATAATACTTGTATCTTTTGTTGTTTGTATTCATGCAACATTTTTCAACAAAAATCCAGGCAAGTTTTCCCAAGAGTATTATACCATTTTGGAATCTTGGTTAGTTGCGTCAATTTAAAAAAAAAAAACTTGCCATAGTCGTGTCAGTACTTTTTTTATACACCACGACGAGTGAAAGTGGACTGAAAGTAAAAATATTTCAAAATTTTAGGGTAAAAAGTAATTTTGATTGATTTTTGTGTTAAAACTACATGTATTCTGGTATTTATAAGGGTTGTGGTAGATAGCAGTGCTACTTAGGTTGCAAAAACAACACACACACAACAGGTCACAAAACAAAAACAAAAACAGAAATATTAGAAAAATTGTGGTCATGGTAGTTAAAAATACCATAAAGGGTGTCGATTTTCGAAGAATTTCATGTTTTTTCTTGTAATTTCAAAAACAATTTATATTTTTTTCTTCTTTTTATTTTTTCTCGAGTAGTCATGAGCAGGTCCACCCTCTGGTGCCCGTTTATCGTTGAATTTTGGGACACCTTGTATATATATATATACACGGTGATTTTGAAAGCGTTTTGGAAACGAAAATTTTGGATTATTTATCAATAACAGAGCCTATATATAATGTCAATTTAATAAAAAAAAAAATTTTTTTTTCATCAAATTCGATATTCATATCGTTTACAGAGAAAAAGTGAGAATCGGTAGTAGCGGTATTTAATCAACCTAGACCGTTTATATAGGTACTATTTATAATATCGAGACACACAAAATCGTATTCGCCAATCAAAACAAACTTGCGCCGGAGTCGTCCAACCAATGACGGCATTGCGCTTGTCGCTTACTACAAACGTTAGGCGTCCTTGGATTTCAGTCGGTCACTAGGTCAGTAATATTATAACATCGTGACGGCACGTTAAGGACGTTTAAATTATTATTCGCCGGAGTTTGAAGATGTTCTTGAGTGTTATGTTAAGTTGAGAGTTAATTGTTTAGGACAGTAATATCTGAGTCAGTAGACGATGTGCCGTTAGCTTACTCGAGAGGTATGTAGGTACCTACTACCAACACGACGGCTGACCCGCTCATTACGCGAGTGTAGTGCATACCTGGACAATAAGATTAGTGATCGGT
This sequence comes from Euphydryas editha, assembly GCA_036937285.1. Lineage (NCBI taxonomy): Eukaryota > Metazoa > Arthropoda > Insecta > Lepidoptera > Nymphalidae > Euphydryas > Euphydryas editha. The sequence goes on from JAUPFZ010000023.1 coordinate 12,499,825, forward strand.
GGATAGGTCGAGGAGAGCCTGTGCTTTGGCCACCTAGAAGCCCGGACTTAACGCTGCTGGATTTTTTCTTATGGTCGGAAATAAAAAGACTTGTTTATACGCGTGAATATGAAAGCCGTGATGATTTACGCATTGCGATAGTGGACGCTTTTAATAAAGTGAAAAGTGATAGAAAC